>WEZZ01037226.1:0-20564 GCA_013400585.1 Chloropsis cyanopogon
ATATATAATTGTTATATATGAGCAGTTCTTATTTTTAAATAAGTATTTTTCCTTTGTTTTGCGTAGGCCAGTGTTAGCTATTGTAGAAGTGGAAGTTCAGGAAGTTAATGAAGCTGCCCGAGACAGCGTTTTCCGAAAAGTGTCATCTTTCCAGGGACCACTGGATGCCACAGTAGTGGTAAATCTGCTATCACCAACTCCTGAAGAGAAAAATGAATTTCCTGAAGACTTGCGTACAGAGCTTATGCAGATGTTTGAGGATTATGGCACTGTTGTTCTGGTCAGGTGAGTTTGGGATCTGAAATGTCATGGCATCTATTAAAAACCAGAGACTAGAAGATCCATTTTGTCCTGGCAGAGTTAACTTTGTATTGGAAGGAAGTATGTAGAATTCCTTTACTGCACTTCCAATTTTCATTAGAGATTGAATGCAAGTGTTTTGAATATCTTGCACCTCTCAACAGCCTTTTAAAGAAATAATCCAACAGCTCTCTTGTCTGAGTGGAAGAGAATTTTATTCAGTACAATGCCATAAAGCAGAGACTTTGATGTAAATCATCACCTTTAGATTCAGGCCTCACTTCCAAGCACTGCTGCTTCTGGTGGATTCTCGGGCCCTGCTTCACCTCCTCCGGGGGGGTCTGCTCTCTTCCTCCACTCTTTCACACTTGGCAGGATTTCTTGGCTGGCTCTCCTTCCTGTTGGGGGTCATTTTGCTTGTTTGTTAACAGCACAGCTTCTCGCAGAGCTATCACCCACTGGGTTTGAGAGGGAGAGTGTGATACCTTCTGGCAGAGCAGCTTCATTTCATTCTGATTGATTCTCTACAGGGCTCCAGCACAGCTGTGAGACTTCTGTTTTGAGAAATGCAGGCAAAAGACCTAACAGTTGACCTCTGGGAAACACTGCCAAAAACTTGTTCATGTTTATTTGATTCATTTGTAAGTGGAGAAAGCTGATGACCTGTTATTATGTAGTTTTATGAAGTACCAATATAAGCTGAGGGTTCAAAAGCAGCTGTGCAGAAAAGCAGCACCACCTTGCTTGTAAAGAAAAGGAGCAAGAAAAGAACGTGTGTTGGTGGATTGTTCTTGGTTTATTTTGTTTTTAATGGCTTTAAATCTTGGTGGAATACCAAGTATATACCAATACTTTGGGAACATCACATGTCATCTGAGGTGAAGGATTTGCAGAACCACGGAAGTTAGTCCAGAGGAAGTGTAGATATTGGATTCTGCATCCTGTCAACAGCTACTGAGATGTTTGTCCTGCTGTTCCAGGGGGGATCCAGAAAAGGGCAGGGTGCCGGGGTCACACAAGGGAGGATTGGAGAGAAAAGGAGCCCAGCTAGGATTCATAGATCACCTGTTCCTCCTCAAAAAATAGAATTGTGAAGGAAAATATGACTAAAACCAAATGCATAGCCCTGCATATGTTTCCTGTAGGTAGAGCTATATGGTAGTTTTCTATCATGCTAGCCTTCAAAGGGTTTTATTCAATGGTGAAATAAAATGGTTTTTCTCCTCTGCCTTTTTTCACTAGGATCTGTGGAGGTCAAATGCTGGTGACATTTGCAGACAGCAAGTCAGCTCTTCGTGTTATGGATATAGATGGTGCCAAAGTAAGGCTTTCTCAAACCTATAATAATTTCATAACAAATTTCTCAAAAGTGATTGCTTAGAATAAGGTACTTGAGTTTCTACCTAAATCAAGAAGCATTATTTCAAAGAGAGTTAGTGCTCATGAAGTACTTAACTTTCATATCTGCTGAGGCTATTAATGCAGTATTTTAGTTTCAGGATAGCAATGAGGTGACTTTTCATGGATCCCAAGCCGTGCTCAGGATCTGGCCCCTGACAGCTGTGCAGAGCACGTGGCCTTGTTCATGGTTGTGGCTGCTTGAAGCGGTTCTCCTGACATTCTGTGTGACTTTATACTGTTGCCAAAGCATCCTCATGATTGTGGTTTAGAGATTTTTTGTTTGTCCAGTGTATCAAATAGGCTCCTTCTGCTAAGCTGTAACAACATGATTCACTGGCTTCCGTGGCAAATCCAGCATTAGCAGTAGGCGTTTACCATCCCATCCCCTGCTTTTCCTTCCCACGCACAAACTCTACAGATCATCAACCCCCTGTTGGAAAAACTGTTTGTGGTGCTGCCCAGTAAACTTAATACTGAAGTAATGGATTTAACTCTCATTCTTCTTTCAGGTCCCTAGTTTTATCTTCTAATTTTACTCCTGCCATTGATGTAATTTATAGCACAGACTGAAACACAGTTGTATGCACACAGTATGTGAAGGTGCTGGGAATCTGAGTTGGGAGCTTCTCAAGCTGATTTTCCTGTCCAAGCTGCTGGCTTGTCTGCATTTCACCCCAAATGTCATAGAGCAACACACATAAGCAGCTCAAGTCCTAATGTGTTTGAAAATACACCTTCCATATACATCACATATGAGATTTTCTGGTCAGAGTCTCCTTACAGGTGTCAGCAGATACAAAACTCTTGTGTGTTTTAAAGCTGCTGACTCAAAAATGGCACCCTCTCATGCCAATGTTGCTATTCCAGTGTCATTTTGATGATATTTGATGTTTCACCTATTTCTCCAGTACTTCCTAAATGCAGCAGCAGTGCTTTTGAGCTGTGAAGCTCATTTTCTTTCAAGAATATTTTAACAGTCTGAAAACTTAGTTATGGGGTAAGAAGAGTGTTTCCTTTCCATTTAGCTTCTGAAGTGAAGCTTTAGTCACATCAATTTCTGAAGCAGCTGTACAACTTGGTCAGAGCATGGGGCTAATAACATTGGGGTCGTGGGTTCCGTGCCTGCATGGCCCATTCCTTTAATAGTTGGACTTGATGATCCTTCTGGGTCCCTTCCAACTCAGATTCTGGGTTGATTCCAACTGTGTGATTCTGAGCAGGCTGGCAGCACTTGATTATTCTGTTCAAGCATTCTCATTTTTTGAAGGTGCTTGGCAAAGGGAAACAATTCTCTCTGTGCTTAGGTTAGAGGCAGAACAGTGAAGATCCAGCCCAAGACTAAGGACTGGCTAAAGGGCCTTCAGGAGGAAATTGCTCGAAAACGAGACAGCGTTGTCCCCATGTCCCCCACAGCAAACTCCCACCTTCTGGAAGAAAATTTTGACTTCTCAAGTTTGGACTATGAGTCAGAAGGTAAGCAACATGTTTCTGAGCTAAGTAGTGAGAAATTGCTTTGCTGACTTTGGTTGCACAGAGTCAGTGCAGTACAGTATAAGTGTCAGTGGCACCTTAATTTGTAATGAGGCCACACTTCTTAAAGAGACAACTGTAATTAAAGCCATGACCTGACTCTGTGCCTGGGCATAGAACTGTTACTTAGATCATCCTGTCAATTTAGTGTTTCATGTTAGCAAATTCAGTGTATGGTACAGCTGTCTGTGGAGACGCACTGTAATGAAACACATGGGGTGGTTACACAAGAATCTTGCCCAGCCTATATATTAAATTAACTAGTATAGATTAGTCAATATATAGATAGTATAGATTAGTTAATTGGTAGTGTAGAGAGACAGAGAATGAATTTGCTCATTAATTCTTTGTTATCTAATATTTTAATCCAGGTGATATAGAGGATGAGGACGATTATTTAGAGGATGCTCTGTGTCAACACCTAGCAGCAGACACAGCAGAAGATATGTCAGAGCGCCCTGGGCACTGCACATCCGTAGCTCTTTCAAACAAATCTGGACAAACCCCCCGCCTGTATAAAGGTAAAGTATCCACCTCCCTTAAGGTGAGACCTGAAGGATTGTTGTTTGTTCTCCTGTTGTATGTATTTCCCTATTCATTTGTATTTTCATTCTAGGTTCTCCTGTAATACCTATTCATGCTCTGCTCCCCTTGAGTTAGTGACTGTAGCTGAGGTGCTCAGACATAACAGCAATACAAATGATGAAACTTAAATTCTCCTTCTCTCTAGGCCAGGGCAAGGAAGGAAAGCTGAAAAATGCTGGTTTTCCTTTTCTAGCCAGAGGAAATTAAATCTTTTTATCCATTTGATGTTGTTTGGCACCAGAATAAATATACAACAAATAAATTGCATGCTATTTTCTTATTGGTGAGGGCCAAGGCAAAATCAAACCAAAGGAATCCTGTTGATTCAGTGATGGGCTCAACTCTGTCCTTTGAGCAGTAGCAGTGGCAGAGCAGTTAGCTGTAAGCTGGGAGGTTGCTGTGTTCAAATTACTTCAGAGGCCTGAAGTTTCTCCTTTGTTCCCATTTGATTTATTTCTGAAGGAGTCAAGGTTCACAGAATATATATATAATCATTCTTTAGGTTCTTCATAAATGTGTTACCTTTTTTCTTGGTTACCTGGCTCATTTGCACATTATTGTGAAGTGACTTGGTATAAAGAAGATAAAGCTGTGGAGAGAAAACTGATAAAAACTGAGGCAATAACTAGCCAAGCCAGTCTTACAATGCTCTTACAATGGGATGTGATCAGGACGTGCTTCAGTGGGCAAGCATTGACAGGCTGGGATGTGTATTAAACACCTGATTGTGACAGCAAGTGATTCAGTAGCTGTCATTCTGCACTCTCTCAGAAATGCTTTGTCTTCTGACATGAAAGTGAAAACTTTTAATACCTTCAAAGGTTGAGTCAGAAGTAGAGTTCAAAAAGATTAAATTAAATGTGTACACTTACACAGACAGAGTTTCCAAACAGAGTGATTTATGGCTTTCTTGCCCACCTTGAGTCAATGGCTGGGTTCAGTGTGGCCAGACCCAAAAGCCTATCCCTGAGTCAAGGAGTAATCAGTCATTATTAAATACTGTGAAGTCAATCACTTTATATTATAGGGTGCCTTGCCCTCAAAGCACCTCTGGCCTACAGTGTGATGATTCATTAAAGACTCACAGAATTGCAGTGAGTCTTGTCACCCACACTAACTCTTCTCCACAAAAAATATCTCAAAGTAAATAGAGGTAATGGAGTACAGTTTGAAGGAGGTCAAGGTGGGGTCATGACCTCACATAACTCAAAATATGATATATTCAATTAATCTTAAAGTGTCTGCAATTTCAGATTCCTCCATAAGCTCCCAATTCTGCCTGAATAACTTCTAATTGAAGGTACAATGACTGTGTAGCTTGTGGTAGATACAGATGGAAAATAGTGACAGGCACCAATAGTGTGTATGTGTATTTCTGAGGTCAGGGAAGGGCACAGCTTCATGAAACTGATGTCCCTGCCAGCAGCCTTTCAGGGATGGAATTGAGTGGTAATGCCTGGCTTTTTTATGTTCAGTTTTACTGCCAGAACTTCAAACCATGCCTCCAGGTGCCTGCATGACTCCTTGGGTCTTACTGATGAGCCCATATCTGCAGGTTAGAAGAACTGAAAATGCAGAGAGCACAGAGAGGGTGGGCTGGGCAGACCACAGGCTCTGTCTCTGTGACTGCCATCTGCTGCTGATGGGGAGCAGGAAGCTGTGAGGCAGCTCGTGATTCCCTGCAGAGCAGAGCTTTCCTAAAACAAGAACTTGTTTACAAATGCCTGAAGCGCATGAGACTGCTGCTGCATAATTCCTTCCCCATCTCTCCAAAACACAGGGACAAAACTAAACCCAGTGACTCTTGGAGCTCTAAAGAGCAAGAGCTGCATAGCTGGGAAGCTATGGCAGGGTGAGAGGGCTGAAATGAAAGTCCTCACTATAGCAGATGAGGGAGAATAAAGCAATCCATACTTCTCCCCTCTCCAGCTGTCAGAAGGGCTTAGATGGGATGAAAGACTGAGTAATTAGTTAGTGATGTAAGGTGCAGTCAAGAGCTAGCAGATTGAGGCAGCTGTACCTTTTAGGAGATGATGCTGGAAAGCAGAGATGTGATGATTAAGTCATTCAGACAGATTTTTGTCTGGTATGAAAACAGTTCTCCTGTGCAAGAAAAGGAGTCTAATCCTCAAGTGGAATTCCTGTGTTTGGGATGGAAAGCAAGGAATTCACCATGACTAGCCATGACAGTTTGAATGGGAGCAGGTTGCCACTAAGTCTGGCTGTGAAAATCTCAGAACTTAACGAGGTGCCCAGTAACCAGATGCAGGCATTCTTTGTGTTGGTGCAAATAGCTGATAAATGGTGGAAAAGGAGAGAGAGAGAGAGAAAGAAGCTTTTGACAAAAGGGTAGATGTTTCCTGCAGTGGGAGCAGGCAGACTCTGGGGGAGACCAAAAAATGTGAATGGAGCTGTCGTGTTGCTGAGAGATCTGGCTGAGGCTTGCCACTCATAGTCACCTCTCTGCTGATCTCTGAGATCTGGTGCACCTCACCCAGTGTGTATCTGATACAGACACTTTCTAAAATGTCCCTAGATGATGCAGACCTTGCTGATTTGAAGCGGGAGCTGGAGGCAAGTGGGGAACGCAGCCGCCGCATTCCAAGCAGGTCTCTGTCCATTCCTACCAGGCCTCGGCCGCTTCAGCCACCACAGAGGCCTCCCCCTCCTGGTGAGTTGGACTTTCTTTAATGTGGTGCTGGCCCCAGCTGAACAGCTTTTGCCTGCCATGTCTGGGTGACAAAGAAAGTAATACCTTGTTCTGAAATGTCAGGTTACCGAGGGACTTGTACTTGCTTCCCAGTCTGTTTCAGCCTGAGTATTACTGCCATTAGTAATGGGAGAAGTTTGTCTTCAGGATGATAGATACTCCACAAAAGAAATGCCTTTAGTAAGGATAGACTAGCCAATATGTTTCATACTAGCTCACCACTCAGGTTAGCAAGCTGAGCAGCCACCTTGTGGCAATAAAGATACTGGTATTTATGCCTGCTGACTTCTGAAGTCACTGAGTGTTTTCTTGCAGTTTTTTGGATTCTGAATTAATTGTAATCAGAATTTTAAAAACCTTTGACGAAATACTTATTCTGGACAGTTTTTGTCCTTTCCTTCTTTGGAAGCAATTCTTGTATTTATGAAAGACATGCAAAGTGGATTATGATTTTCAGTGAGGCACAAAGGGAAGTGATGCTTTTTACCTAAGCTCTGCCCTCCTGAGATGTTATTCAGAGCTGTGCTGCTCCTGTTTTTATGGCTACTTCTGGATGAAAGCTGATTGCTAGATGAGCATAATCATCTTTGCCTCTTGTATTAGACAAACTATACATCATGTTTTTCTTGCAGCTCAAAAGTCTGTGTTTTGTGTACATTTTCCAAATTCAAATTAGAAGTTCTGTGATGCTCACCCGATAGGAATTCTTTAGGATTATTCCCATTCATTTTTGAGTCTGTTGCACAGAAGTGCCAACACTGGTATCTGTATTTCTGTGCTTAGAATGCAATGTTAATGCTCAGCTGAGGTTATCTAATTAATTAAATGAAAGAAAGACTAACTACAAAACTGCTTCCTGAAACAGTTCAAGATTTTGAGAGGGTGATGATATGCACATTGGTTTTGCTCCATTGCAGATAAAATTTTGTACCAGCTCTTGAATGTAAAAAAGCCATTTTTTATTCCTCTTCTAGCTGCAACATCAGGCAAAAAATCCCCCTCAGATGGTTCCCTCTCTCCAGGAAGCCATTCCACCTGCTCCATCCTGGCAACGGCAAAGCTGCTTCCCGGAGCCCCTCAGCAGCCAGTGAGTCCTGCTGCTCAGCATGGCCCCTTGGCATTGTCCTGTTCCCTCCCATCCACTCTGAGAGTCATGTACAGGATGCACCTGTCATACCAGGAAGGAAGTCCGTCACATGTCTGAGCCAAAAATGCCAAGATAACTTCTTGTACTGTAATACTAAACTGTAGGTCCTGCTAGGCAGCAGAAAAATGTTAATAAATTAACAGGAGTCAGGAAGGCCAAAGAGGGAGAGAGGGAATGAGTGGTGTAAGACTGTTGGTGCTTTCTGACAGATGCTAACTTGAATTTTTAACACTGTCATCATATGGTTTAATTCTTTTCTCACCTCTGTTTTGGTGGGCCATGCTAGTGCCCAGAATGCAGGAAAAGTCTTGACGACCGCCAGCAAGGCTCTCCTCTCCCTGAGGAGACCAGAATGTGGAAATGCCTCCTCACTCCTGTCTTGCTGGATGAGGACCCCAATGCATTGAACAAGGGATGGCTAAGGGACTAGCTGTGGCACTCAGGCTCTGGCCTTCTGTCAGCTGGCAGCAAAGATGTACAGTTTGCTAAAAGATTCCCATTTCTTTAGTATTTATAGATCACTGAATAGCCACTTGCAAGAACAGAATTTTACAGGTATATGAGCTTAGCTGTAGAATTAGAGGTGTACAAGAAAAATCAGTTCTCTCAAGATGACTCGTTCTCCTGTTTTTCAAAGCCCAAAGTCCGGACTGGAATAAGCAAACCTTACAACGTGAAGCAGATTAAAACCACCACAGCTGAGGAAGCAGAAGAAGCTATTAGATGTCTTATGGAGGCCAAAGGAGGTAAGCACAGCTTTCTAACTGACTTCTAAAAATCTTTAAATAAAGAAAACTGTAAGTGTATTCTTCTCACCATAGGCCAGATGCACGTATTCCTATTCAGAATTTCACCTGAAGACATTCTTGCAAAATTGTATGTGGTATTCTCTGTCAGTTCTCATAATATTAACCTTTTTTTCAAGATTATTAAAATTTTATATTTTGTTGTAGAATGTGCTACTAGTAGAACCTTGGGTTATTTATGCCCAGATTTAGTCAGAAAAATTAAAATATAAAGATGGGATTTTACTAAGCTGATGGTGCCTGTGTTAGCTCAGAGTTGCATAAAGGATATTTGCTGCTCTATTTACTGAATGCTCACTATTCCAAGCAGAACTACAGAGCAAATGCAGCTCTAGGAGAAATAACCTGTATTCTGTTCACATTTGGACAGCAAGTACAGCTGTAACCTAGATAAAAGCTTGCACTACTTTAGCTTGAATAGCTAAGCTAAAAGGCTACTCTGTGTTTAGGCTCTCTGTGTAGTCCCTGGAGAAGAGAGCTTCTTGCAAGGGCAAGTTAGGGCAGAAAACTAGCATAGGTACTGTGAATGTACCCCCCAGGGTTGCATGCAGTCTTTCTGCTGATGCTCTATGAATGAAAATGGCTACCTGAGTTTGCTAGGCTCTCAGTTTAGGAGAAAACCATCCCTTTTCATTTATATGTAGAATGAATACAGTCTGGAATAATCCCATTTATTCAGAAATATCATAAAGGCATCTTGATGTTTGTTCCTGAGTGCTGTTCATTTCATTTTGAAATCAGATTTACTCTACCTTGATTTCGAAATTCGCATTCACTTGGTGTGGGTAAGAAAACTAGTCTGGTCAGCATCACTTCCAGACCCTTGTCCTGTACCACCAGTTGGCATTTACAGTTCTTTCCAAAACACTCTGCAAGATGCACTTGGTTTTCCAGATAATGGCAAAAGGACACTCAGAGCTTGAGCCCAGTACTCCTGCGGCAGTGACCAAATGGTGGCACAGCACAGCTGTCTTGGCATGAAATTATTTCAGACAGGGAAGTTTTTCCCTAACAGCCTCTTACAGATGTTGCAGGATTGCAAAGGTGTGTACTTAGTTCCAAAACCTAACTTCTTGGCCTGAGTTGGCCCTATAGGCATGAACATTTTGGGAAACATGGTTGTGAAAGAAATTATCTTGAACCTATGTTCTAATCAGGCTGAGATGCCATATTTGGTTTTGCTTTTCAGGAGTACAGGAAGATGCAGTGAAGCCTGTCCCAACCAGAAACCAAACTTCCTCCAAACCCGAGGCCCTTCCCAGCATCACAAAACCAGCATCGTGTCAAGGGTCGCAGGCAGGAGCGGCGCCTGTGCCTCATCGTCCACCACCCAAAGTCCCAACTCCAAAGAAGCCAGTGCCCCTGCAAAGGACTGGAGTCAAGGTGGAAAATGTAAGAGAGTTGCAGCAAAATGCATTCAGCTTCCATTACACAGTGTGAATGATGGAGGGGTGGGCTGGTTGTTTTTTGCAGGAAGTCCTGTCATGTCAGCAGGTGGTGGAATCACTTTATGTATTACAGTCACCAAGGCATAAAAATGCAAGGAAGATCAGAGAGAGAGCCATATTCAGGTTTTCTATTTGTCAATCCATTCTCTTCTTTTTCTTCTGGTATGTCTAAACCTTGTCAGGATTTAAGACTCATTTGTTCTTTATCACAGTCTCTACTTTTGACCATGAGTGGTCTGCTCTGTAAAGATTTGAGGCAGCTTCTTCATCAGTTCTGTGTCCTGTGTCCTTTCTTGCTTTTCTTACACGCCTTGTAATGGGATTCAGCCTTTCAGTTTGAATTCTGGAGTCTACTCAAGAGTTCATGCTCTCAAAAATACAAAGCTGTAGGTGTTCAGGTTTTAATATATGTCAGGTCTCTACAATGGAGACAATAGCTCACCTCTAGAGCTGCTAAAATGATTATCTAATTTGTAAAGCAATTCGAGTACAAGAGAAAGACAAATATAGCCTTTTATATTCTTCCCTTGACAGAATCTCTGCTAAAGAAGCTCTCTTCTAAATTGTTAGGACTCCTGCCTTACCTTCCTTTGGTAAAGGCATTCACCGCTTCTGTATGATGGACTTTGTGCTATATTTACTTAGCAGATTCACCAAAAATCCCAACCCAGACAGCACAGTCTATGCTGAGGATGGTCAGTTTGTTTTGTCTAAGTTGTCACCGTACCCAAGTCACTCCTGAAAGGTGCTGAGAGGGATTGCTATTTTGGTGTTGGTTATGTGAGAGCTTCCACAGGAATAGATCTATTTCAGTTTCACTCTGCACTGAAATTGTACTCTTTCCTCTGAAGGCGGTCAGATGGGAGTTGTGTACTTGAAAACCTCTACCCAATCCCCCTCTACCACAGTCAATGCTATGCAAGAGTAAAAAAGAATTTAAATGCTTTCATTCAGCCACACAGAGTGTGAGAAATCTGAAGCAGTCCTAGCCCTCCTAGAGTGAGCTGGGCTTGTTATTTATATACTTTTAAATGGTGGATGTATGCTAGACTGGAGTTTGAGAGCTTATTTTTATCTTCAGTTGCCAGCATCAGTGAGACAGGACAGAGCCCTTAATGCATTTATTGGGTTAGCTTAAGCTAATTCTCCTTCAACCTTATCTATCCAAATAAGCTACACCTAAATGCATGGGCCTCCCTGTGCAATCTTGCTTAAGTAATATTAGTCAGCAGAGAGATGTAACAAATAAATAACTCCTCAGAACTGTGTTAATTTGGCCCAGAGCAAAAATCCTAACCTGAAAAGGGAGATGGTCAGAAAGAGCTGTGACTGAACAGGCTGTAGGGTCCTGGTCCTTCACTAGCTCTCTGAAGTTAAGCGCAAGGCACAATGCATGAGCCCAGAGCCCAGCAGGTACAGTGGAGAACTGTGCTGCCAAGCCTCCTCTTTGCAGTGCTTTTTTTTCTTCCAGGAGTGTCAGCTTTTCTTAGTAACACTGTCAATTAGATTTACACCAGTAGTGACTCAGAGTTTAAGGGCCCTTTTTGTTGTCACATTTCTTCTTCCATTTCCTCCTCAGGCCATGTCTCCAGAAGAGCAATTTGACCAACAGACAGCACAGTCTCCTTTTGGCTTGCTAGAGCCCCATCTAGAAGCTGGAGCTATTCTTAAACCAACCAAGATCACTCCAGTCCCTAAACCCAGAACACAAGCTGGGAAGCCTCAAGAGAGCAGGGGGAGCAGTGAAAGGCAGCCCCTGTCACCAAGCACAGCTGAGGCCATTGTACTGCCTCCCCAGAACGCTCCCTTTGCCCCAAAGGTGCCACCACGAAGGAAGAAATCAGCTCCTGCAGCTTTTCATCTCCAAGTTCTCCAGAGCAGTGACAGCCCCCTTTTTAGTGGGTCACTGTTCAACTCCAACAACAACAACCCTGGGTCCTACCCCCAGACTCATGGCCCTGCTTGCTCGGGTCCCACAGCCTCTGCTGGCCCAGAAAATAGCACAGCTCAGCCCTTGGCACCAAGTGCTGCAGAACTGATGGTGAAGCTCCAGGGCCCTCCTGCACCAGCAGGCCAGCATTCACAACGACTGGATACCAGATCCCTTTCAGATAACACCAATCTTCTGGACCTGGACATTCATTCTTCCTTCCCTCTTTCCATACAGGCACCATCAGCTACTTCTCCAGCACACACTTCAGAAAATTTAAATCAACCCAATATGAAAGATTTCAGTCACTGGGTTACATTTAGTGATGATGAAGACAGCAGTGCAGTTGCAGAAGGGTTCAACAAACTGCTCGTCTTAGAACAAAACAAAAATACCTTAATGAAAACAAATACTGATTTGGAGTTGTAAAATTTTGCCCTCTTAGTGTTCCAAAAGAAATCATAATTATCATGCAAAATAAAAATCTTTTTTTATTTAATGAAATAGATCATCTGTCCATGCTACATTTCATTTTCATGTTTAAAGATACAGCCCCTGGAGGGAGTATATAAAGCACATACAACCTAACATTACCTACAGTTCATTTGAAAACTTCCTTATTCTAAGTTATTTCTTTTTATTAATCCGTCTTAAGATGTTTTATTTCATTTCAGGTACAAATCATATGTAAGAATGATGTATGGAAAAAAAAGACATTAAGAAGAACATTTTCCTTTGAAATGTATATTTTAATAATCAATTTCTCTTGTTTGAAATAAAGCATCCTTACTTTGAAGAGTTAGGCTGCCACAGTTATTCTGGAACAAACATCCAAAGGGGAACATACACCAGTATAACAACAGCAGTAACACTGCTCTGCTGCAAGTTTCCAAAACTCACCCTGTTTTTTGTTCCCAAGCCTATGTCCAACAGCGTCCTTTGAAAAGGGACTGTAGTTTTCCACATGCTGTTGCACTGCAAAGAGATGCTATAGGCTGCTTGAGCATTGTCTGTGCGGATCCTGAGGAAATACAGGGAATCACTGAGACCAGCTGTTGTCACAGGTATTGTCTTAGCCATGTCTTATGCTGAAGGCAGTTTAGCAATGCAGTAGTTGTGTCCCTGTTGCCACTCTGTGTCTTCATAAGCAAATGCTATGTCAGTTCTCTATTTCCATTCTATTTCTATTTCATTGCAGATGAGGAACGAGCTGGTCCTGTTTGCTTTGCCTGTGGGGTAGAGCTGTGCACGATAGATGCCATTTGTGCAAAGCAGGCAGTTAATAACCAGATTGCAACTTGTCATGGTAACTTGTTAAGAGAAGCATCAAGATCTTTCATTATTAAAGAGAACATTTTTAAGCAGGTGGTGAAGCTGAAAAAACAACTAATTTTCAAAAAAAAAAAAAAATTTAGGATGTATTTAAAAAGCTAAGAAGGTTTTTTTCCTTTTTCCACAGGAAAATTAATTGGCTTGTTCTGAGCTCCCTGAACACTGGGAATGCAGCCATTTTCTTCCTCACAATGCCTACCTGTTTCTCTGCCACTGCCAAATTTTGAACACAAGAGATCCTGTAAGAGAGGATGCTGCCTTTGAGCACCTGTCATTCTCTCGTTCGCCAGACACTTCAAAAAAATCCCCAGAACCTTCAAAGGCCAAGCCCATAAAGCCCAGTGCTAAGCTTCTCATGTGAGTGTCAGTTTAACGTGGTTGCAGGCTGGTGAATAATAAGATACTAGTTTCCCTACAAGATGACACAAAGCCTTTGCCTCTTAGTCCTCCTCTTAAAAAGATACAGCGAATATTTATGGGCACATCTCAGTATAAAACATTAGCAGTAAAAAGGAAAGAGTACGGTATATGATCATATCCAACATTTTCTGCAAAGATAATTAACAGCTCTAGGACAGCTAATTTACATGTTAATGAAAGTGTTAGCAGGAAAGCCAATTAAACTGGATTTATACAAGTCAAATAAAATCTGCTTTATTGCTCTCCTTGAATAAGAGACGGATGTGGCCTTTAGCATTCTATCTTATGTCTGTGTCTGTGGCAAGCTGCCCGCTGGAGGATGAATCCCGGCAGTTGGCTGGTTTATGCTATCAGTGACAGGAGATATTGCTCAGTCGCAGCAAATCAAAGGAAGGGGACAGACAGTCCAGCAGAAAAGGTTACAGCACAGAAAGAGGAATCTCCTGTCCCAATAAATTACCTTCCACACTGCTGCCCAATGCCCCATCCAAGTGTTTTCTCAGAGGCAGGAGCTTGTGACCTGCTTGTGATCTGGTTCTAGTTTCAATGGTCAGAAGAAGCAAAGCAGAGCCAGACTTGCTCCATGTTTGGGAAATCACTATGGAAAACTCAGACTACAGGAAGCAGTGATGCTTTCCTTCTCATTTGGAATTAAGCCAGGCCCCACCATGCAAAAACAGGGCAAGTAATCTGAACCCTTGTTACCTGATGTCCACAACCAGAGAACCCACAGCTCTGCTGCCTATCTTCATTGGGACATAATCAATGGAAATCAGTGTCCTCAGGGACTGCTGTCAGTCTTCAGGGATATGTAATGTAGGGAGTGGTTATCCCATGACATTCTTCTGGTCATAAACCCAGCACTTGGCAAAAACTGTTGATGGCATCTGTGAAGCCAGGTATGAATGATTTACCAGACACAAGCCTACAACTGTCTGCTTCTTTAATATGAGAGGCTTTGGCAAGGCACCACGTGAGCTTGCCCAGGGCCCGCAGTATTGCAGCTCCAGGTTGCAGTAGGCACCCTGGTTGCTCTGCTGCATTCATGTTTGGGGTGGGTAAGTGGCTCTCCTTGGTAAAGCTACTGTCTGATTTAGCTTTTTTAGGGGGGTTACCCCTGAAACAAACAAAGAGAACCAAAACATTGGTTAGAATTTTCACTCCGACAAAACAACATTTTTGCTTTTCCCTTTTCATCCAGAATTGGCATTTTCACCAGATGGAAAATTTCTCATTTCCTGGCACCAGGAAGCACAAATCACAGCAAAAGCCAGTTCACAGCACTGTAATCACAGCAATTGGTGGCTGCTGCTGCTAGAAACACCAACACACACCAGACTGCTGGACAACAAGGGCCAGAGGACTGACCAACCCCTTTTAGCCCTCCCTTCCTGTCTCACTATTTTATCTTGGATGCCACAATGCAGATGACAGATGTCTCCTCAGACAACTCACACATAACCTACCTGCCACACCTGCAGCTGATAGGCACCTGCTACACCTGAAGCTTTTAATCCCTGGATGGGAATAAAAGAGTACTTTGAGACCTGAGATTTTACAGAAAGACACTACTCTTAATTAATGTGACACCAGGAAGCATAAAAGCATCCAATTCCTGATGGGAAGCAGATGTGAATGCTAGGCCACGGACCTGCTGGCCCTCAAATTAATGTCTGCACTCGCTGCAAAATCCAAAACCACAACTGACAAACTGCTCAGTTTGGCAAAACATGCCTGACCAGCCACCCCCAGCACTGTGCCTCTTACCAAGTGAAGGGTAATGTTACATTCTCCCAGCACAAGACAATCACTAAAAAATATGCACATCTTTAACAAAAATGAACATGGTCCAGAGTATTCAGCTGGAAGATCGTTAACCTTTAATGCATTTTGTGACATATCCAAGACATTTTTTAAATCACATTTTATTACTATATTCCAAAAAAATAAAACCCAAACCTCCAAACCCAACACCCCCCACAAAATATTAGGTTTTAGAAGTTACACATATATAAATACAGTTACAAAAAGGAGCACATTGCCTTAAGAATTCCAGTTACAAAACATAGATGCATTTACTAAGATTAATGTTTAATGTCACTGATCTGAATCTGTGTAAGCCAAAGGAATATATTAAAACCAATAGATTTGTCACATGAAACAAGCATTCAGTTATTAGAAGTCTTGTCTATTCACCATGAATTCCACATACTCTACTCAGTGAATACAAAGTGTACTAATATATTTACACTCTGAAGTCTAAACCACAGTGTAAAAAATATAAAGCTCTTCAGAAATTATGACATTTCTCTTACATTTTCTATATAAAATACTGCCATGCACTGTTCTTACCCACATCTCAGAGGGGGAAATGCTCTTTTTGCCAGTGTAGTGCTGTACAGTCTCTGTATTGCTCTTGTGAATTTTACTTCACTTGAGCTCCCTCAATTTCCAGAAAGTATTTTGAGCTGCAGTGTCCTCCTGGGCTCCTCTCAGGACCTGGCAGGACTGCAGTGTCCACAGCACCAAGCCCATACAGAACTGCAAGGTGCATCCCACCTCCTTGGCAGCTTTCACAGCCATCATTGGAAGGGCAGTAATACTGGATCTATCTCACAGGACTGATGTGAGGAGACACCTCAAGCCTGTCATCAATACAGACCTTATTTAACAAATGGTCAGCAAAGGCAGTACAGCTTTACACAGCCCACGTTTTTTTTCAGAGAGGGATGCAGGTGTAAGGAAAGGAAGTAAAGAGATCACAATAACATGAGGCTGCTTTTAACCACAGTGCAAACTAAGACTTAAAAAAGTGACGGTGCACTGCCATTTTTTCACCTAAAAATACTGATTTCTCATCAGTAGTGTTAGGGTATCCTAAACATAAACATAAACTCAAATAAGACACTGCTGGTTTTCTCTGCATCTACACCAACAGATTTATTTGGGCCCCCAGAAACCAAAACATTTGTAGTAATTTCCAGTGAGGCCTTACAATCACCTGATTTTCTTCCTGCTTTACTTTTTTCTACCTCGGCTCCAAACTCTAAGCATTAGCTTTCTTGTCAGGGCTTACATTTGTTGTGCTCCACCTGAGCATTTTCAATGCTCTTCTTTAAATCAGCTACAGAAAAGTTTCTGTATGAGTAACACGAGCCAGGGATTTGAGTGTACCAACTTCTTGGTGCATCCCAAGAGCAAAGCAGAAGAGCTGAGCTCATCAAACACATCTTCAATGTGAACAAGCATAGAACTCTCCTGTCTGACCAGACACACATTGTCCTAGGGAAAGCAATCTCACAAGTTGCTAAGATTAGGGGGAAACATACAAGAAGATGAATATTTCTTTTGTTTTCATTAATACAAACAGACTAAAACAATTTTTCTAAGCAAGGCAAGCTACCAACCTGTCTCTTTCTCATGCAGAAAAACAGATGCTGTGTCTGCTGACCAATCTGGGTGATCTATTAAATGAAAAAGCAAACGACAAAACCTAAAATTGGGCCACTAGACTAAAATGCCACCTTCATTCACTTGAATACTAATTTTTCAGACTCCAGTCAGGCTACCCTAACATGGACAGTAAACCAAAACTTTGCAGCAGCCACAGGCTGCTTTTCCCCTTTGACACAACAAATAACCACCTCATTTAATTGTTTCTAATCCTCTCTACAAGACTTTATCCCAGGTGTCTATTTACCTGCTTTCAAAGCAAGCTTGGGGGTTTTTTTGCTAAAAGAAGATACCCTGGGCATGCACTTTCTTTTTGCCAAGTTTGTACTTGTTTTGAATGTATTTTGAGAAATAAATTGGACAGGTGTCTAAAGTTCAAGATGTACATGACATTTTTCAGCAGCAGATACTATTGACACAGCACCCTTGTAATTCTGCAGATCCCCTAACAAACGTTAGGAGAAGTTTCTGTGTTACACCAAACACAGGACACAAGCAGGAAAGGATGGCAAAACCTCCGTCTCACAGTTCTGGGGCTAAAACATCTTGAATGAACTTCAGTGTACGTTGATACAGGAAAGCATCCTTCTTCTTTGGCTTGCAAATATTTAGATGATTAACATCCACTGGAATAAGGTCTCCAATTCCAATGTCTGGGAAAGGGGGAAAAAAAAAAAAGAAAATTACCAGAGTTCGTAAGATGACCTAGACTGAAAAGAACATCTTGCATTAGCAATTTCTGTCTCAAAAGCAACTTCTCCTATCTTCAGTAAAACTCTTTTGTTTGTCATTATTTTTTCATGTGCTGAAAGCATCAGTACACACAGTTATGGCCTGACAGAGCTCTGTGTTGCCATAAAACCCCCACTGGCACACTACACCATTAGGTCAGAGTTCTACTGGCTTTGTTTGAAATACACAAATGTACACTTCTCCAGACAACTGTGCTGAAACAAAATTTCACTTACAGATAGCACAGTCCTGACTGAGGTTTAAGCATTGATATGATCAGAGATGTAGTTTAATGCATGGTATCTTGACTCTGGTCACTACTAAAATGCCCATATTCCTTACACAAATACTTTGACATGGACATTAGAATTTGGACTACAGTGAACTTGAAATATGCTGCAAATCACTATGCACATTTCCAGAGAGATGAAATATTTACATTGCTTAATCGTGGAATACAAATATTCCATTTTCAGCTACTGATTTTGGGCACACTACAGCATTTATTATTTCTTGACAGCCATCACTACTAACCTTTCAGTTAGGATGCTCCTAAACATTCTAAACATGCTCAACTCCTAAACTCCTAAACATGCTAAACATTCCAGTTTATTGTCTATTCAGTCATCATCTAGAGAAATCCTCCATTTTGCTTTGACTTCTGTATCTTTAACCATGTAAAATTACACTAGAGCAGGATGCAGCTCTGCTCTCATGTGCCCAAGCACACATGCAAGAAACAGAGAGCTGCCTGCTCATCAGCCTGTGTTTTGAACAGAGCAAGTGGCCTGCTTCTGAACTGCCATGTGCCCTCTAAAGGTTTTCAAGAGCACTCATGTGCTGCACTAGGTGTCATCCCTAGAAGAGGAGACATGCTACAAAATAATAAGTGAACACTGCTTATTTGGGCTCTGTTATTCATCCCTCTTTCTAACCTTATTTTGCTAAATAATAACAAAAAAAGGTCCACTTTTTCAGTCCTGGCCAATAAAACTGCATCAGCAACATTTTTGCAAAACATTGCTGCTCAAGAGGACATACTGTAAAAAACCTGCTAAATAGTGACTCAGAAAAACAGGCATGTACAGCCCACCTTTTTCAGAGTATCTAACCTTGCACTCAAGCTAGTGGATTTAGCTGGTGGAAATCCTGGTCTAAAACTAACAAAGCAATGGCTTTCAGCTTTACAGATACCTTGGGCAGTCCAAAAGAAAGACTGAAAATATAAGACTTAAAACAGCTTTCTAAGTTGAACACACATAAAAAAGCAAGGGGAAAAAATAAGTCTGTTTTCCCCTTCTCCTACAAAAGGCAAAAGGTGGAGGGAACTCTTCAAAGGCAAACTCTATTCTGCAGTTTATGAGATGTGGAAGGTAAAGGATTCTTAACACTGAAAACCAGCTTTGTGACTTTTCCCTTCCATTAGCTGTTTACTGATTTTCTTTGTTTTTTGAAGGACAAAATAGCTGGAATTTGCAGAAGCATCTGAAACACTATGCAGCCTACCTATACAAAGATAAACCACAACTAGTCATAATTCCAAAGGAAAGGACTCCAACTGCTATTCTAAGATATAAATGTCGCTGCTTCCGATCTCAACAGAGAGGCTCAGTCAAAAGCTTAAACAAAACCCCCCACACTGTAATAGATTTATTTTTCTAGGTCTTTTACCATCATATTTATAACCCTTTCTCATTATTGATGCTTACATCAATATACATCAAATTAAATAAATTAAATAGCTATTTCTCACTTACCTGCTGATTCCACAGGTACAACATGCAGTTTTATCATGCTGCCTATGTGTGTTGGTAGGGTTTCTGCAAAACTCAGCACTGAAAATTTCTTGTCTTTGGCAAAAGACAAGAAGTCGTCATTCAGCTCTTTAAGGGCAGGAGAATCTGAGAAAGAAAAACATAATTTTTGCAGTGTTATAAGATTATAGCATTTTTCTGGCAAGACTACATTGCTAGAGATGTTTTTATTACTATGACAGTAAATGGTGTAGCATTTTGTTTGTAATCCCTTTTTCCAACTAGTAAATGCAACAATTTCTTCTGACTCCCCCTTTTCCCCTCACCTCTGCAATGAAATGAAACAGCTACTCAGAATTACTTGCAATAATTCAATACATAACCCAAAATGTAAAAAGGAATTCTGTTGTTTTTACCCAGCTTTTTCTGACAGCACAATGAAGAAACCCAAAGCACCAAGAAGAGATTAGCAGAGCTCCTGTTGCTAGATGGTAGCAAAGTGAACATACCCTTGCTGAGCTCTTTAACCTCCACAGACGGGAAGAGGAGATATCTGGCATTTATAGAATACTCAGCCAGCTGGGAACCATGATGAGGTACGCTATAAAATACGATTCCTCTGGTGTTGTTTACAATTTTATCCATTTCAGGATTCCTGGAAGCATCCACCAGCATCTTTTTGACTAGAAGACCTGGCAACAGAAGCTGAATTAATGCAGGGATTTAAATCACTAGGAAATAATGACCATGCTATATTAACCATGAAACAACTAACAGTATTCTTGCCTTGGTTGATTAGTCCTTAGATTGTCAAATATGTAAGATTAACTTGAAAAAAACCTAAACCACGCCTGAGGAGGCATCAATATAAAATGTCAATGAATGATGCAAATCCAATTTTGATTTGCTTTATGTGTTGCTAATGACATTTACTATATGCCTGATCATGGAGAAAATTTTGCCTCTGGATTTCCATTTACATGAATTTCAACTCATTGAGTTTTTAAATCAACACA
>WEZZ01037226.1:25112-39887 GCA_013400585.1 Chloropsis cyanopogon
TTTACCTGCTACGATACTGAGGATGTAAGACATAAACACCATCTGGATATTTTTCTTCCACCATGTCCCTGTCTAGATTAGCCAAAGCTCTGGATGCATGAGAAGACTGAATGATGTGTGGGGATTTCATTACTTCTGCAAGTACAGAAACCCAACCTACATTGAGAAAATAAAGTGGCAGGTTAACTAATAGAAACATCATCTGAACAAAAGAACTCAGAAACATCAACCATCAAATTATACATCTGAAAATAGATGTTAAAACTTAAGAATGGTAACATCAAAATTAATTAATTCAATCTACTCTTTACCTCAGGAAAGCCAAGGCTAGGTAAGTGGAATGTCCTAAATTCAAAAACTCAGATGTATTTTACTACTGTTCAGCTTATCTGAAGGAGAACCCCTTCTCAGAAGAAAAAGAAAGTGTATCAACAGGTCTGTACAGCTGTATCAAGAATATATCTCAGATCTCTTTTTGCAGGTAAAATGCCAGGAAGATGGAGACAGTGAAGCTCAAAGCATAAGAAAGGCTTAGAAAACAACCTACAGGAGCAATGGCAGCTAAAAAAATTGATGCTTGCTGTGAAAGTATAATCATTTCTTATTTTAAAATCCAGTGTAAGAAAAACTCTTTATGTGATCAAAATATCTTTGCTAGTCTAAAATTTGTACACTATTTATACATTAGAAACATAAGACAATTAAATTGGATACAATCCTCAATAAAATTTTAAGTCAAAGATACTATGACTTACAAACACTTTATGCTACTCTACCTAAGGTGTAAAATTTTCTTTAAAATGGATGAATTTTGGGGAATTGTCATAGACTACTGAGAAATGTAAAGCAATATCTTTTATGTGCATATGCACACGTGTCTTTAAAATCTTGATAAATCTTACTGCTGCTAGCAAAAGCGGCCTATAAATCACAGTTACATTACAGTCAAGTCCATAAATAAAACCTGGGTATTTACCTCATGAGCATTGTTTCAAAACCATGTTGCTACATTATCTTGCTACTAGTATAGTCAGGAAGCTGCGAATTTAAAACTGTTTACTGTAGACTGAGGAAAAGAACAAATTGACATTTGAGTTTTGCCTTAAACAAAGAAAACTACTAGGACCTTTGAGGACTGTAATCTTTATTTAAGAATAATGTGTTTAAATTATGTTTCTAAGTAGAATATATGCTAGCCACTGTCAAAGTTGTACTTAAGAAGAATACTGTCTAAAGTCTACTTTCTGTTCTCCAAACACAATAGAAGACTGCCAAGACAGTCTGACTAAAACTAGCTTAGTCTCTGGTTTTGCATTTCTCTTAAATGAGCCAAAACGAAGAGTCAAAAATAACTGTTCAGAATCCAAAATAAGTGTTCTGCCCCCAGATACTCCATCACAGCTACAACACACTGCATTACAGTTTTTCTTCTTCCTGTGCCAGCAGTTTTTGCAAGAAAAAGAGCCTTAGAGGTTCTTTCTTCTTGTGCATCATCCAGCAATAAAAGAGAAGCTTTATCAACTCCAGACTAGAAGTATCCAACTGCTCATCTCTGGAGTTTAATTTACTCTCTAAAATTCCTTTTGTACTGAGAGTTCTGTCCCAGGGAGCTGCTGAGTCTCCTGTTTCAATCTCTTCTACATGTATGGTTTCAAGAATCATTAGAATTTAAGAATGGTGCCAGAGCCCAGGACAAAGGCCTTTATAGTCCAGATGCCTTTCTGCAGAAGTGAGCAGTATGGAAGCTGCAGAACAATATAAGAATAGAGCAATAAAAGGACAATCATACAGTTCTGATTCTAGTCTATACCCTACGATTTTCTGCCAAGTCAACTTGGTTTCTATGTGTAGAACTTAATGGATTTTTCTTTTCATGAATTTGTCTCTTCACTCTTTGAAGCTTTGTGAGTCTTCAACTACCATAATTTTTTGTGACAAGTTTTATTTTGGTCATGCAGTATATGGAAAATACTATTTATTTGTTCTGTCTCTTTATAATTAAATGTACAAGAACCTTTGGTCTTGCGTTACAACAAACAGCAGATAACCATTCCCTCTTTGCTTTCTTTATGCCGGTGAAGAGAATTTTATAAATCTCCATCATATCATCTTTCAGTTGCTTTTTCCATGCTAAGTGTCTTAGTCTAGTTATTTGTTCTCCATATCGCTGCCATTGCAAATTTTTAATCACCCTCACCATCTTTTCCTGTGCCTTTGCTACTTCTCCTTTGTGTAAAAATGCACACTGTATTTAATGGGCAGATATCAGCTTGGATTTATAGAACAGCACATTGATATTTTCTATTTATTTGTTTTATTTATCTATCTGAAACTTTTGGAGTAGAAATCTACTACTGAGACAGCTTTCCTTTTACCTGCACGTACTATGGATGAGTGAAGACGTTCATCCAAAGCCATATTCCCAATAATGCGGATTATGTTCCTCTGTATCTTTGCTGAATCTTTACGTAGCTGGTATATCCTCTGCAGTAGTTGGAGGCCTCCTTTAGCTTCAATTTTATCACAGTGAGAAGGAATCTGGCATTACAAAGTAAATCCAGTGACAATAAAGAGACGATGAACAAAAGGTTTTTTGACATTGTCAATCCATAAATTAGGGAGTTTTAAAAGCAGGTATAACACAGCCCTTGTTGCACAAAAATTACATTAATCTAGAATTTGTTATGCCATATTTGAAGAGGAAATAGATTGTTTTAATATGCAAAATGCATAATTCCTATGAATTGACAACTTGAAAATCTCTGAACACTACCTCTCTACCCTTTCTCATGTCTGAGGGAAATGAAATGGTCTCCAATTGGCATGATCAAATTTCAACTCAAGTTTGAGAGTCTGAACAGGTCAATTGTCTGCACTATCTCAACCACAGCCACTTGTCATCACCCAAAATGCAATCGTTATAATTCCTTCTCTTCCAAATGAAAAAGTTTCTTTTACATTCCAAATAGTACTGCTAACATTACTGATCCTAAGGGCAATAATTTAGTCCAGATGAATATCCACGGTAGCTTTGGAACTGCTGATATCCTCCAGTCTGTGGCTTTCAACAGGCATTTGGAATGAGTACAAACACAACTTGCTTAAACTGAAAATCTAGAACATAACAAATTCTAGACTAAGCCAGAATTTCTACATACATGGAAGATGTGAAAAGAATACTGGGAAGCTGCACTTTATCCATCCCAACTATCAGTAACCATTTGGCATTTTCAACACTGTTTTTCAGTGCTCTAGGCTTCTGAACAATTAAGAATGTAGCAATAGGAAACAAGAAGCATCACACTTACAAAACATCTTCCATAGTCCTCATCTGTGTCTGCAAAAAGCAGACTGGTCCTGGGAAGGCCACTGTATTAGCTGCTTGCTGTGCAATATTCTGCCCATAGAATACCTTTATATGGGTAAGTTTTGCATTCTGTTCTGGTTTCTCATTAGAGTGAATTCATGACACTGTTTGGCTTTGTGAAAACCTGGCATTAGAGCCTCAGAGCTGCCCTTTCACTTCTTCAAAGATACATACAGGTATAGTACAGGGGAACTTTTGAGGGCGAATTAGAAACAACAACAAAATCTACATAAGCTTCCTCATGAGAAAAAAACCTACTTTGTTACAGGAATGTTTTCATTTCACATCCACCTCAGTTGTTTAAACATTCTTACAGAAGGAGAAAGGGATAGGAGACAAGGAAATGGCAACTCCTTCCCAACACACGAGAGTGCATTAGAAAGGAATGTCTATAAATGTAGCTTTTCAGTTACAGTTTAAAGACAAATTACCTTAGAATGCTGTACTAAAGCCTGCAAGCAAAAGAGTTCCACTGTCTCTGAAGGGATTTTACTCAATGTCTCGCAATATGGAAGTCCATTTCCTCCAAAACACCATAAGCCTCCCTGAAATAAAAAAATCATAAAAATAGTAACACATTTCAAATGGCCACATAAAAAAAGGATTTCTAATCTAGAAAGATAAGTGTGTAATGATCTATAGAAATTGCTTTAAAGAGTGCACAGCATGCATGCACTTTTCAAAACATACAAATTACACAAGAGTACATCATAAAATTATTTACTATTTTTAACTGGAAATATTCACTAGATTTTCAGTGTGTA
Organism: Chloropsis cyanopogon; assembly: GCA_013400585.1. Lineage (NCBI taxonomy): Eukaryota > Metazoa > Chordata > Aves > Passeriformes > Irenidae > Chloropsis > Chloropsis cyanopogon. Next base: position 29,244 of record WEZZ01037226.1, read on the forward strand.
GTCTCCTTAGTCTATTAACTTCAAAACATACAATAAAGGGGAAAAATGTAGTATTTTCATTTTGTTAATGAATGTCATCTTTTAAGATCATTTGCTTAAGGATAAAAAAGCAAGAATCAGTGTAACTCTAGACTTGCAAAACTTAGAAGCGGAGGAAGAAAGGTCTTCAATATGTGGCACAGCCTCAGAAGACCAGTCTCTCAATCACGCAGCAGAAAGACCAACATAACCTCGACAAAAATCAAAATACTTCCAAGTGTGGTGTCTTACCAAAGCTCCCTTTGTAGCACGAGCTCTGGCTGTGAAAACAGTAAAGGAGTGATAGTGTAAAAATAGCACACATAACTCTGTCATAGAAAATAAAGAGTTATTGCACTCTGGAAACTCTAAATGAAGACTGACAAGCATTGTTATTAAAATGACATTCATTTTTGTTATTGCATCTTATAAAAAAATAACAATCACTGATTAAGGAAATCAGAACTTTTAAACAACAAAAAGTAAAATTCACAAGACAAGAGTGGATGAAACTGACAATTATTATTTTTAAACAACAGTGGCACTTGAAATGACACTCCTAAAACCACTTAGGAAGTTGTTGCACAGACACAGTTGAAGAATTCCTAGATCCAGGTCCAATCTGACCAGAGACTACTGCAATTCTGGTTTGGCAACAGGGACCTATTTCAGAGAGGCACTTCCAGGTGATGTAACAGAGTTTACTATTTAAGGTGTGCTAACAACCTAGCATTTTACTAGAAACTTAAGAGAGTGTTAATAATCTCATCAGTAAAAGAACATTCAAACAACAGTAAGATTAAATGTGAAAAATCATTTTATGAGCACTACAAGGGGAAGGAATGTTTTGGACAGAGCATTGAAATGTCTGCTTAATTGGAAGGCTTGTAAGATATAATCTTTAACTACACCTTTCAACTAGCACAGCTGGGAAATATAAACAAGCTTTCAAGCAGACAGACTGTATTTACAAGAGATTTTGCTCATGTTCTACAATCACAAAGTGTCTGTATTTCTCTTCCTTTTACAATGATAAAAAATATGGAAAAATATTTATATCTTTGAGCTCTGCAGGAACAAAGAACCCAAACAGTTCTGTTCTGCAGATGGAAGCTCACCCTTTGTGCAGCGAGAGTCTGGCTACTTTCACGTAATGCAAGAGATGTGAAGTACTGGACACATGGATCAAGACCAGTCTGAGGTAAAGATACCAACAACAAGCGAAGTTCATCTTCTATGGGATAATCCTGTGAGAAGTAAGCACAAACAGCTTTTAGGTTATTTTGTTCAAAGCATGAAGCAAAACGCAGAAGAGAGAAATATTTGAAATAATGGAATCAGTGATACTAATGAGGCCATGAAATATGAACCCTGGACTTAAGTGCTCTGCAACTTCAGTTTAATAGTTTTATTTGTAAAGACTTCAGAAAGCGATAATTACAAAACCACCGACTAAATGATAAAAAGCAAGCTTTACACTTCATATTTTGGTGATCTTATTCTAATGGTTCCAAAGAGCAGAAGAAAAACCAGTTCCTCTTGGCAGAGGAAACTTAAAAGTTCACCCTTAACTAATAGAAATTTTTATAGAATCATAAAATACTTGGAGTTGCACGTGACCCACGAGGATCATAGGAGTCCAACTCTTGGCCCTGCACAAGACCACTCCAAGAATCACACCATGTGCCTGAGAGCACTGTCCAAAAGTGTTTGAATTCTTTCAGGCTTGGGGCCATGACCACTTCCCTGGAGAGCCTGTTCCAGTGCTCAACCGTCCTCTGGGTGAAAAACTTTTCCTGATATCCAAACTACACCTCCCCTGACAGAGCTTCAGGCCATTCCCTCAGGTTCTGTCGCTGGTCGCCAGAGTGAAGAGACCAGTGCCTGCCTCTCAGCTTCCCCTCAGGAAGAAGTTGTGACTGCAGTGGCTTCCCCTCAAGTCTCCTCCAGGCTGAACAGACAAGTGATCTCAGCCACTCCTCATGTAGTTTCCCCTCAAGGCCCTCCACCACCTTTGTTGCCCTCCTTTGGACACTCTCTAATAATCTAGTATCTTTTTTGTACTGCAGTGCCCAAAACTGCACACAATGCTCAAAGTGAGGCCACACCTGTGCAGAGCAGAGTGGGACAATCACCTTCCTCACTCACCAACTTGTGATGCTGTTTTTTGGTGCTGCTCCATTAAAATGAACGTACAAACTACTAGTAAAAAATAAAGACATTTCTTTTAACATTTGGTCTGAAAAATTAATATAAGTATGCATTTAACAATCCATATATTGACTGACAGATTCAACAAAGTAATTTTTTTTTGCTCACAGTCACTGAACTTGCTGTTATTCTAATTCTTTGATAAAATCAGAGATGGAGACTTATTTATGTGGAGTTGCCACAATGATTTGCTTCAACTTCCTAAGCAGCAGATTGGCAACTCTTAGCTTCAATCACCTAGCAATCATGCTGCTGTAAAAATATATCCACAACCATATACTAATGTAACCTGGTATTTAAGGACTGACAGGTACAGATCCACTATCACACAATGTTACAAAGGCAAGAAAGCAAAAACTGAGACTATCACACCCAATCAAAGCTGATATTCAGAGTTCTGTTGGTTAAGATACACAGGTATTTTCTGGCAGGGCCTTCTGCCCCTATTCATCCTATCAGCATTACAAAACACCTTGTATATTATACTTCATATGCCAGTTCTGTTCATTGAAGAAACTGATGACATGACTTCTCAGACCATCACATATATAAGATATACACACACATTTAAAATGTGTTAATTTTTAACTTAAAAATAAAGCAAGGCCAAATTTATCCAATAAGGATCTGCTGGCACCCAAAAGCTGCAGTGAAGAGGTGGGCCTACAGCAGAGCACCACAGCAGTACAGAGGAGGCAAAGGCCTCCAGGAGCACGCTCTGTGTGCAGGATTCTGTCAGTGCCAACAAGGCAATCCAGCATGATTTCCTCACATTGCCTACTGGATAGAGACAAGCAGCGTCTGTTAGACTGGTAACTGGCTCAGACTTCACTGCTTGCAAATATGTCATGTGGATACACAGTCCAAGAATAATGATTGATCAATACTCCCAACCTTATTTCTTTCCATCATGCCACTCCCTAATGCAGATATATCCAGGCTATATTATATATTACAGTTTTGTATTTTGGTATTTTACTACTAGTCAGTTACTTTAGAAGAACTTCACTCCTAACAGTTAACAACAAAAGCAGTAAAAAAGAAGCAAGCAACTAAGAATCATCTAATACCTACTTGTCCTTTACTTACAGTCTTTATTTTTGGCAATGGTGGTGGAGGCAGGAAAAAGCGAAGGTCAACATCTTTGCATCGAGCCAAACCTATAGCAGTCCTTTGATCACAGGTTTGAGCAACTGTGCCATACTGATAATCTGTTGTACAAGAATTTCAATGTTAGGGTTAAAACTAACCTTAAATACTTAATTTTTTTTTAAAATGTAGTTTGTGACCTACTTTGTAAATATACTTGAAAAGAAGAACCATCTCTCTGCAGTCTACTTAGAAAAGCCCTTTGGTTTTCCAACCACAAATTCCTAAAGTTAAAAACTGCAGATGTTAGACCACCACTGAGCTGAAATACACCTGGGCACTAACTGTTAGTTATAGACCAGTTTGATAATTCAGTGGCAAACTGAAGGAAAAGCAAATAAAACCTTGAAGTGGATCAACACTTTTTTCTACGAAAATTTGTTTCTATTCCTGTTACACAATTCTAGAACAAAACAAGCTATTTAAAAGATACTTTTCACAGTCATAAACTGGCAACACTTTTCCTTTGGTGGAGATAATTTATACCTGCAAACTGAACTCACTGGAGCTGAACACTTTGGTCCTAGCTGAACACTTTGTCCTAGTTGTGAAAAATTAGCACATACTTTCAGTCCTAAACTATCTTTGACTTGGTTTTGAAGCATCAGGTTAAAAAAGAGCCTGTTTCCCTCATGAACCAGCTGGCAAGAATAATTAGTGTTTGTGAAATGTCCAAATACTACAACAACGAGCACTACAGAGAAAGGGAGGTAACAAAAGGCAACTAAATTCCTGATAATGGACATCTCGTGCTCTGAAATCACCTGCTAACAGTATTCATCTACAAAGGACAAAGCTCAGTTTTGGTACATCCTAGCTTTCAAACATTTTCATACACAGTTTGCTGGTGTAATTCTCTGTGGAAATTATTTAGAATTTTAAAAAGGCAATTTGAAACAAGATAAATCCCATGGTGTAGAATTGCACCGGAAAAGTGAAAGATCCACAACTGACTAAGTTACCAAAATGAGAGTCCAGAATAGAATGTTGCCTAGTTTATATAGTCTGGTGATGGAAGGGAGAGGAGGAAACACAAATACACAGACACACACCTCCCCTTTACTTGGGGTTTCAAGGATAGTTGTTGCTAGAGCAAGAGGAAAAACTTAACACCATTAAATAATAACTCGGACAAAAAACAGCTTACAGGTAAATGATTGCACATACAAGGCCTTTACCTCAGGTTTATCATTACTACCTACCAGCTCCTAACCAATTTTTACTAACTTAACCATGGCCTTAATCTCACTCCTACAGAGGCTTATAAAAAAATGACTGCCAAAACTTGTGACTGCATTAGCAATCCCAACAGAAAACCCAAGGAACTGAAGAGCATGAACTGCTCTCCCACGCCACAGCAATGGTTACAATCCTCTGGTGGGCAAACAGAGAGGCCTGCACTGCGGACACTCGCACTGTGTCGGGGTATTCGGAAAGAACGGCTACTTGAAATGTAAATAATTCCCCCACATTTTAGACCAAGTTTCAGAGCATATTTATGCTTCTTGCAGCTACTAGCTTTTTTCCATGTTGTCAGCAGACTTGGAACAGCTAACTGAGACTCTGTGGAATTTCTGTGACAAATGAGGCTACATCAGCATACATTACCGTGCCAGTGATTGTTGCTTGCCAGGTCTTGTACAGCCTGCAGTCGGATTGCTTTGTCTTCTGACTGACTTCTCTTCAAGAGAAGCCATAAGGCACACTCATGATCTTCTCCATCAAAGGTGCTGAATTGTTCTTTGACCAGGAAACAAATGAAATCCAAGTTATTATTAATGAGCATTTTAACCAGCCACATTTCTATTTGTAGAGTAAGGAAATATGTAGTTTTTAAAATATTTGAATATTACTTGTTCACAGTAATTTAGAGTGTAACATTTTAACCTTAAATTATTACAATGAACAAGGACGGAATGACATCAGTAAAATGCTGATCCTAAAATGGTGAGTTTTTCTCCTTTTAGTGACACCAAGTTGATATTTCATGTATCTATGTGACACACACAACCCCTGGCTGGTTCTCACCAACCAGAATTACCAGCAGGAGCTGCAAATTATTAGCAACTCTTGAGGCTCTGACCTTGAAGAATTAATTTCATAAGATGACAGTGGAGATGAACATTGCTATAACCATTTAACAGAGAGTTAAATGGGAACAGACAGCATGCCTCAGGATAGTGTTTCTGATAGCACAGTTTCTGATACAAATGGAAATTCTTGTTTCAAATTACTTGGAAAAGGACAAACACTGATCCAAAAAACTGCTGCTTTCAGTTAATACTGTCAATTGTGATGAAAGCATACATACTTTTCTAAAATGAGATTTTGAGAGTATTTCATCCCACAAACACCTTTTTTACACAAAAATGGTATCAAATATTAACTTGGTATCTTATCTTTTAAATCTCTTCTAGAACAAGGGAAAAACCAACCCTCAAATCTTGTCTTAACCATCACTTTCATTTACTTTAAGAAAAGAAATTGTTTTAATACACAGAAAATAGACAACTAACTGATAATCCAAATAAATATAGAAATTATAAGCTATATTATCACTGTTTCAAGAACAAAAGAACATGTTAACTTTGTAAGAAAAAATGTTTTACTCCCTGATTGTCCTGCTTCTCACTGTTAAAAATAATAATCACAGACAAAGTCCTGCTTTCAATACCTACCATTAAAAGGTCTCTGGAAGATTTTAGCTTCTGTTTCTAGAATTCTCCTCACTGCTCTATGGATTTCTTTTCTGGCTTTGTATGTAATCCCTACAAGAGTATTTTTATATTACTGGAAGTCTGAAAGACATTTCCTTCACATCACTTTTCTTAAATATATGGAAAAAGAAATACACACACATATACATATAGATATTATATAAAGAGAATTATCTGATATATAGAGAACTATGTATAGAAAGAAGAATCTTAAAAAAAAAAGCAAAACCAAACGTGTCAGCAGCTTAAAATAAATTTGGTGGCATTTCTTGGTAAACAGACTTCAGGAAATATAACTTTACTTGTTATATAAGGGTGACTTCCAGAAATATCCTATTCTCTTAGAACTCTGTTTTTAGGATTCAAACAATTATGCATCTTACCTTGATATTCACTTGGACTTAGAGAAGCTGTACGTACGTATACATAGGATTTAAGTTTTTCTTGATGCAGAGCTTGAGTATCGATTTGCAGTAACTTATTCAACGACAGGACTTCATATGTAATGAATACAAAACCTCTTTAAAGAAAAAAAGCTGCATATGAATATCAACTAAAATAATATAATAAAAAGAATAGCAATCACACTGGTATAAATCATAGAGATTTTACAAAATACGTAATAGTCTGCAGATTATTTTAATTTAGCAAAGTAGAGAAAATGCTCTAAAATAGTTGAAACAAGTTATAACTATCAGAAATTGGGCTTCAAGACTACATTCTACCATGTCTAATGTCCCCTAATGTTATCACATTTTTTGAAAGATACACATATTAAAATTTTAACTATATCCATAAGTTAGATATATGCTCATAAGTTACAACTTACCCTAGTATAAGTGATCCAGTTACCTTTGCAATTTTTCCTTGAAAAAATCAAAACCAAGTGTCAAACAAAGTTCTGTGCAACACCTCAATATAAACACAGTTACCATTTGATTATCAGACAGTAAGAATACCAACTCTTAAGAATAAGCTTTAAAGAAAGTTTCTATTGCTCTCTAGCTTCCTAGAAATTATTAACCAAAATTTACAACTGGAGAAAACATTACTTGATTCAGATTTCCTGCTCTCCTAAGCAAGATGATAAAACATGTATCCTGCCAGTGCTATTTACTTTGAATATTGCTACCTCTCAATTGCATGCATTGCGCAGCTACCAGAATCAATACTAAACTTTCTCTGCCTGTAACACTAGCAGTGATTTGGAACTCTAATTAATTTCAAGGAGTTAACTTTTTCTTACATTTTGCAGGTATTTCTTCAATCTATATTATTACATAAAGGACTATATATGTTCTTTGAGAAGTCCTACAGTCTCCATAAGAAAATACATTTTAAAAAATAATTCAATTGAATCTAATTTATAAAGCAAACAGATAATAAATACATGCTACTTGCAACAATTTGCCTTTTAAGCAAAATTATTCCTTCCAGATTTCGGCTGCTTTGTATCTGCAAAGTTGATCTGATTGTCTGGATAAAAGGATCTCTATACAGAAAAACTCTTATCATTACCAGTAGCAGCAAACCCAATGCAACACATCTCACCTATCATGAATAATTTCTTTTCCTCAGCATGAATTGGGAGATTTGCCCCAAAACCACTGCTACCAGCTTCCATCTTTGTGAGGCCATAAGAATTTTGCATGCAGACAAGAGGCAGCAGCTGCATGTTGAAGAAATAACTGGCAGAGAAGTTTGAAAAAGAAAAAAAATGCAATGCTTCCTGTAGAGCAGAAATTTAAATATCCTATCTTTAATGCTCAGAAATAAATTTCCGAATTGTAAGAATTATATGCTGAAGACACCAAAGAAAACAGAGACTAAGCAGAGCTTAAAGTAAATAAGGAAAAAGAAATAACAGAAACAAGCTTTATTCACTGTTTATGAATGTAACTATTTCATGGCTCTAGAGATTATAAAAAAATCAGATACAAGTGGAATTGAAGATAGTTTAAGGAGATCACACTTTGTTAGGGAAAGACCCTCATCTAGTGTTCCTATCTGTTCCCAGATAACCTGCTGGTGTCATATTACAAATCAGTATGCAAAACAAGGTCAGAAGCAGAGAGCAGGGACAAACAGAAGCTTTTAATCACTACATATTCAAGGGCTTAAAACTTCACTATCATTTAATTATGCATGATGTCATGTCATTCCTTTTTATTAACACTTCAGATCAATACATAATGAACTATACTTACTGATATCATACCAGGGTAGGTGCTTTTTTGTGGCTGGACCAGAGGTTCCTATTTTTCTGTAGCAAAATACGCAGTAAGCAGCCACTGACATTCTGCATATTGAGGGGGAAAGAAAAAAAAGTAATGATTGATTTGAGAATTACAGCAGAAATCCTGTAGCATTTCTTTCCTGTCTTTTTGCAGCAAAGGTCATGATGGCAAAGGTCACAATAAACCATGTTTGTATCATTTCGCTCCATATAAACACTCAGGTTAAAGAACTCTATAAAACTCTCAATTTAATGGGCTGAATTTCAATTATAAGAAAAGTTCAAAGCAGTTTTTTATCAATTATGTTACTGTTGATTGTAGCGACTAAGTATCTCCAATTAACTTCTCTACTTCTAAGCTTTCCTGCTTCTTAGTCACTCTTCCCTAAATACCAGATATGGTCCTATGTCCATCAAGACATTACTCAGTATGGCATGGGCTTTCATACAACTCAGTAACCAACCGCTTTTAAAAGTTCATAATTTATTGTGTTGGCATGTAAGTCTTTTATTTTGACTAACAAGGTTTAAAGAACTACTATATAAAAACAAACTCTTTTTGCATACACTGCATAAGTAACATGAAACCCGTATCTTCTAAGTGAAATTTTAGTGTCTGCATTGGGGCAATTATACTAACTTTGAGTTAATTTGTTTATAGGGAGTTAATGTGTTTATAGGGATGCAAAAACACACTAGTATCTCTCACATACTAATCAAATTCTTCTCAAATTAGGTCTCTGTTACCACAATCACAATTAACCCAAAATGATAAAATGTCACATGTATAAACCCGATGCTGAAATATGGAAGCCTGATATTCTCCTTGATTTGAGGTGATCTCTGCAGACCAAGAAAAGTGCTTATATCACTTTTATCATCAGTGTCCAACATCTCTAAACAAGGGGACTCTTTTTGTGTCCTTCCTTTAACATACCTTCGCTCTTTTCTCATTTCCCCAAAAGTTTTGATTTTTCCCTTCTCTCTTGCTTGTGTTTGGGGGATTTTTTAAGAACATCAGCATTAACCCCAGCACTGTCACAATCAGACTGCTTTTTGACTTCTGCCATTTCAACATTTTTTATCCATTCACTTCAACAGAGTACACCACACTGTGAAACACTTTTAAGACTTTGATAATCAGTCCTCTAGAGACACCTCTCCTGCCTCCAAACTCTCTCATGACAGTTCCTTTGCTACCTTTATTCACAGAATTGCAGTACTCACATTTACTCTTCTCTCTAACCACAGTCTGAAATAAACATGTGGTTCAGTGACAGCAGGTGCCAAAATTACTAAAACTTAAAACATGCACTTGCAAACACAGGAGGCCAAAGCGAGCACCGCTTCTCTGTTGCCAGGAGCTTCTGTTCAGGTCCAAGGGCAAGCATCAAATCATCAAAGTTTAAGGGTCTGGAATGGACCTTAAAGAGCACCTAATCCCAACACCCCTGCCATAGGCAGGAGACGCTCCCACCAGACCACGCTGCTCACAGCCTTATCCAGCCTGGCCTTGAACACTTCCAAGGTTGGGGCATCCCCAACCTTCCTGAGAAATCTGCGTCTCACCACCTGCACAGTCAGGAATTTCTTTAAAAGTACCTAATCTAAATGTCTCCCCTTTGCCGTTTGCACCCATCACTCCTTGTCCTATAGTGCGGCTCCTGATTAAGTGTCGCTCTCTGACTTCCCTGTGGCACCCTTCAGACACTGGAAGGTCGCCGTGGGGTCTCCACGCAACCTCCTTTTCTCTAGGCTGAACTGCCCCAACTCCCTCGGTCTGTTTTCACAGGGGGAGCGCTCCAGTCCTCCTATCAACTTCGTGGCCCTTCTCTAGACTTGCTCTAGCAGCTCCATGTCCTCCTGATGCTGGGTGAGGTCTCAGCAGAGCGGCGGAGGGGGCAGAATCCCCTGCCCGGACCCGCTGGCCGCGCTGCCCGCTGCAGCCGGCTGCTCTCGGGCGCACTGCCGGCTCACGCTGAGCTTTCCATGCTGAGCGACATTCAAATACAATGCAAAAGGCCCCACTTCGCACCGCTCCACGGCTGCTCCAGGCGGCTCCGAGGGTGCGGTCCCCACCTACCCGCCCCGCGACTGCGCAACTGGGGCGTGTTAAAAAAAACCACAAAAACACCACCGCAAACCCAACTTTAAGCAACGCCGCACGTAAACGGGCAAGGAGCCAGGCTGCGGTGGCTCTGCGCCTCTTTCCAACGGGGAGGAACAACGCATCCGCTACCCCGAGCCCGTCCCGTCCTGCGCCGCCCGCCATCCCCGCGCCCCCGCCCGCGCCGCCGCTCCCACCTTCCGCCC
>WEZZ01037226.1:43874-60219 GCA_013400585.1 Chloropsis cyanopogon
CTGTTCAGTTAGAGTGTGAGGAATGTACAGTTCTTATATTATATCAGCACTCTTTGTCTGTGCTATACTACTTTGAGATCTGTGTTCTCCTCTCTTTTGGTTATCCTTATGCTTTAGGGAAACATGTTTTCATGAGGCTATTGCTGAAATCAGAAATGTAAGTTCAGTCTTTACTTATTAAGGGTTGGACTTTTGAGTTTTAGTTTTGCTTTGGGTGTTTTTGAAGCTGCCTTAGCAGCAGCAAACAGAAACTTCTCTGCTAATCAAGCAGCTGGTTCTGCTCAATAGACTTTATTACTATTTTATTTTTGTCTCTGTAGTAACTAAAACTACTTGAAGAGAAACAACTTTTACTAAAGCTTCACAAACTGTATTTAAGTTGTGAGTGACTCTTGAAATCAATTTTAGTTTTCCTAAACCCTTAGGGAAAGTCTTGGAATGGTGTTTCTTCTGTTTGCAGCTGTGACTGTGAGGTGGGGTCTGATGTGTGTTTGTCTCTACAGTGACCCAGCAATGAAGCAGTTCCTGCTCTACTTGGATGAGTCAAATGCTTTGGGAAAGAAGTTCATCATACAAGACCTGGATGAAACTCATGTCTTCGTATTAGCTGAGCTGGTCAACTTCCTCCAGGAGAGAGTGGGCGAGTTAATGGACCAGAACTCATTCCCTATTACTCAGAAGTGAGAAAAAGCAGAGAAATGAGATTACTGCGTGTTTTGGAGCAGTGAATTTCAATGGTTTGGGTTGTTACTGTTTTAATAGATGACACTGTGGCATGTAAGTTCTACATAGATGTGGCTGCTATAGAAAATGCATCATTTTCATAGACAAAATAGTCTGGAATTGGATTTTGTTTCCCATTTTGAAAGAATGTGGTATCTTTATTAAAATACTTAAAATTATACACTTGAGGAGTTCCCGTGAGAATTTTTGATGCATGCTCTCTGGTTTTCCTTTAGGTTTTTATCTTGCAAGATGATATGACCCAAAAGGTAGAGTAGTGTGTTGGAATGCTGTATGAGGTCCTCTGACGTGTTGTGCTCCTGTGTGTGATTGAATCTGATTGTAGTGTGACTGATAGAAAGCAAAGAATGTCTGTTGAAGTATGATCTGTGCTTGATGGAGCATCTCCAAATTGGAGGCATGGTCAGATACTGCTCTAACTTGGTGGGTTTTATACAGCAGAATGAGAGTTGGTCTGAGTGTTTTGTTGTGTTGTTTGGGGTTGGGAGTGTTGGGGTTGTTTTTTGTTAAAACATGTTACAAATGCCCCATACTACTTGTCTACTCTTACCAAGGCTGTGCTATCTTAGTTGTTCTGGGTTTGGGGAGTGGTGGTGGGAGTTTGGAGGGGAAGGAGGGGTATGGGGAGATTGGGATAACAAAATCTATTGCCCTAGATCATCATAAATTAAAGGGGTAACAGAAATGGGAGAGCAGTCCTATAGATATAATCACTTGTATTTCTTCACTGAAGCTGATAGTCACCGTAAGTTATGTGATCAGACTCCCATGCTCTGCCTAATAAATAAGAAAGCTGGGTTTGGATTTTTGGTTACAGGGTTTATTTCCTTCAGCTTAGTTCTTCTTCCCATATTGCCTTTTGCTGCAAAGAAAAAAGCTTTGTAGTGTCGTGGTTTGATTGTTTGGGGTTTTTTTACACTGTTTTTGTAACTTTAGCTCAAACACTAACTTGGTTTTCAGACCTACTCGTGTGCATCAGATAGATGCCACCTTTTTGTCTTTGAGAAAAAGAACACATGTAAAGAGAAAGGCTTTTATAAGGAGCAGTTTTCCTTACTGACTCTCCCACTGCTGCTTGTTTCTCTTGTCCAGTAGATATCAGATTAATGGGTGGTTTTGTCCTTGTTTTTTGTTCGGATTGGTTTTTTGGTTTGCATTATCTTCTCTCAAGAAGAGGGAATCTTCAGGAAAAAGTTTCACTTGATGCTTTTAATCAAAAAGCTGTCCAGAGAAAGTTCTGTACAACTGTATATATTCAGGCTCATGCAGATGAGCAAATAGCCCTGTAAAATTTAACTTCATGTCATTTCTGGTATCTTCCCTCTTCTCTGACTGTACAGAACAACAAATTTTGGTTCAAGTTGTTTAATCTCTTTATTTCACAAGTGGGTGCTTCCCTGGTCATGTAGATTAAGAACCAGCTACATGTCTTCACATGAAATTAGAAGTTTAAATCTTATTTCTAAGTGGTTTATGTTTCCTTACCTCTTTCTTGAGATTGATCTCAAGAGACTAATAAACATTGACCTCATACCTGTTATTTTGTGGAAGATTATCGGGTGCTCATTTAATGGAGAAATAATCAGTATTTTTAACATGGCATTATAGCTTATTACAATTTATTTAAAAGTGTATGTTTCCTTTCTTTGGAATCCTAGTTTATTTTCCATCCAGATTGTGCTGAAAGGTAAATCATCTATCACTCTCCAAATTACAGCATTTGGAAAGTCATGTTAGGAATTCCACATGTTAAGCTTCTCTGTATTTAGCATGTCTAGTGCTCCATTTCTATTGTGACTTTCCTTTTCAGTCTGTAATAAACTTCTTGCAGTTCTTGGCTTTTTCTCCTGGTTAATTGTACGGCTTTGCTGCTGCATTCCCTGTATTTTAGCTTCTACTTACAATTGATAAATGGCTTATGTAATACAGAGGGGTAGTAGTTCCAAACTGTATAAGCTAAGCAGCTAGGCATGCATTCTTATACTCTCTGCTCGCAGTTTGGTTTTTTTGGGCAAACAAGTTCATGGACTTCTAAACCTGTCAATACTTTTGATTCTTCCTGTACCCTAACAAGGCGTAACTAATTCTGCGCTGGAAGAATAAACAAAAGATGTAAAGATGTAAATATGTAGTCTAAGGAGCTGAGTTCACTGTAGTTACTATGGAACAAAGGATCTTAAACAGGTAGTATGGTGAAGGAAATCCAATGAGGAAACTTTTAGAAATTGAGTATGTGTATAATTAAAAAAAGGAAACAAAAAACCCAAGCAAGTGTTTCTGGGATTTGAATAAACTTGGACCTCTGAACAGTTTTGATTGTTTTTAACTGCAGGTAGTCCTGGAACTTATATGGCTCAACAACAGCAACAAAAATATTTGCCCAGATGGGGGAAAAGTAGATGCTAGTGTTAAAAATATCCATCCATTTTGAGATAGTCAGCATTTACACTTACATATTTTGAATGTTTCTTTATGCTGGTTTTCATTCAGGTGTGAAATATTATTGGTGAGTACAGCTTGGAATGAAACACTGTGTTGAAGATATATATATTTTTTTTTTTTAAAGGCTGGAAAGATTTGAGAATAAAAGCTGTAGGGGATCTGTTTAAATATATCCATGCTTTGATAATAGAGTTGATGGGTTGAGAAAATAAGCTCTCACTGCATTTGGAATATTGTATGTTAATTTAATGTTTGTATCCATAACTAATACATTCACTATTTTGCTAGTATCTGTCAAAGAACTATAGTGTTCTCAGGTCCTGCTTGAGCAGCAAAAATAGAGCTTGAATGACAGACTCATTGCTGCTTGTAAAAGCACCAAATTTTATCTTGAAGAGCTTTCACTGCTCACTTTTTGCTTTCAGTTTGAGTTGAAAGTGTTTTGTGTATTGGAAGAAGAGCATGGTAGTACAATTACATAAAAGACACCAGAACTTCATTTGTTACTTGCTACTTATTTATACTTAGATCTAAAAAAGATTGCAAATTCACTTGTTAGCATTTTTGTGATGTCAACAGTTGCTCTTGTGTAGTTATTGTAAGTTGAACATGCTCATAAATTCTTCTTTTGTTAACACATGCAGAAAGTAAAGAGTTGTGTTTGACAGAAAGGTGAGACGGATCTCTAAAGCAAGGTAAGAGAATTTGAATAACTCAAAATGTTACATGGGAAGAGAGGGATGGGAGCTGAAAATGCAGCTTCCTAGTGAAATAAAGCAGTAGCATCTCATTTTTATTGAAGATTATACTATTGGGCATTTTGGTTTTTTTGTTCTGATTTTTTAAAAAATTTGTTTATTAATAGCCTTCAAAGAAAGCTGTGTAAAAAGCAAGTAAGTCTAAATGCTGTCACATATTTGGGTAGTCTTATAAATTGTGGGAGAGGGGGTTATTTTAGCGTGGGGGTTGGCAGCACAGTGAGTATGACCCTGCTTGGTTAGTATAGATGGGGGTTGTTTGTGACCAATGCCTGAGTCCCTCTTCCTTCTCTGTGGTACAACAACTAGCCCAGGAAGAATATTTGTCCTGTACAGTCAAGGAGGAAATAACCAACAGTCACTAGAGAAAATCGATGTGTCCTCAGGAAAGAAAATAGAGATTGCTGTTGAAAGAAAATAGAGAATGCCTTAGGAAATTCTACCATTTTTCCTGAGAGAACTAGACTGAATGGATTTGACTCTGTAGTTAAACTGCCTGTGTTTCACAAAAAAAAAAAAAAAAAAAAAAAAAAANAGCTAAAAAAAAAAAAAAAAAAAAAAAGGCATCTGAATCCATTTGAATAATAGTGGTTTTGTTAATTTGTTTAATGTACTTATAACTGGGGGGGTTGTTTTTGACTTTTGGTTTTTGTTCCTTAGTGGTGAGAGCTAGATGGCTGTCTGATGTGCTGAACTAAACCTCCTCCAAGTGCTGTTGTACGTTAAGAAATCCTATTTTACAGTTTTTCCAGGTTTGTAGGGTGCATTCAAAAGCATATCCTCTGATTCCTTCCTTTTTTTTTTCTAATGTGCCATAACAACAGATTTTACAGTTTTTTTCTCACTCAACTGTGTAGGGCCACCTCATGTGTGTGAGAACAATCCAGAGAACATGTATTTCATGTATTAACAGGATTGTTTACTGTGAGTGAAAGATAATGGTATTTCATGGTGTCATTAAAATTACTTATATTTGACCTTTCTTAGTTGGCATCTTCACCATAAAAGTTCAGTCAGGCCCTAGGCTGAGCTTACAAAAGTAGGGCACTAAAAATCATATATAAATATGTATACATACATATATATCTATGTATGTATCTCAACCACCCTTTAATCATATAAACCAATACACTCTGAGAGGTATATTTTGCTCTTAAAATCAAGCAGTAGATCATTGAAGAAAACAGTAAGCTTTCATAATAGACTTTTTTTGCAATTCCAAATTTCCATGCTGACTCCTTGACTATCCCACAAATTATCCCATTGAAGCTGGTGGTAGTTACTGTGAAGTGAGTGCATTACTCAGTATCATAGAATTGGGTGTTTGTTTTGTAATTTAGGCTATGGCAAGGCCTAGATGTGCTATACAAAATCAAGGATTCAAAATAAGTTGAAGTTCACAGTGATGGAAGAACAATTTCTTCCTAAACCAAGTAATTATCTTTGGGTTTTTGACCTAGCAGCTAATCAGAAATGTAAATGATAGGATATCTGATATAAATTTGATGTGGACCTGGGTTTTTGTTTGTTTTTTTCTGAAATGTGGACTGTAAGTAGTATTTTACCCATCTTTGTTTCATACAAAAAGATTTTCAGGACTGAAGAGCTGACAATTTGAAGGCAGACCAGTAAGGGGAGCTCTTGCCAATATTTTGAGCTGCTTTAAAAAAACATTGTTGCAGCCTGGGCAATGGTGGGTCAGAGACTTGAGACTTACAGTGCTTTGGAACATCAGATATGCTTTCATGATGAACATTCAGCTTCAAAGGGTCCTTCCAAAAAGATATTTGCTGTTGGAGATCTTGGAATATTTTTAGCTCAGAAATTTCTAAGCTGTTTAGGTATCCAGTGTTTTCTCTCTAAGCGTGGGTACACAGCTGTGTTACACTGAAATGATGAGTCTGAAATGTGGTCTTCCTGTCAGATGTTACTGGTAGGTCTGTGTATCTCCACACCATGAGCCTGCTTTAGAAGTTGCTCCATATTAAGTTACATAATTTTTAGTGAGTGTAAAAATCAAAAGAAGTCATTGTTGATAAGAAGTAAGATTGATGATTTTTTTCCTCTTTATTTCCTCATAATGCAAAATGCATGTGATTGTAGGGTACCTGTTCCTCAAATCACAGGCATCATACTGTCTGGAAGACCACACAACATTCAATCTCTCTGGATTTCAGTCTGCACTGGGGATTTCTGCATCTTTCTCCTCACGGTGTTGCTCATAGTGCATGGAAGTGAGACATACAGAAAGTTTTTCCCTCCTTGGCCCCCAGATGAGTAGCTTTATTGGTTTACACATGGTAAAATTCAGTACATTCCCTAACCAAACAAAAAACTACAACATCTACCAATTAAGTTTTAATATGAGTGGTAACCCCCGCCCAGGTCTTTGAATATTAGGGATTGTATTTTTCATATAGACTGAAAAAGTAATTTTCTGACTTCTGATTGCTTAGCACTAAAAAGAAGATTAAGACTAGAGACAGACTATAAAATTGCTGCCCAGTGGAAAAAACTTTGAAGTGAAAATTTTAGGGCATTACTGCTAGCTTTTAGCTTTTTGTGCTTGAGCAATTCTAGGTGTTAGTAACAAGAAGTGAAAGGTTCCTGGAAGAAGTCTTAAGACTCATAATACCAATGCGGGGATGTGCTTAAACACACCAAAAAAAACCCATCCAACACCAAAACGGACAG
This sequence comes from Chloropsis cyanopogon, assembly GCA_013400585.1. NCBI lineage: Eukaryota > Metazoa > Chordata > Aves > Passeriformes > Irenidae > Chloropsis > Chloropsis cyanopogon. The sequence continues at coordinate 50,513 of WEZZ01037226.1, forward strand.
ATAATTGAGTAACCACATAAGTTGCCCCTCAGGAAAGAAACAGCGAGCAAAATTTCTGGATGACCACAGACTGAAGGAGTTGACTGTCAGAGCTGTACAGCTGTTCATTTTTCTGTACAGGAAAGATGGCCCCAGCTGTAAATCGCAGGATGTGCAGAGCAATGCGCACCCGTGCAGCCGTGAAGATCTCACTTGCAGATAAGATAGTATTGCATCTTTCTACAGTGTTGGCATAGCTCATACACTGTCAGTAGAGAGAGGTACACACACCAAGCAAATGATCTCTCACCATTCTGTGTGTTGTGCTCCTGATGTATCAAAGCTAGAGGGGTGAGATAGGAGGGCAAAAGAGAAAAAAGGCAGGAAAGAGGGGGAAGAGTATTCTAGGCTTGTAACTATGATTTCCTGTTAATTCTGAAATTGAACATCAGAAGGAGCATAAGGATCAAAAGATTTACAATTCTGTGCAATTAACAGACCTTAATTGATTTACAAAAGTTTCTGTCTTTATCCAACCAGAGATCAAGCTTTCTTAATATTACACCTACTATTCTACCTTGTCCTGAATGGGACCACTTTTCTCTGTGGAATGATTGTGTAGTTTTACTTCCTCTTAATCTCTTAATTCTCCTACAGTGGCAATTTTGTGTGTAAGACATGTTTTGCATGTGTATTATATCATTAGATATACAGGTATTCCAGAAGCTAAGAGTTTTAGCAGAAGTGAATAACTTTGGAAAAATGATGACCTTTTGTATCATCAACCAGATACGAAAGAAAAACTTCTCTTCAGCTGGAAAATGAACGATGCTCCCTATACTTGATTTTACTTTTTGGTCTAAACAGAGACTAATTTTATCTTTTAATAATAGGAAAGTTATAAAATCAGTGTAAATCTGAGGAAAAAGGAAGCCTGGTTTCTTAATTAATATTTGAAATCAACATTGTTAAGCACAACCACATCAAGGCCAATGTAATAAAGGGCTGTGACAGCTTTTAGTGTTGGTCAGGTTGCCTTTTGGGCAGAGGGGGCTGCAAATAGCACTTGAGAGGAGCCCTAGAGGAGGGATGAGGAGTGGGCAAAGCTAAGCATCTGACCAAGTCTGTCAGGAGGGCTAGGGAACCTGAAATCTTGGAATCAGTAAATGTTTCTCATTTTGGCTTTGAGTAGGGTTTTTTAAAGCTATTTCTGCCTGTTTAGCCTGCTGTGTGACAGCAGGAGCCAGAAGGAGCTGTAGGGAGTGGGAAGGAACAATTCTGAGGGTGGATGTGTTTCAGAAGGTGGTTTCTAAAGTAGTTTGCTGCAAGTATGAAAAACTAGACTAAATTGAGACTGTTTTTTCACTGTGCAGTTATTCTAGCTCATTTTTTAATGTACTATAAAACAAAAGAAACTGTGAAGGTCCAACAAAAAAATTTTATTGTTGACTTGGTAGCTATGAGAAGCAATCCACTACACTTCTAAATTTGAAACAGTAAAGGGAGTTTTCATGTAATGCATTTTTTCATTGTCATCATACTTACATGAATATCATACCAAAGCAAGTCATAAAAACAAATAGAGAGGTCTGTGAATATAGTCTCCCTGGACTTTAGTGAAGCCTTTGACACCATTTCCCACTGCATTGTCCTGGTTTGGCCTGGTGCTGTTTGCTGGGTAGAAAGCTGGCTGGATGGCCAGGCCCAGAGAGATGTGAATGGTGGTGCATCCAGCTGGCAGTCTGTCACTTGTGGTGTTCCTCTAGGCTGAGTACTGGGGTCAGTCCTGTTTGACAGCTTTATCAATGGTCTGGTCAAGGGGATTCAGGGCACCTTCAATCAGTTTGCAGGTGACAGCAAGGTAGGCGAGAGTGTTGATCTGCTGGAGGGCAGGAAGGCTCTGCAGAGGGATCTGGACTGGCTGGTTCGATGGACCAAGGCCAGTGGGTTGGGGTTCAGTAAGGCCCAGTGCCGGGTCCTGCCCTTGGGTCACAACAGCCCCGTGCAGGGCTACAGGCTGGGGAAGAGTAGCTGGAAAGTTACCTGGCAGAGAAGGACCTGTGGATGCTGGTCAGAAGCTGAACATGAGCCAGCTGTGCCAGGTGGCCAAGAAGGCCGAGGGCATCATGGCCTGGATCAGCAATGGTGTGGCCAGCAGGAGCAGGGCAGTGATTGCCCCCCTGTACTTGGCAGTGGTGAGGCTGCACCTTGAATCCTGTGATCAGGTCTGGGCTCCTCGCTACAAGAAAGACATTGAAGCACAGGAGTGAGTCCAAAGAAGGGCAACAAAGCTGGTGAATGGTTGGAGCACAAGTCTTACCAGGAGTGGCTGTGGGAGCTGGGGGTGTTTAGCCTGGAGAAAAGAAAGCTTGGGAGAGACTTCATCACCCTCTACAACAACCTGAAAGGAGGGTGTGGTGGGGTGGGAGTTGGTCTCTCCTCCCAAGTGAAAAGTGGTAAGAGGAAATGGCCTTCAGTTTTGCCAGGGGAGGTTTAGGTTGGATGTTTGGAAAAATTTCTTCACCAAAATGTTGGTCAGGCATTGGAACAGGTTGCCCAGGGATGCGGTGGAATCACCAGCTCTGGAGGTGTTCAAATGGCGTGTGGATGTGGCACTTGGGTGTATGGTCTTATGGTTACCATGGCAGTGCTGGGTTAACAGCTGGACTTGGTGATCTTGGAGATCTTTTCCAACCTTGATGATTCCATGAGTCTACAGCGTGCTTACTCTGTGGGAGAAAGAGACTTCTCCTTGCCTGACAATATTTCTTAACATTTAGGGAGGAAAGGGATTTTGCAGTGCTTACAGAGTGACATTACCGTAAGGGGGGGGTCTCAAGGGGGAACAAACATAGAAAATGGGAGTGCTAATAAGGATAACCAGACCTTTCACATCTAGAAATTATTTTTGTGTCCTTCTAACACTAGGATTAAAAGGATCAGTGAAATCCCTAATCAGGTATTCATGAAAGTAAGGGATGTTTCTTAAATCATTTTGTTTGGACACGGAGCTGCTTTCTATCATTGTATTATATTTTGCTAAAACCATTAAAAATGCAAAAAGTCATCATATTCTTGCAGTGTATTTTTCTACTCTTAAATCTAGGTTGGAATGTGGTATTTTTCCAGTGGAATAAATGGACATAAATTTTTGGTCATGTTCCTCTGTAGAGCTACCCACAATAATGCAGGCATTATGCTGTAATTATGCTGGGTTTGATTTGGGTGGGTTTTTTTAAGAATTAACATTTGATTTTGCAACAGTCTCTGTATTTGTCATATCTTCTAAAATGGAAGGTGATAGTACAGAGTATACTAATTTGGGACTCTGGTGTTAAACCGTGCTTAAGACTGTGAACATTTTGGTGGCTTTTCTCTTATTACTTCACATTTTTCGATAATTCTCTTTATTTTTGTATTTGAATATTATCTCCATTGAATTTTTTTGGGAAAAAAAAGAGGGGTGCTTAAGCTTTGCTGTGCTGTCCTTTCACTTAAGATGCTCATGAGACCACACTTGGAAATAAGAGGTTTTGAAGAAATTATATATGATATGGGTCTCTGTAGATTTAAGCTGAAAAATATAAAAATTTGTGTCTGAGCCAATAAGGCACTTGTCTGAAAAGCTTAGGGACCTTGGAAGTATTTCCACCCTGCTATTTGTTTTAATATTCTAATGTGTTCTTTGCTGAGAAAGTTATATTAATTGATCTTTTTTATATTGTAGACATATTCAAAGGGCTCACTTTGAATTAGGGTTTCATAATGCTAAACTTCTTGTGAAGTGTATAAAAAGGGAGCCTGAAGTGATGCAGTAAGTGAAATAGGCAAAATTACTCTATTTAATAGAGTAACACACAGATAGTCATGTCTATTTCTCCTGGCCCTCCTTAGGACCCGTTTCAAGTTTAATTTACCATTCTTCAATGTAATTGATCACTACTGTGTGGACCAGCACACTATTTTCCATATTCCAGAACTCTCTTTGAAATTCTGGGAGTATTAGCTTTTTTCATGATGTCGTCAAATACCTTACAGGTATTCTCTTGCTGACTGACAGATCCAGATTTTTCTTCTCCTCTCTTTTCACTTGATGCCTTCAGTTTAAAATTTTCAAGTCCTTCAATTCATGACTTTGTACTGTCATATTTAATCCTATTCTTTCTAGTGGTCTGCTTCTGGGGGTCATCCATTGTTTTCTGAATGATGTATCTATTTTGAGTCTAGGCTGTATTGTTGACCCTCAAGTTTGTGTGATCAGCAAATTTTATTAGCACACTCATATTTTTGTTCTAAGATCACCTAGTAAAAATATTAAAAAGGACAGTATCATGACTAATTCTTCAGGGACTCCATTTATTGTATCTCCTCAGTCTGTTTTGTTTGGAGCACCATCCACTGCCACACTTAATTAGTTCTGATCCCTTGTCATCTGTACTAATCTTCATCTCTTCAGTTATTATCTTGTGTGGCATAATTTGAAATACTATGTAAAGTTAAAAAAAAAAACAAAAACAAAAAAACAACCCACACGTGAATATATTTCCTGGCTGAATGCCAGGACTCACCAAAGCCATTCTATCACACCACTCCACAACTGGACACAGGAGAGAAAAGAGTTCATAGGCTGAGGTAAGGACAGAGAGAGATCACTCACCAAATACTCTCATGGCCAAAACAGACTTGAGTTAGAGATATTAATTAAATTTATTACTAACAAAATCAGAGCAGGATAATAAGAAGTAAAATAAGACCTTAAAAACACTTTCCCCTCCACCCCTCCCTCCTTCCCAGCTCCACCTCCTCCCCCTCAGTGGTGCAGGGAGACAGGCAATGTGGGTTCTGGTCAGTTCATCACGGGCTGTTTCTCCCACTGCCCAGGGAGAAGAGTCCTCCCCCTGCTCTAGTGTGGGGTCCCTCCCATGAGAGAGAGTTCTCCATGAACTTCTCCAGTGTGAGTCCATCCCATGGGCAACAGTCCTCCCCAAACTGCTGCAATGTGGGTCACTCTTCCATGTGGTGCAGTCCTGCAGGCACAGCCTGCTCCAGCTTGGGCTCCCCACAGGGTTGCAAATCCTACCTGGAATCCTGCTCCAGTGTGGACTCCTTTCTCCGAGGCTCTGCAGGTCTTGTTTTCCCTGATCAGGTCTTGAAGAAGGGGGGCAAAATATATGTGGAAGGTTGGAGCTGCGTCCACAACAAAAAGGAGGCAGGAGGAAGCTGGAGTGAACAGCCCGGCAACTGGAGGGTTGGGTGAGTCCTCATTCAGCCTGGCTATTCTCTCCAGCTACAAAGGAAATCCTTGCTGTGTTGGGGAATCTGCCCAGGTAAGCTGACTTGTTTCTCTTTTTCTGATGTGCCCCTCTGTGGTGGAGGAAAATTCAGGGTGAGGTACATCAAAAGGAAATGCCTTTTGGAATCAGCTGAGCATATAAAACTAACAGAAATGTATTAAGTTTACATGTAGAAGGAGTGAATAGATTTGCATGTGAAAAAAGGGAGCAACTTTGTGTATGAAACTCTCTAATGCATTAAAAATGGGACAGTCATTCATGCTGTAAATCCAGATAGAGGTGAAGGAGGAGAGTAGAATAATGGAGGCATCTACAAAAGCTGCTTTTGCATTGCAAGACACTTCAGTACCTGTTCTAGGTTCTGTGAGGTAGTGTTCTGCAAGGTGAATTCTATGTGCCTTTCTTTTTACAACCTATAAAGGAAATTTAAAATTTCTTTTAATTGAGGATAATTCTCTGCTTCCCTTTATTTCCAGAAGGATGGAAAAACTGGAGTGAAATAAAGACATACCTTAATTTTAGTTTTAGGCTTCTTGATTCTGTAGCATACATAGATGAATTGAGGTTGTTGAACTCAAAGGTACTGCTAAGTTTTTATAACATTCAGACTTGTGTGGATTTAATTACATGCCAACACTAAACACTTTTTTGCTTACCTGCTAATGATTATACCTTAAAGATGCAAGCACTTTGTTGTTGTTTGTGTAGAAATAGGTAACTGGTTTTTATTATTCCATAGTTATCTGAATTTAGTGGATCTGCATCTTAAATGAAACTGTCTTTAGGATGGGATTAGTTATGAAGAGCTGCATCCCAAATAATACTTTAAAAAAAACCTAAGCAAGCCAAAAAACCAAACCCCAAACCAACAAACAAAAAAGCTTCATGTTAAACTAATGGATTCAAGAGTATCTTAACAATAATGGTTACATTTGTACTTTCCCTTTCTCATGAATCATATGAAAAACTTCTATTATTAAATAACCAGCCACCTGTGGCTTTACATTTAATGAGATTATATTTAATTAATCTATAGAGATTAATTGGCTTGGCAGTTCTGGGAACACAATGCCCATGGAAATCACAGTTCTGTTCTTTGCAGAGCTAATGTTGCTTGGATTTGGAAGGCAACCAAGTCCTGTGCTTTGTTTTCAGTCCCAACATACCCAAGTTGTATAAGTGAGCATGAACAGAGTGAGCTTGTGAAAGGTGAAGAAATCATGAAAACTGAAAGAAATAAGAAGAAAGTGTCTACAATAAGAAAAAAAAATTAAGGTAAGAGAGTATGAATATTTTACCTAACAAGAAAAATATCTGAGATGTGCTATTGGGCAGAACAAGGAAGGTGAGCTGAAGATTGTTTTCTCATGGTTTTTGAAATTAAAACAAAAAAGACATACAAAAAAGGTTTGCATAGCTTCTTGTAGACAAATGGGATTTATCATCTGCCTTCATGAAGGGTCATTAATAGTTTTTTTTAACAGTGTCTGCCTTTAAAAAAAAAGGAGATATTACAAGAAAGTCTTTCTGAAAAAGAGGCCAGCCTCTTTCTCAGGTTCCTTAGAGGGTTGAGAATATGGGATTAATGGATTACAGAAATGGACAGATATTAAAGTAGCTGCTTACTCTCACAGCTGGGTAAAATGAACAAGTATAGGCATGGTTACGATTGAAACAGAGCTGAGTTCCTCCTGAAGGAACATGCCTATTTGCCTTTGACCTTAAATTCACAATATTCCAATAACAAAAATTAATTTACAAACTTTTCTGTACAGTTACTTGACTGATCTTTATTATCTTGTCAAGTTGGCTAAGTAACTAAGCTTTTCTTTAGGTCAGTAATACCAAGAACTGAGCATAACCAAAGCATTCAAACAAACAAAAAACCAAACGAAACAAAAAAAAAATGGTGGGGTTTTTAGGCTTTGTAATAAAATTAACAATGGTGCAGGAGATGATGATTTTGATAACATAATTCTAGGTTAATGTTTCTATTAATTTGTATTGCTGAAGTTGCATTAAATGTTGCAGCTGGAGTATTTAAGTGTTTATACTGTTAACACCATAATCTAATGACTTAGATTAGTACTTTAGGTCAGACATAGACTGGAGGAGGAAGGGATGAGTGGGTTAGTGAAGGAAAAGATTGTCTGTCTTTTGGATTTTATATGTTTTATGCATCTTCAAAAATTATTGTGAAGTGGATTAAGTATGCTTTAAAATGCTTCATTATGCTAGAGAAGTAACTTTAGTCACAGTAAAAAAACGTTCAAAAAATAACAAAGTACTTTCACAAACCCGATGTAATACAGTAGTGGTATTTTCCCAAGTGTGATCTCCTGTTGCATTTATAGGGCAACAGTGTCCCATAGGCAAGTTACAAGACCATGGTCTATTGCTATAAATAGTTGAGATTTTAACTTCTGGTTTCACTTTGGAAAGATGAAGCCTTGTCTTATCTGTAAGGATAGCCCTGGGTTCACTCACTCAGATTATGGACTTCATGTGAGATTGCTGTAGCTTCCCTTCTGCACATGGAGGGATGCTGTAGTCCATCCCCAGCATGGAAAAAGATCTTGTTGATTCACACATGAAAAAGATGGGGAATTGTTCCTCTGTTGCGAGATTTAAACACCTAAGTATCTGGCTCTAGTTCCTGGGACTCTTAGGCATCTGTGTGAATTCATTTTTGGAAAACAAATGTGTTATATTGATAGAGTGAGATGGAACAAACATCTTCCCGTGTGTCTTCCTTCACTGCTCAACACACAACAGGGTGCAGAATGGATGGGATTCCTGCAAGGTGTCAGTCGTGGCCATAGTGTGTAGAGACTGGTGAACAGCTACCAAACAGATTTCTCTTGTGATTATGAACCAGCCACAGCTTCTAATGCAGCTCAGAAGGGACTAGTGAGCAACACTGTTGCACCATAGTTAATGTGCCTGGGGTGAAGAGGACAGGATTACAAAGGCAATGGAAGTGGCAGTGGTGTTTTGCAAACCTCTCTCTGATTTTTTTTTTGTTTTGTTGGTTTTTTTTTTTTTTTTTGTTTTTTTTTTTTTTTTTTTTTTTTTTTTTTTTTTTTTTTTTTTTTTTTTTTTGCTTTCCTACCTAAATTTAATTCTTATCATGGCCAGTAAACTAGGAATTGAGCAAAGACACAAATAGCTGAAGTTAGATACAAGAATTGAGTGAACAGTGGTTTGAACTATTCTGGCTCCTCAAAAACTTCTACTGAAATATATGAAATATGAGCCTACCAGTGATGGCTGTCTTGTGAAGATACCCGGCAGGCAATTCAGGGAAGAACCTGGTCTTCATAGCTCACCAGTTGATAACAACCCTGTCATGGACCCAGAAATGGAGCCTGACAGCTTTTTATTGCACTTCAGCTATAGGATCTTTTAAGAGGTGTCCCAGGGTTTAGCTGTGTAGTGTAACTGAAAATCTTCAATAAAAAGCAACTTTTTTCTAAATGAGAATTTTATTAACAGACAAAACGTATACCCAACTCTAACACATTATCTTGGGCTTCAGTCTTTCAGATTTTTGCACATGTAGCTGGTCCTCTGGCATAAACTTTGGCCCCTTCTTGCTATAGGTGATGAGATAAAATCCTTATGGAGCTTTGGGCAATGGTGTGAAAAATGTTCACCTTTTTAGTTTCTGAAATGGTCTGTAAGTTTAGATTACTAAAGCCAGCAGGGGATAGGGTCTTTTCACTTCCTGCTCCCCACGTACTATTCGTTGGATGGCTTTTCTACAGCTGATAATGCAGTTTGTTCGAGGTTTCCTGAAACTACTGAGGGCTCCACACCTTTTATGTTCAGGCATTTTGCTGCTCCTCTCTGAAAAAAGTGAATGTGCATTGAATGTGATACCAGAATACAGCGTCAGAGTTTGCTTTTACTGAGGCTCCCCCAGGTCTTGTAGTACTGGTATCTCTGTACTGTATGCTGAATTTCCAAGTTTGAAGGATAAAGGCATTCTCTCCGACAAGACAACCCCTTGACCCATTACTGTAAGCATTATTTTCTGGGAGCAAAGGTTAGGCTTAGCATGGAACACTGCTCAGCAGAGTTAATTTTCGCTCGCTGTGGCGTTTGGCGTGAGTCAAAAATGCAGGAATACAGCGCTTGTGATTCTTGCGGGGAGGAGTGTGAAGTACTCCATGGGGCTCGATGCCCCAGATATTGGCACCAACTTACTTTTCCTTCTTTCTCAGCCCTGAAGGCAGGAGGGGTGAGCCCGCTCTCAGCGCTGTGTTGTCACATCACGCCCGCTATTGTGATTTCTGCTCCAGCGGGCGGTGAGGGGCGGTGGGGGGGCACAGGGACGTGCTGGCGGCTGTTCCCCCGTCAGACGAGCTGCTCCCAGGCCGCGCTGCGGTGTGTCCCCGCCGTGGCAGTGGCCGTGCCCCGGCCGGGTCCCGC
>WEZZ01037227.1:4149-22285 GCA_013400585.1 Chloropsis cyanopogon
TGGGAACAGCCTGGCCCTCGGGTCCCGGGCTAGAGGCTGCCTCTGCTCCTGCCAGGGCTCTCCTCTGCTGCTGCTTTCTGCCCTGAGGAGCGCCTTGGGAACAGCCTGGCCCTCGGGGACAGGGCTCCAGAATTCATCTTGTGCTGATCCTCTCCTGGTCAAACACATCCCTCCCTCAGACTGAGCGCCTTGGGAACAGCCTGGCCCTCGGGGACAGGGCTCCAGAATTCATCTTGTGCTGATCCTCTCCTGGTCAAACACATCCCTCCCTCAGACCGAGCGCTGGCCACTGGCTGGCAGCGTGGATATTGCCTTGGAGCTGCAGAGATGGGAAATGTGTGGGATCCAGGGCCAGGAAATCCTGGGGAAAACTTCGACAGTGCTTGTCTGAGAAATTAAAGTCATCACCCGGAAAGGACAATATTTACAGTATCTCTCTGGTTCTATTTCACAGCTTCAGTGTAAATCCTTACTTCCACACAAATTTATTATTTACCTTTGTCGTTGGAGACCTTGTCTGGCGTTATTTATCATATATATTGGGTGTGATTATATTTCAACTTCAAATTACTGCTGGCAGACACGACCATGCCTTGGCATCACTCTTTAAGAGAGGGAGGCAGGGACACCTCCCTGTCCCGGGGTGCTCCATGCCCCATCCAACCTGGCCTGGATCTCTTCATGCTGATAGTTACAAGCCTGACGAAATACATTGACGTCATTCATAAACCTGATGAAATAAATTTACTTAATTCAACATGTGACATGTTCAAGGAAATTCTTCCTAACAGAAAGATTTCCTTCCCTCTCAAAGTGTTTCACAATTCTGATTGCATTAGTTCATGCACAGCCAAACTCCTAATTTGTGCCTTCAGTGAAAACGTGGCACCAAAGCAGTGGCACATGGCAGGGTTCCTGCCACGCCTGATCAAAAAGCTGATGGAGTTTCTGCAGGGGCTTTCGGTCATCAGTCCCTGTGTCACCGGGGTGGGGTTTTTCCAGGACAGGGGCTGACTCCATGCAACAAAAGGCACGAATCTGTTTGCAGTGAGGACTCCCCAACATCCCAGGCTGCAGTAACTGTGTAGGGATTTCGGTGTTTGGGTTCCGTGGAGAATGGAGGGACTGGGAGAGCTGATCCTTGAGGTGCCAAGCCTTCGTTCTGTGATTTGGGTGAAGTTCTCTCTTCACAACCTTCCAGCAGTAATGTTAACTATTTTCAGCCATGCAGTCTGTGAAAGAGCAGAGGATCTCCAGCCAGTTTTGTGTCTGTGCAGCAGCGGGGCTGGGCAGGGGCTGCTCCACGTTGGGATTCATTCTTGTGGGGTCCCGTCCTGGACGTGGGTTTGGGCTGTGGGGAGGGGTTTGGGCTGAGCCTCAGCCCTTCTCAGCAGTGCTTGGCCTTGGGGCAGTGCTGGCCTCACTCACGTTTGGGGAAATGGGCTCAAATGCAGATTTCGGGCCCATTCCTGCTGGAAATTTGCACCAAAGAATTGCATTTTCCACTGGGCTGTAAATGGCATTTGGTCCCTTTGGAGGGACAGCATTCCCTGAGTAACAAGGGGGTTTCCTGCAGGTGTGGGGTGAAGTTCCCTCGTTGTGGTCAGGTATTTCCTTTAGGATCGTTTCTATGGCCAGATATTTCCTTTAGGATCATTTCTATGGCCAGGTATTATCTTTAGGACCATTCCTAGTGCCAGGTATTTCCTTTAGGTTTGATTCCTACAAAAGAATTCCCAGGCGGATTTTGGAGCAAGCAGGGACACAGCACACAGCATCACCGTCCCGAGGAGCCGAGCACCGAGGCTGCTCTCGGAAGAGTCAGAGCTCCCTCTGCCTGCAGGCAATTAGCGATGGCGTTAATTACACCGGAACGGCCGTCCCTACCCCCGCAGGATTTACCCCCATGTGGATGTGGCACTTGGGGACATGGGGCAGTGCTGGGAATGGCTGGACTCGGTGGGCTCAGAGGGCTTTTCCACCCCAAACAATTCCTTATCCTCATTCTCCTGTCAGCAGCAAGATCCTGCTGCAGCCTGGAGTGCTTTAATGGCTCTCCTAGAGGCAAAGCTGGAATTCTCTCTGCTGTTACTGCTGATTTTCAGGTCTCCTCCTGCTCTTTCCCTGCTTTAGGGAAATGACTCCACAGGGGCAGGAGTTGTGGATTTTTATCCCTGGACAGCCATGAAGCCAGCCAATCAACTGGCAGCACAGGCAGCCTTAAAAATGATTGAGAGCACTTCCAGGTCCCCCAAAAATACTCTTGGAGCCAGTTTTTCTGAGTTTCCCTTGTGCTCCAGACTTTCTTTCCTTTGTTCTCAGTGTACAAACACCAGCTCAGGTGTCCACCCACACTGGGGCACTGTTCACAAAGTTCCTTCCTGCCCTTCTCTTCGCATTTGGATTTTTGGGCAACACCTTCTCCACTCATCAGCAAAGCCAACTGCCAGATCTGGAGTGAAATGAAACCAGCAGCTCAAAAATGTGCAAGAGCTGAAAGATGAGAGTCCTTAACTCCCAGCTCTCATTGTGGCACTGAGGTAACGAGGGAAGAGCTCAGCTGTGCATCCAAACACTTCAACAATCCCTTCCCCCAGGAATATTATGCATCTTTTTTTTTTCAGGGTGCTAAAGAGTAAGGGCTGGATTTAGGGTTTTTATGTGTGATACAGACGTTTAAGAGCTACATTTTGTAGACAAAGAACCCAGTCCGGGCTGGATGTGCCTGGGGGGAAATGCACATTGGAGCCAAACTGCAGCAATCACCAGCATTTCATTACAATAAAGGGTTTTTTCTGGGAAAAAAACAATTCTGTGGAATTTATCAGCTGCCACCATTTCAGCTGATTTGGTGCTTTTTTTTTGGAGGGACTGCTTGGACAGTGACAGAGTTTCAGGGGGGTTGGTGTGATGGGAAGGGCAGCTGAGGACACCTCAAGGGCTGAGGAATTCTGCATTCCCTTTCCTTGGAGTGGGCATGGATCAGCTCCTCGTCCCACTTGTACCTGACCGCTTTTCCCGCTGAATTTTCCTGGTGACCGGGCATTCCCAGCCCCTCCTCCTGCCCCGATGGCATCAGGAGAGCCCCCGAGCTGCCGGGCCGTGCCCTCCATCCTCACCTCTGCTCCTTGACCCGGACCCACCTGCCCAGGGTGGGCGGTGCTGGGGAATGTAAATAGCCCCGAGGAGAAAAAGGGAATTTTCTGTCCCATCGCTCTGGGTGCTCCTGGCAGAGCCCTCCAGGGAGGGATCCCCACAGTGCAAATCCTTTGTGATGCCAGGTAGGAAAATATTCTTTTGTTCACTCACTGGTCTTAGTTCTGTTCCTCTCGTACAAATTTCTGAGTAGCTCTTCTGTAGTGTTTTATGAAACCACAAGAATATGCAGCTGGTCTGTAAAATCATAAAGAAAAACCTTAAAGTCATGAATAATACCATTTTTTATGGCTGTAAATCCCTTAACCTTGTAGGCATTTAATTTATCTGGCTTTTATTACTTGAAGGATGTAAATACCTACTAACTAGAGTGTAAATTTTGAGCTGAATAAATGTGTTGAGGAGGAATGTGTGGGACATTTAGTGTAGAAATAATAATCAATTCACAGCCTGTTATTTATTATTATTGAACATAAGAGAAAAAAGCCCTCTCAAGGGGACAAGAGGATTGTGTGTGACAAAACATGGAGCTGTAGTAGGTGTGACACAAACATTAATTTAGTACAGGGTGACGTGCATAAAGAGCATTTTGCAAGAGAGAATTCGTATGATGTTCAGTCTATCCCAACAATTAAAGTGTGTGTGAAGCTGTGTGATCTTTGGATACTCAGAAATCCTGAGTTTGGTTTATTTGGGTTGGTTTCAAAGTCTTGCAGGAATGTTTATTCCATAATTAACAACCCTTACTCACAACCATCCTGGTGGATGGAGCTTTGAGAAAAACCTGGCTTCTTTTTCATGGGATCCAAAGGTGCTGAGCACAAAACTGACAGAAAATATGGATTTGAGCTGCTCTGCCTGAGGTTAATATTGATCTGAGCTAAGTGTCTGAATCCCTGGCTGGAGGCAGAGACAAGAGCAGTCCTGGCTTCAAACACTGCTAATTACTGCAGGTCCTTGAGCCAGTCCTAAACGAGAGCCCTTTGGCTTTGCCTCTGGTTTATTATTTATGCCTCTGTCCCAGGGTTTTTATGCACTGTGTCATGATATGTTAATCAACTTGTGCTTCCCCCCCTCGAGTCATTTGGCTTAAGATTTAATTAAGTAGTGGATGTTAAGCGTGGTGTAGTGAAGAGATTCAGCTGGGGTTGCTTTTTGCTGGCTTGGAGGGATATTAAAGCTAAATATTCATGGTATTGGGAGCACTTCCCTCTGTGGTGTGGGATCCTACCCCTTGGATCTACCTGGATCAAACAGGAGGAAATTCCCTGGATATTTATCCACATTTAGGAACTGGTTTAGTTACAATTTTTCTATTTAAAAAGCTGTTATTTGGATATTTGAGGGACTTCTCTGTGCCTGTTACTGCCTTTGCCTGTGTTGAGGTTTTTGGCTTTAGAAAGTTCAGGATGGAATGAAAAGCTGGAAATGCCTCAATTATCCATCCTGGAAGTCTGAGGCATCTTTTGACTTTTCAGGGATAAAAAAACCAGAGGGAAGCCAGCCAAGTCCATGGGGATCCACCAGATTTTTCCTGGGAGTTGGGATAAATAGGATTTGACTCTGGGATTGTGTGACATCACTCTTGAGGTAATTTTTAGAAGGGAAGGTGCAAATTGTGGTAACAACAAATGAAAATTCGCTCTGATTATTTAATAACTGCACTCAGGATGCAGGGAGTTTTGGTCTATGGTCCTTCTTTGGAAAATTTGCCTGTAAGGTGTCTGTTTGACATGGTTTATAGGATTCAGTGGGATTACTCCTGTACTTCTAGAAAAACCTGTTCTTCTGCCTCTGCCCCAGGTCTTTAACTGGCAGCTCCTTCAGATGGAGAAGTTTTCTCCCTGTCCTGCAAAGTAATTAATTAAAAATGAAACCCCAGCACCCCTCAGGCCCAGCTCTGAGCAGCTCAGTGGAGCTGGGCTGCAGAACGAGCCTTTTGTGCCGTTGTTTTTCCCAGGAGCTGCAGCTGTGCCCAGTTCCCTCACAAACGAGTTCATCAGCTCCATTATTCCCCAAAAGTGGAGCAGCTGCTGCTCCTCTCCAGCCTCATTTCCCTTGCCCTCCTCTCAATTGGTTCACTCCAAACATTTTGTCACTAAATCCTTCATTTGTGGCAACCACATGGACAGAATCCATTGAAATGCTCCAGGGGCAGCAGTTGGGAGCCCCAGGCTCAAAGGATGGGATCAGGCTGGGATGTGCAGGGTGGGCTCTCAGTTCTGGCTCCCAGGCAGAGGTGCTGGAAGGGGAATGCTCGGATTGAGGCCTTGGATTGTGCTGCTCCTCGGGAGCAAATGGGAATGCTGTCCCTCCTTCCAGCCTTGGGTTTGGGGCTTCACTTGTCCCTTGCAAGTCTCTGGGATGCAGATGTTCCTGGAGTGGAAGGTGGCAGGAATGTTAAACGCCAGGAATGCTGGCAGGGAGAAGCTGGCTTGCTCGCTAGGAAATGCAACTCAATATTTACTGAGATTTTTTTCCAGGATTTTCCTAGATTTCCTCCAGTGCCTGCAGGATTCCAGCTGCAGTGAGCAGGTTTTGCATTCACACAACCTATAGGATGTTCCTGCTGCTGTTTCCACTGCTATTCCATGGCTGAGGCTGTGTTGTTGGGGAAAAAAATGGGAATTCAGTTTTCTCATGAGCTACTCAAAAGGCTTGGAAGATCCAAACAGCTTGGAAAAGCAGGAGGAGGATGGAAACACAAAGCACTTTGTTCTTGGGAATAGTC
Organism: Chloropsis cyanopogon; assembly: GCA_013400585.1. Taxonomy (NCBI): domain Eukaryota; kingdom Metazoa; phylum Chordata; class Aves; order Passeriformes; family Irenidae; genus Chloropsis; species Chloropsis cyanopogon. Next base: position 10,037 of record WEZZ01037227.1, read on the forward strand.
CATGGTCTTTTCAATGCTGCAGACTCCTGAAGATGTCTGGGCAGTTTAATTTTCTACTTGCTTCCCTTCTTCCCTGGCTGTGAGCTGTGCCTCCCATCCTGTCCATGGAATGCAATTTGAGGGAAAGCTTTGGAAATATTCTGGTTTTACCTGGCTGCCTGGGGAAAGGGGACCAAAATCCAAAACAAATGGGGCTTTAAAAGGAGAGAGAGGGCAGAGAGTGCCAGGACAGAGGGAATGGCTTCCCAGTGCCAGGGGGCAGGGTTAGATGGGATATTGGGAATTAGGAATTGTTCCCTGGCAGGGGGGGCAGGCCCTGGCACAGGTGCCCAGAGCAGCTGGGGCTGCCCCTGGATCCCTGGCAGTGCCCAAGGCCAGGCTGGACACTGGGGCTGGAGCAGCTTGGGACAGTGGGAGGTGTCCCTGCCTGTGCAATGGGGTGGGATTTAAGGTCCCTCCAAACACAACCAGTCTGGAATTCTGCATCCCCAGGGGCACAACCCAGCCCCGCTCCAGCCTTACAGATCCACTGGGGTTTGTGTGGCAGTGGAGGTTCCCCCTTTCCCCAAAGGCACAGACACACCTTTGCAGGACATCCAGGGGTTTGAATCCAGTCACACCTGGGAAAGGAGGCTTGGGAACAGCTCCAGGGCCCCCAGAAGGGGAGAGCAGGCACAGAATCCACGGCGCGGAGTTTGGAGTGGGACATGGGCACCCCGCAGCAGCCTGGATTTCCCCCCGGCTTCCTCAGGCGGGTTTGGGAATCTGCCGCGGGATGTGTGACCGAGGGAAGGGAGCCAGCCCTCCTCCCTGGCTCCTGTCCCTGCTCCCGGCCACACGGTGGTGGTGTTGTTCTCCTGATCCCGAAAAGCTCTTCCCAGGAGCAGCAGGAGGAGTGGGAAGGGCTGGGTGTGTGCGCTGCAGCTGACTGGCAACAGCTGATCCCGAGAAACCTTCACGCGGTTTTCGTGTCAGGGCATCGTACCGTGGCACCAATATTTGTGTGGAGTGGCAGCGCTGCTTTCCCAGCTTCCCAGGCTTTGGAATCCAAAATTTCCCTGGATTTGGTGGGTTAGTGCTACTTTATCCCCGTGGGGTGAAATGAGGCGAGCCTTTTTTCCAGGAGAATTTAGGCACTCTTTGAGTCCTTGGGTATCGTTATATAAAATTCAGGTTGTTGTTTGTGAAAAGGTGGTTTAGGCTCTGTTATAAGGAAAGGATCACTCCAGATTGGCATTGGCAGAGGTTTAAATCCCAAAATATCTTGTTTGGGAGCCTGCCTGCCCAGGGAGAGGGCTCATGCAGTGAGGGCTCAGGCGCAGGCAGAGGTAGGAGCTGCTGAGTGTGATCCCTGAGCTCCTGATCCAGGCCAGATCTCCTCGGCCAAATACCCTGCAGACTCTGGGATGCTGTGAAAGCCTTCCTGGAAGGCTGGGGAGTAGCCAAAGGCTGTGGGAAAAGGTAATTGAAACGTCCTTGAGATCCAGGAGTCCTGGCAGGCTGTGCTTACAGGCTGGGATTAGAGCAGGAGCTCGAGTAGGAATTAAACAAAAACCAACCCCAAACTGAACCAAAAGACCCCAAAGCAAAATACAACCCCAGCAAACAGGGTGAGGGGTGTGGGATGGGCTCCTCCATCCCTGTTAGTCTGGCTCTGCAAGCTGAGCTGTGCCCTGGGTTAGTTTTAGGGCAGATGCCACTTTTATTGGTAAAACTTGCCCTTGGGATGGTCTGGGCTCTGTCCTGCCTGGGAATGGAGCTCACCTCGGACAGCAGCCGTGGCAGAGCCACCTTGAGTCCCTGCTGGTCCCCAGCAAGGGGCAGGAGCAGCCAGGCAGGGCCCAGAGCAGCGTGCCAGGAGCTCAGAGGGCTTTGGTGCCTCCTCTGCCTCACCCCGTGGCTCCAGGGAAGGAAATCAGGTACACTTTAATTGCATTTAATTACACTGCCTGCTGATGCTGCTCCCAGCACAGGAAGGACGTGGAGCAGCTCCAGGGGAGGCACCAGGATGATCAGAGGGATGGAGCCAGGCTGGGACACCTGGGGGTGCTCACCTGGAGAGGAGAAGGATCCAGGGAGAGCTCAGAGCCCTGCCAGGGCCTGAAGGGGCTCCAGGAGAGCTGGAGAGGGGCTGGGGACAAGGATGGGGGGACAGGAGCCAGGGAATGGCTCCCAGTGCCAGAGGGCAGGGCTGGATGGGATATTGGGAATTGGAGATTGTTCCCTGGGAGAGTGGGGAGGGGCTGGGATGGAATTCCCAGAGCAGCTGTGGCTGCCCCTGGATCCCTGGCAGTGCCCAAGGCCAGGCTGGAGCAGCCTGGGGCTTGGAGCACCTGGGACAGTGGGAGGTGTCCCTGCCATGGCTGGGGTGGCCCTGGGTGGGATTTAGGTTCCCTCTGAACCCATTCCAAGATTTCATGATCTCCCTGGCTCATCCCTGGTTCTTGTGTAGCTGCAGTGGAGCCTTGTGCAGGTGGAGCTGTGGAATCTGTTCAGTTCCATGGAATTTCATTTCAAAATGCATTTTAAAAAGGCCAATTCGGGGGAAGTTCAGTGTTTGGGGGCAGAGCAGGCTCTGACAGCTCCTCTCCACCAGGCACCTGTCAGTGCAGCTCCAGCACCCTCAGCAGCCCTCCAGTGCCATTCACTCTGAGTGGGCTTTGAATTCATTGTGTGCAGTTCAACTTTGGCAAGTTTTTGTACTTCATTTGCTTGTAAGCTGTGGACAAAAATGGCAGTAATTTGAATTTTTTCTAGGTCACTGTACACTATTATCAGCTGGTCTCCTTCCTATCAATTTCAACTATTCAGTTTTTAGCCAACAGATTTTTAAAATAAATATTCCCTGGCTGAAAAGAAGGAGATGCTGTTCTAAAATTGTTAGAGCTTGTTGTTAAAAATGACCTTCATGCAAGCGGAGGTTATTTGATTTAAATAGACTTTTTAAAAGTTCTTCATTTCAGCAGAGCAGATTTTGACAGACTGAGAGACTTGCCTGACCATTAACTGGGAACAGGAAGGAATTCCAGGACTGCTCCAGTGGCAGCGGAGGAGGAGGAGAAAGGCTTGGCCCTTTGTGTGGAAAATCAGGATAGGGAGAATGTTGGAATAATGGGAGCCTTGGGAGGAGGAGAACTCCTGCAGGTGGTGTGGTGGAGGTGGGAGCTTGGCACAAAAACCTCCCCGGTGGTGTTGGGGGCACTAAAGAAGTAAGAAACACAGGTTCCATCATTCAGCAGCCATGACAGGCAAAAGCCTCTCTTTTATTGAGAGATCTCTTCTCTTTCCTAGTTAGCTACAGCTGGACCTCATTGGTCATTTACTTAATACATGATTGGTTAATTAACACTTTACTATAAACATCACCCAGCACAGTTAACATGATCACAGATTGTTTGGAATTCTTCATCTCCAACTCCCTGATGTCTCCCAGGCTGAGCCATGGGAAACTTTCTCTGGGATTCTCCTTCTCTGACCAGACTGTGCACCCACAGGAGCTGGGCCAGAGGACAGCACAGGCTCACGTGGGCCCTGTCTGGTGCTTCCAAAAAATGTCTGTGAGTCCATCCCTGAGTGCTGCTCTCCCTCAGGCCTGTTTGGTGTTTCCAATAAATGTCTGTGTGTCCATCCCTGATTGCTGCTCTCCCTCAGGCCCCATTTGGTGTTTCCAATAAATGTCTGTGAGTCCATCCCTGGCCTGCAGCTCTCCCTCAGGCCCTGTCTGGTGCTTCCACAAAATGTGTGTGAGTCCATCCCTGGCCTGCAGCTCTCCCTCAGGCCCTGTCTGGTGCTACCACAAAATGTGTGTGAGTCCATCCCTGGCCTGCAGCTCTCCCTCAGGCCCTGTCTGGTGCTACCACAAAATGTGTGTGAGTCCATCCCTGGCCTGCAGCTCTCCCTCAGGCCCTGTCTGGTGCTACCACAAAATGTGTGTGAGTCCATCCCTGGCCTGCAGCTCTCCCTCAGGCCCTGTCTGGTGCTACCACAAAATGTGTGTGAGTCCATCCCTGGCCTGCAGCTCTCCCTCAGGCCCTGTCTGGTGCTACCACAAAATGTGTGTGAGTCCATCCCTGGAGTGCTGCTCTCCCTCAGGCCCGTGCCCTCAGTGCCTCTTCCCCCTGCAGAGCTCCCTCGTGTCCCCTGTGCTGGCCAGGCTGAGGGATTCCTGCCCTGGCTCTTCTCCAGCTCCAGTTTCTGGGCTGGTGAATATTTATGAGCAGTCAAACGTCCTGGCCACAGTGGTTGGAGGCAGAGGCACTGTGGTGGGTGGAGGTCACGTCCTCCTGCCCAGGAGCTCTGGGCTCTCCTCCTGAGCTCAGGCTGAGCTCAAACGCTGCTGCAGGACAGGGAGGGCTCCCTGCCTGCCAGGCGTGGGGTAAGAGTCAGAGGCATCTCTGCTCTGCCTGAGAGTGATGGAATACCAAATGTTGTCTCAGGAGAGGCTCCTGCAGCAGAGCCAGTGCTCGGTGCTGAGCAATCTCCCGACAGGAAATACAGCCAGCCCCGTCCAGAATTAGCTCACATCCATTTTTTTCAGCCAATTTTTATTTTCTCCCTGATAACGCACTTGCAACACCTCTAATTTTAGCCTGGCTCTACGTTCCCAGAGTGAGCAGTGCCAGCAGGGTGGAGCAGTGCCTGAGCTGGGGGAAATGTGCCCAGCACCCCCCACTGCCCCAGAGCAAACCCAGGCAGGGGGGCTTAGCTGTGCCACTCGTGTGGCTTTGGGGAATAAATCCCTGCCAGGGGGGCCTGTGGGCTGCTCACCACCCCAGGCAGGGCTTGGCCGTGTTTTGGGTGGGAGTGTGGAGCTGCTGGAGCTGTGGGAGGCTCTGCAGGGGGACCTGGCCAGTGGGACATGGGTCAGCAGGGCCAAGGGCTGGGGCCTGCATTTGGGTGACAACAACCCCTGGAAGGCTCCAGGATGGGAAAGAGGGGCTGGAAAGCTGGGAAAGGCCCTGGGGATGATGGTGATGGCAGCTGGACATGAGCCCAGGGTGCCCAGGTGGGCAAGGGGCCGATGGCCCCTGAGGGGCTGGAGCAAGTCCAGGGCAGGGGAAGGGGCTGGAGAATCCCTGAGGGAGCTGGGAAGGCTCTGGAGCCCCAGGAGAATCCCTGAGGGAGCTGGGAAGGGGCTCAGCCTGGAGCAGAGGAGGCTCAGGGGGCCCTTGTGGCTCTGCACAGCTCCTGCCAGGAGGGGACAGCCGGGGGGGTCGGGCTCTGCTCTGGGAACAGGGACAGGAGGAGAGGGAACGGCCCCAGGCTGGGCCAGGGGAGCTCAGGGTGGGCACCAGCAGGAATTTCCCCATGGAAAGGGGATCAGGCACTGGAACTGCCCAGGGAGGGTTGGAGTGCCCATGCCTGGAGGTGCCCAGGGCAGGGCTGGAGATGGCACTCAGAGTTCTGGGCTGGGGACAAGGTGGGATTGGGCACAGCTGGGACTCCATGGGCTGGGGGGGCTTTTCCAGCCTCAGGGATCCCGGGGTTCTGTGGTGCTTGCAGGGCATGACCGTGGCTGGGAATGGGGCTGTGCAAACGAGCTGAGAAAGTTCTCCTGAAATCCCAGCTGGGAGTCCCAGGCTGCTCGGGGGGTTAAACACTCCTGTGCTCCCGGACTTAGTGCTGGGCTTATCTTCACTTGATCACAGCACCAGTTAAACGCTGGGCAATGCTTTGAACTTTCCTTCGTAGGAGAAATTTGTGCAGTTCAGCTTCTGAAGCCTCAGGATCAGGACTCTCTGTCCTGGAGAGGAAAGGGGTACCCCAGGGATGGACCCCTGTGCCCCTGGGAGTGCCCAAGGCCAGCTTGGGAGGGGATCTGGATTTGGAATTGGATTGGGATTTGGGATTTGGATTTGGATTCCTGGATGGGGAACACTGGAAGTTTGAGCTCCTGGGTAGGTCCAGGCTTCACTGCTGTGTGTTTAAAAATGGGCACAGAGACAATTTAGTCTAAACTCAGAACTGGAATTTTTCAGGATTTCAGCAATACGTCGGTTCAGACTTGGCATTGGGCTCAAATCCAGCTCATTTAAACATATTAAAAACAAACCAAAACAAATGTCAACTGGGAGTTTCTGATGGTACATTCATGATAATAATGATAAATGCAATTAATATAATTTGCTTTCTTAAATAAGGGCTCTTTGAGAGTTCTGGCAGAGACTGGGACAAGCGGGCCCATGACCAAGTGATCTCCCAGCTCTCCAGCCCCCCCTTTATCATCTGTGCTGTCTAAAATCATCAGGGAGTTATTTTGATAAGAGTTTGGAGCTCGTGAGGTTTAAATTGCCACAAAAACTTTAGAGGAGAACTGGGCCCTTCCCAGTAAATGGGTCTGAAATCGATTTAAACTGATATTTAATTTGGAGCTAAGCCTCAGCCACAGCTTTGGGGATGTAACACTCCGAGCTCTGCTTTTATAAAATGGCAACAGCTTGGTGCAGTTCAGTGAAATTCCTGATGTGATCCCTGGTGGCTTTGGGACCAGGGATAATCTGCATCCCGAGGAGTGTCAGTGTGGTGAATCGTGCAGCACAAACCCTGCTCACAAAAACCTGCTCTATTAAATATATATCTAGTGATGCTCAGGGAGTGCCAGGGCTCTGTCCTACAAGACATGGAACCATTTTAACCTGAGAAACACAAAAAGCTGATTCAGAGCGAGCTGCCTGGGTTTGCTGACAGTGGGTTTGGGTCATGGTGCTCAGCCACTCTTTCCTGGGCAATTCTAAAGCCAAGGGATGGTTACTTGTGGAATTAAACTTGCCATAAAAGTACAATTTAAAAGGAAAAGGAGCATTTCATTAGTTTTTGATCACTTTAAAAATTTGATTTATTTTTATTTTCTTTCCTGACTGGAATTCTCCCTGAGTTCCAAGGGCTCACCTGTGTGAGTTGTAGCTCTGGTAATTACACACTCCCTGTCACACAGATTCGTTACCTGATCACATGATTCTTCACAAATTGTCCAGGACAAGAGCAGATGTTGCCAGGTTTAAAAACAAAATTAAGCCACCAGCAGCAGCAGCAGCTCTTGAGAATTCCTCAGCCATCGGGGCTTAATTCCATGGTGCTGTGCTGTTGTCTGTCAACCGTTCATGCAATTAAGGGAAAATCTCTCCCAAGGTTTCCATGGTGCTGGAGCACTCCAGGAGAACAGGCAGCCCACACAGGAGCCAGCAGCAATGAAATATTAATTGAGCACCAGCACATGTTCAATAATCTCCACACTTAATCCAGGCCCAGCAAATGAGGAGTGAAACAGGGCCCAGCCAGGCTCTTCCCTGTGTCCAAGGGGAAAAAGAGAAACCCAAGGGAAAAGGGATTTGGAAACGTGCACCAGGCAGGGAATGATGAATTTCCTGCAGGGCCCAGAGATCCTGGAGTCCTGGAATGGTTTGGGTGGGAAGGGAACCTAAATCCCATCCCATTGCCCTGTTCCATGGCAGGGACACCTCCCCAGCCCCAGGTCTGTGCTGCTGCTCTGCGCTTTGGGGAGCACCCAGAACGTTTTGCCCTCCAGATATTTTGAGTCCTGCAGATGAGAGGGCCCTGCCAGCCCCTCTCTTTTCCTCAGAACACTATCCTGGTTCTTGTTGTTCCCATGGCTGCTGTTGGAAGTTGCCTTGTCCCTAAAAGGCCAAACCCCAGATGAAACCCCAGCATCCCAAGGACTGATGGTGCAGCTCCAAGCAGGAGCCTGGGAGAGGGGATGTTCCTGGAGAAAAATCAGGGGGGAATTGAGATTTGTGTTCTCTGGTTTATTTAATTCCTAAATATCTCAGAAAGGGTTCTGGTAGCTCCCTTGCATGAGAGCAGATAATGGGGAGATATTGATATCTGAAAAGAGACTTTCAGGGGTGGAACTGTATTTATTTTAAACTTCGGAGATGTCTGATCTACAAAAACCTGAGAAAATGTGTGCAGATAAAGTTTCAAGAAGAAAGGGAGTGAAAACTCTGGACTTGAAAGGGAAGTTGAGAGGGAAATATCAAGGTTTGCTGCTTTTTGCCTTTTTTCCCTAATTTCTCCTCTTCAGATGCTAATTAACATTTCAGAGGAAGGAAGGCTTTGCTAAAAATCCAACATCTCTCCTTAAGGCTCGGCTTAAAAGGAATTCAAGACTTGTGTTGAAAACCAGGCTAATATTGGCATTCCTGATATTTTAAGGATGAAAGAAGGAACAAATCAAGCAAAGCCATCCTAGACAGTCTCTCAAGCCCACATAAAGAGACAAATTCAGGCAAAAGAGGGTTTAAAATACTTGGCAACTCCTCTTTAACATTAATTCTTTAACATTAACAGTTCTTTTCCCTTGTTTTCCTGAGTGATGCATCCCAGGTAGTTCCCTTCAGATATTTGTGGAGTGAATTCGCCATTCCTGGTCAGACGAGTTACTGTGGACAACTCAAAATGTTGAATTTTCTTTAATACTCCAACTCTGGCAGTGGGAGCCATTCCCTGGGTCCTGTCCCTCCCTGCCTTGTCCCCAGTCCCTCTCCAGCTCTCCTGGAGCCCCTTCAGGCCCTGGCAGGGCTCTGAGCTCTCCCTGGATCCTTCTCCTCTCCAGGTGAGCACCCCCAGCTCTCCCAGCCCTGAAACAGCTCTGTGGCCCTAAAATGCTTTTCAGCAGAAAAAATCGGCTCCTCTGTTGTCCAAATCTCTTTTGTCTTGATTTGATCATGAGAAAAAAAATCTTATTAGACAATTTATCAGTCATGAGAAAGAAATAGAAGTAATTATGGACATTAATAACAGAAGAATTGTCTTCAGTAGGATAAACTAATCCAGCGTTCCCATTTTCCCTGCTGTAATGAGAATACTTTGTAGGGATGGGCACTGCAGTCCTCCCAAGAGGGAGTTTTCCAACCCAAATCTCAACTAAAACTCCTCCAGAAGATAAATCCCATCTCCGTGGGCATTCCCTGCTGTGGGACTGACAGCGCTGCTGGAAAATTGACCCTTGAACCTCCTGCCTGGGGAAATTCCAGGACCCTTTGTCACCCCTCACCTGTGGGACGTTTTCCCTGGGTGGCCAATAAATATTTCACCCCTGAGACCTTCAGCCCTGTGTTAGTGTGGCACTGAGTGTGAGCCCCTGAGGTGACACCAAATTAACTTTCCTTGGGATCCATAAATGATATCCTGGTTTTCCATCTTCCCCTCAGGAATTCATCTGTTATCGTAGCCCCTGATTTCTTTTTCCCCAGATAAAAAACATTCTGCTGCTGAAACCAACTGGATTTTTCTCCCTAATGGGGGGAATTTCCATTTCCTACTTATCCTTGATTTTTGGGCTCCTGGTTGTGGCTCCCAGTTTTCCTTACAGACTCTGAAATTCCGCCCTCTCTCCCTGCCAGGGGCAAAGCTCTCCTTGGCTGCTGCTGGCCAAGGTTTGGGATGCCCAGAGGGAATCCTGGCTGCCCTTGCCAGGCTCTGGGAGGCCACAGAGGCGGGGATTACTGCAGGGATAGGGGTGGGGATGCTGCAATCCCTGATCCCTGGAGGAATTTCGGGCCGAAGCTGGGTAGGTGCCTCAGCCATGGCAGCTCTTCCGGGGATTTGGGGTTTGGTTTTCCTGCCTGAGTTCCCCCAGTTCCACAGGCAGAGTTGTGTTCTCCACAGCTGCAGGGCACTGGGAGAAGCAGAAACTCGATTTTCCCGATGCTCCTGGCAATCCCTTTGTTCCAGCATGTGCTGGGGCAAGGCCACCTTGCTAACAAGAGCAGCCCCAGTGGGACACCAGTAATGGGTGATTTCTGCCCAGCTTTAGCTAAAGCTCCTTTGTGCTTGGATTTAAACAACAAACAAAAGCTGCTTTTATTATTTTTGTGAGTTTTATCTCTTCAGCTGGTCTGGAGACAGTGTATTAGTCAGATGTGTGGGTAGTGGATCACCCAGCATGTCAAACTCGGTGTTTTAATTAAAAATACACGGCTTTGACATATTAAGCATCCATTAAAAGCCCCACTGCTTGTCTGGGGAGGCTCTGAGGGCAAAACTGAGCTGATTAAATGGAAAGAATGGAAGTGTTGCTTTGGATTATTGTTATTATTTTGCTTGTCTCCCAAGGAAGAGATCTGGAGGGTTTATCTGGCTCGGGGACAACCAGCAGGTGAAAAATGTCATTTTTTCCCTGTTAAAGCTGAGTGGTTTTATTTGATTAGCAGGGAGCAGGGTGGGGGCTGTTGGGTTGTGTGGCCTGAAGGCTGCTGGGCTTTGCAGGGAGAGGAGAAATTGTATTTTTTAAATCCATGTGACATTTTAAACAAGGAGCATTTCTCCCCCCACGGGCTCCGTGTTCAGGTGTGCTTGGATGCAGACGTGCAGGGCTCTGGGCTTTCCTTAGAATGGGAAGTTCATTCCTTTCAGGAGCAGGTATTCAGTGTCCTCAGCCAAAAGGATCAATTAATGTTATTAATTATCACCAAAGAAGGGATCCTGCCCTGGTTCAGGGCGCCCTGCACACCTCGGAGTCTGTCCTGGCTCTGAGGTGCCTGAGCTGTGGAATTTGCATCCTGGCAGTGCTGGCTCAGCTCTCCAGCTGGCTTTTGGGATGTTTGCTGCCTTTCCCTGCTGGAGGTGCTGCAGCTGTGGCTCAGGGCCCTGGCAGTGGGGTCTGGGTGCTGTCCCAGCAGGGATCGTGTCCCCAGGGCTGCTCCTGCACAGCCGGGGGGGGCTTCAGTTCCTAAACATTCACACAAAAACCAGGAAATGGAGAGAAATCTGTAAAATAAAACCCCAAACTCGTGGGGCTGAATTGAACATGAAGGGCTGAATTGTCATTGCCCAGGGAAGGGTTGTCCCTTTGTCCCACATCCATCAAAGCTGAGCACCAATGAAAGGGGCTTCTCTACCCCAGCAGGAACTGTTCCCTGGCAGGGTGGGCAGGCCCTGGAATGGAATTCCCAGAGCAGCTCTGGCTGCCCCTGGATCCCTGGCAGTGCCCAAAGCCCTGGGAGCAGCCTGGGACAGTGGAAGGTGTCCCTGCCACAGCAGGGGTGGAATAAATGAGTTTTAAGGTCCTTTCTAACCCAAACCAGTCTGGGATTCCATGACTATACCGAGGAAAATGGGGAAATGAGAGGCTGCTGCACAGCTGCCTCCCCTGGGGTTATTTTAGGCAACCACAGCTCTCGTTCATTTTGAAATAGAAAATAGAAGAATTAGATTAATCTGGGTAGATTTGAGTGGGTTGGGACATTGGGTTGAGATGTGATTTTGGCTGAATGGGGAGGTGCTGGCCCCGAGGCTCTGCTGAGCCCCGAGGAGGTGCAGAGCTGTGCATTGGTATGCAGGAGCTGCAGGGCTGCATTCCTGCCAGGCTATTTAAAACCTGCAGAAAAACCTCCTGAAACAAGGTTATGCTCTTGGTGTGCCATTCCAGGGCTGAGAAACTGCCACCTCCAGAAAGGCAGCACAAACCTCACCACGCTTGGAGCTTGTCCATAACGAACGGAACCAAATTTGGCTCCTTTTGATGTCGCCTTTCCATGGATGTGTGGAGAAAACAGGAAGGTTTAATGCCTGTAAGCGATTTAATTCCAAATGGACAGTGATTCTGCACTGAAACTCTGCAGTGCTGCAGGGATGTGGCCACTCTTTGTGGGTTTGGGGAAGGAATTTTGGGAAGAAATGGGTTTTGAATTGCAAAACTTTGTCTCACTTGAATAGACACCCTTGTACGTGGGAGCTCTGGAAATGTACTTACAGCTCTCCCTGAATATATTAAAATCAGGGGGGTTCTGTAGTTTTAAAGCAAAATAATCCCAGCACAGCTGAGGGTCAGCAGTGGGGGGCTGGGTGTGGTGGCATCCTGGATGTGGGGAAGCCTCGGGGGTCGTGCCATAGTGCCAGATTTTAGGGAATGCTCTCAAAAATAGCATCAAAGTAGGGCAGCTGGAGCCGTCCCCGTCCCTGCTCTTCCCAGCTGTCCTCCCGGGCTGGGGGTGGGAGGCTGTGGGGTGAGGAGCAGCTTTGGGAGGGATTTGGGACTGTCCTGGTCAGGGGTGATCCCAGGTGATCCCAGGGGTGCTCCCACAGCCCGGGACAGGAGCAGCCAGGTCCTGCTGTGTGCTCCCTGCTGGGCCCAGATCAGCAAACCCGGCTCTCGGGAGAGAATTCCAAGGCTTGGGCACTCCCACTGGCACCTCCTGGGAGCTCAGCACCGGGCTGGAATGGTTCTGGGCTCAGGGGAGGGGAGGGGAGGGGAGGGAAGGGAAAGGAAAGGAAAGGGGAAAGGAAAGG
>WEZZ01037227.1:23693-55656 GCA_013400585.1 Chloropsis cyanopogon
GGAAGGGGCGGCAGGAGGGATGGAAGGGGCGGCAGGAGGGATGGAAGGGGCGGCAGGAGGGGTGGAAGGGAAGGGAAGGGAAGGGAAGGGAAGGGAAGGGAAGGGAAGGGAAGGGAGCAGCTCGGGTTTCTCCAAGCCCAGTTTGTTCCCAGCCCTGCAGGAGCAGGGAGCTCCTGGGAGGAGCACAGAACGTGGAGGGTGCTGCCATGGCAGGTGACTGCTGTGTCCTGGGCTTGAAGTTTCCTAAAATCACACAAGGGATTTGGGATGCTAAAAGGGCTGTGTCACCCTTTGTGGGGACTTCCTTTGCCAGGGAATTCGACAGCAAAGGTGATCCATGAGAAATGAACAGGTCCAAGTGTAGCAGCAAACACATTCTAATTTTTCCTCTTTATTTCCCTTTTGTGGTGGGTGAAAAGGAAATAAGGGTCAAATTCTAGTTCCTAAATTCCCAAAAAGTTTGGGTTTGGATCAGTACCTGAGTGTTCCGTTTGTCCCAGACTGGCTGCTCCGTGAGTTTATCAGGAAGCTGCTGTTTTCCCCATATAAACATGGAATTCCTTTTGGAGTTGCTTTTGCAGCTCTCAGCTGGAGTTGTGCATAAAAATACTGTGGAAAAGAAGTTCCTGTAAATATTTATTTATTCAGTGTAAAGATTTCTTTTTTGGAGCAGGTCTAAAAGGTCTTCCTTAGGAAAAAGTGATTTTGCCATTTAATATCTGAGCAGCAGGGGTGTGCTTTGGGAATGCTCTGCCACAATCCAGAGGCTCTTTATTAATTAGTAGTTTATTAATATTTTTCAAACATCCTGGAAGTCCAGATCCTTCCCCATGGGCCCTTTCTCCCCAGTGGCTGTTGGAAATCACCCACTTTATCCAGGAATACTCAGTTTTGTCAGGAAATTTGTCCTTTGCTGTGAGATCCTCCACATTTTTGGCATTGCTGCTATTTCTAAGCTGTACTTTTAAAAATATGGGAAATATTAGTGTACCACAAGGTTTAAGGAATGGCAGAGTCAGGAGATTCCATGACTGCACTTCCCTGGTTGAGGTCCCAGCTCATCTGCAGCAGCTACACCCACTCCTCTTCACCCAAACCAGCCCAAATGTGCTTTGCTTCTGCTGCAAAAACATTATTTATCCTGTTGCCACACTTCATTTTGCCAACTTCTTAAAAAAATCCATGATTAAAAAAACCTTCCCAGCCAGCGCAGGTAGGGGAGGAGGGAGAGCTTAAAGATTCTGCTCGTTTGGAGTAATTTTTAATCTCTCCCCCTAATTATTTAATCACTGCAGGAGTGCTGAGGATGTGGCATCAATAACTCTGTGTTTTCCTGCTGGCTGAGGCACAGCCCAGCCAGGCTCAGCTCCTTCATCTTTTATTCGGATTGATCTCCACTCCCATTCCCCAGGAGCACCGGGGGAGCCTGGCAAGGAGCCCAAAAGCACCTTTTGATTTTCACTTGTTTTACCAAGAGCTGTTTTAGGGAGCTACACGGGGCTCTCACCTGGCTGCTCCCACACCCTGCAGGAGCCTTGGATGGCCTTGGAGAGCCATCCCTGCTGCATTCCTGGGGGAAATCGGGGATTTTCCAGTGAAACATGAGGAGATGAGGCAGGGTTACACCAGGGTGTAAAGTCTGAGGTGGGAGTGTGTGAACAGCATGGGGGGACGCCGCTCCCTCACAGTCTGGTCAGAGAAGCAGAAAGCCGGATGAGATTTCCCATGGATCAGCCTGGGAGACATCGGGGAGTTGGGGATGAAGAATTCCAAACAACCTGTGCTAGGTGATGTTTATAGTAAAATGTTAATTAGCCAGTCATGTGAAATGGATTAAATAGATGACCAATGAGGTCCACCTGTAGCAAACTAGGAAAGAGAAGAGATCCATAAATAAAGGAGAGGTGTTTTGTCTGTCATGGCTGCTGAATGATGGAGTCTGTGTTTGTTACTGCTTCACTGTCCCTGAGGTCACCGGGGACGATTTTGTGACACCCAGCCCCAGCAGGGATGGGATCCAGCTGCTCCCGGGGGTATCACAGCATTCCCAACCCCGGCAGGGATGGGATCCAGCTGCTCCCGGGGGTGTCACAGCATTCCCAGCCCCGGCAGGGATGGGATCCAGCTGCTCCAGGGGGTGTCACAGCATTCCCAGCCCCGGCAGGGATGGGATCCAGCTGCTCCCGGGGGTGTCACAGCATTCCCAACCCCGGCAGGGATGGGATCCAGCTGCTCCCGGGGGTGTCACAGCATTCCCAACCCCGGCAGGGATGGGATCCAGCTGCTCCCGGGGGTGTCACAGCATTCCCAACCCCGGCAGGGATGGGATCCAGCTGCTCCCGGGGGTGTCACAGCATTCCCAACCCCGGCAGGGATGGGATCCAGCTGCTCCCGGGGGTGTCACAGCATTCCCAACCCCGGCAGGGATGGGATCCAGCTGCTCCCGGGGGTGTCACAGCATTCCCAACCCCGGCAGGGATGGGATCCAGCTGCTCCCGGGGGTGTCACAGCATTCCCAACCCCGGCAGGGATGGGATCCAGCTGCTCCCGGGGGTGTCACAGCATTCCCAACCCCGGCAGGGATGGGATCCAGCTGCTCCCGGGGGTGTCACAGCATTCCCAACCCCGGCAGGGATGGGATCCAGCTGCTCCCGGGGGTGTCACAGCATTCCCAACCCCGGCAGGGATGGGATCCAGCTGCTCCCGGGGGTGTCACAGCATTCCCAACCCCGGCAGGGATGGGATCCAGCTGCTCCCGGGGGTGTCACAGCATTCCCAACCCCGGCAGGGATGGGATCCAGCTGCTCCCGGGGGTGTCACAGCATTCCCAACCCCGGCAGGGATGGGATCCAGCTGCTCCCGGGGGTGTCACAGCATTCCCAGCCCCGGCAGGGATGGGATCCAGCTGCTCCCGGGCTTTCACAGCATTCCCAGCCCCGGCAGGGAGGGGATCCAGCTGCTCCCAGGGCATTCTGTTAGGGGATTCTGTGAGGGGATTCTGTCAGCCTGGACCCATTCTTGGGGCAGGTGTGGAACCAGCTGAGCCCCAGGCTGGGAATTGCCCAGGAGAAGCCCAGCAGGGCCCCGGGAGCTGCGGGGATGCTCCGGGGGGATCCTGCGGGGAGCAGGGCTGTGCTGTCCCGCTGCCCCCACCGCTCTCATCCCAGCCCGGCCCTGTGGATCACTGGGACACGGAGTCTGGATCTGGCCGTGGAGCCCCCAGGGGCGTGCTGAGAATTCCCTGCAGTGGCTGCAGAGGCACTTTTGGCACACAAAGCCTGGGTTTGTCCCTGTCACACTGCGCAGGGCGTGTTTGCAGCGCTGGCACGAGGCAGGCGCGGAGAGCCCTGGGCAGAGATGGAGCACGTGCAGCTCCAGTGCCAGGAATTAATTCAGGAATTAATTCTTCTTGGAGCTGTTCAGGAGTGCTTTAAATCTTGCATGAAGGGCTCAGGCATCAATGGAATCTTCATCCAAATTTTTCTTTGCATTTCCATGTAAGATGACGCTGAAATGGAGATTAAAGTTTTGTATAAAACCTGAAGGAGGAAAATAAATAAAAACCTGGAGCCCTGGAAGCGCTGTCCAGCGTCCTGATGAAGGATTAAGGGAAAAAGCTGCAAAACATTGGGATTTTGACATTGTTTTGGGTTCTGTGTAGCAGAGCTGGCTGAAAAGGACACCCCCGAGGTGCCCAGGTGTCCCTGGCCCTCTCCCAGGGCAGGGAGGGCAGGGATGGAAGGGTGCAGGGGGGTGGCAGGGGTGGCAGGATGAGGGCGCAGCCTTCCCTCCGTGCCTGGCTGGCTGCAGGCTCAGGGAGGAAGCAGAGGACACTCATTTTCTCCCTGGGCTGTTTGACACCAGGGCTCTGCTTTCCAGGAATGCAATTTAATCCATGGCAAGGCGAGTGTGACGGATTAATGGGACGGGCTGGGATCCAATCTCCTTTATCTCAGCCGTAATTCCCTTCTCCAGTGAGTGCAGGACTCTCATCCCTTTCATCCCTGCAGCCTGGGGGGGATTCCAGGTGTTTGTGGGGTGGGATTTATGGCACAGCCTGGATCTGCCTCCGGAGTCCAGGCGCTCCCAGAGGAGCAGGAGAGGCTGCTGGGGGAAATGCCCTGCCAGAGAGGGAGACTGTTGCTCTTCATTAATCATTCCTTCCTGGAAATCAATTAGCTGGCACAGGCAGCCCAGCAATCTCCTGGTAGCCATGGAGACGGCCCGGGGAGCTGGGGGAGAAAAGTACAGTTTAGTCAGGAAAAGTCCAAATTTTGTGCTCCAGCATTTTTAACCTTTCGGAGACAATTATAAACTATTTTAATTAGCAATGTTTATCACCTGCTGCAGAACAGGAGGAGCTGCACGGGCCCCCACAGACCTCACTCATCCCGCTTTGGTGCAAAACAGTCTGGGATTTATGTTTGGAATGTGCTGAACCTCCAGTTCCCATTAAAACAACAATTTCTCTGGAAGCCAAATGAGCAAAGCTGATGATTTAAGCACGGAGGATGATAATTAGTGCCAGGCTGGTGCTGGGCTCTCTGCACTCCCAAAGTCTGGAGCCAGCCCTGGGGATCTCTGGGGTTTGCAGGATGCACTGCCTTTATTTCAGGCTAAAGGATTCTTCCCATTTCCATCTGCTGGGCTGGGAATGAAATCTGCACTGCGCCAGTGCCTCAGCCCAGGGTCAGCTGGGGCTGCTTTGGTCAGGTTATCCATGAGAAAATGGATGTGGCATTCCCCAGGGTGGGGCTGGGACACTTTTGGAGTGGGGAAGTAGCACAAAACCCCAGTTGTACCCCAAAAGTGCCCCTGCTGTGGGCACAGGCTTGGGAATATTAGAGAGGGGCCTGAATTTGCTTCCTGAGGTGGGACACTGGGAGTTCCTCTGGGAAAACGTGGTTCCTGCCCTGGATCCAGCACTGAGGGATCCATATCTGCTCTCCTGGGAGTTCTCCTGGAGCATCCTGGCCAGAAGAGACCTCACCTCCTTCAGCCAGGGTCTGGTTTGGACATGGCCGCTTTTTCTAGGACTTCCCAAAAGGAAACTGGTCTAAAATCTGGGACAACATTTGTTTGGATGGCAACAAAAAAAAAAAAAATCATTGCAAAATTTTCCACACAAAAGGAATTTGAAGGGAAGCGGCTTCACTTTGAAAACTCCCCTGTAGAGAACTTCAGAATTTTGCTTTTAAAGGTCTGGATTTTATTCTCTTTGATAATTTCATTGGAGCACATCCCATGGGAGTAGGGTTTGGCAGAGCTGTGAACCTCATCCTCAGCATCCATGAGGACAGGACCGTGTGGGATGCCAGAAAAAGGAGGGCAGGGGTGGCTGGCACTGGCCAAGGGGCCCAGGAGGTGCCATTTTGGGGTAGGTATCAGTTTTGTCAGGAAATTTGTCTCTTGTTGCGAGATCCTCCATGTTTTTGGCATTGCTGGTATTTCTAAGCTGTATTTTAAAAATGATGGGGACTATGAAGGTACAAAGGAAGGAATGGCAGAGCCAGGAGATGTGGGCACCCACAGCTCAGAGCCCGACCTGCAGGTCCCAACCCAGCAGCAGATCCACATCTGGAGGCGCTGGAACATTCTCAAGTTCCCTGTGCAATCCAGGCCCTCCGTGCTGGGGAGGGATGAAGGAGCGGGATGTCCTCCATGGGTGGAGGAGCAGATGGAGCCCCCAAGTGTCACAAATCCAGCTCAGATCCATAAATACCACGAAATTCCAGCTGCAGCCGCACACGGAGTGGTGGCAGAGGTGACATCCCGGGGTCCTGCGGTTGCCCATCAGGTGATTCCACATCCAGTCCCAGTGCTTTGGGAGCAGAGCCTGTTTTCCTCTCTCTTCATCTGAAGCCGGCACTGAAAACCCAAGATTTCTCTTCACACTTCCACCTCTTCAGCAGCCCCATCCGTGGCACTGGTGACAGCTTTGCTGGAAGCGCAGGAAAGCCCCGGCAGGGAGCGGAGTGTGCAGCTCCAGGTCCTGCAGCTATTCCTGGCTGGTTGCGGTGTCACTCCGAAATAACAGCCCCGGCAGGAATAGCAGCCTCAGGCACCGGAGCACAGCCCCCAGAGAGCTCGTTCACAGCAAGCAGGGTCAGAGCTTAAACCCAGATCTGTTTCTGAGAGGCTAAAAGCGGCAGGTTTCTCCTTGGGAGGAGAAGCAATCCGGTTTGCTGGGAAGCAGGAGCACGTGTGTGTTTAAGAGAACAGGCAGAGCTGGGGTTTGGGTGGGGAATTGTCCCAGTTTCCTCCTGAAAACATTCCTCAGAACTGACTTGGACTGCAATGGGCTGCCATGGGGGAAACTTCTCATTTTAATCAGGAGGAAGTAAAAAAGGGGCAAAGATCCACTTGTCCCACGGGGACTTTGGGCTGTTTGCAGGGAAATCTGTTGGGTTCCTCAGCTCCAGACGTGTCCCATGGACAGGTGTTCAGAGGAAATTCTGATTTTGTTTGTGTTTGAACAAACTCCTTTGCTCTTTCCATAGTGACTGGTGCCAAACTTGGCACAAGGGATGGAGGGACAGGACACAGGGAATGGATCCCACTGCCAGAGGGCAGGGATGGATGGGATATTGGGAATTAGGAATTGTTCCCTGGGAGGGTGTGAGGCCCTGGCACAGGTGCCCAGAGCAGCTGGGGCTGCCCCTGGATCCCTGGCAGTGCCCAAGGCCAGGCTGGACACTGGGGCTGGAGCAGCCTGGGACAGTGGGAGGTGTCCCTGCCCGGATTCTGGGACTCCACACCCTTCCAACCCAAACCAGTCCGGGATTCTGGGACTCCATGGTTAGGGTCAGGTGATCCAGAGGCTGATCATTGCCTTTGAGCTCCCAGAGCTGCCTGCATGGTGCAGTCCCTGCAAACACCAGCCCTGGGGGTTCACCCCCATGGAGAGAGTTTTGATTGTAGCTTTAGACCGAAGGGAAGTGTCACCTGGATTTTAGATTCCTCCCAGCTCTACCAAGGCTTTCATTTTCTCCCCAGGTTTATAAAAATAAAAGTCTGTGGGCTTCTGGCTGGCTGGCAGGGATTGTCTATGGCTTTTCTCACAGGAAACACCCCTTTCCCTTCCAGGGGATTGTGCTGAGGGATGCAGAGCACGTTTGGCTGCTTTCACTTGGATGCACAAATTCCATCACCTCTGTTTGCTGTTCAGACTGTGAGGGGGGATAATTCCCAGCACAAACTCAGGATCAGGCTCTGCCCTCTTGGAATAGCCCAGGCTGCTGTGTTTGCTGAGTTCCACGTGTTCCTACTCTCCAGCAGAGGTGTTTTGTGAGGAATATGTGAGCTCTGTCTGTGCTGAGGATTCCTGACTCCACCCAGGGCTTTCCTGGGACACCACTCCCAGACTCCCAGCCCCATCCAGGCCCAGGGTCGTGCTCTCCTCTCCTCCCAGGATATTGAGGAGCACCATCACCCAGCAGGGTTCATCCACACAGTTTGGTTTGGGAGCAAGGGCAGGTCAGGCATCCTCCTCCAGCCTTCCAGCTGACCTGGCTTGAAATTCCATTCCATCACAAATTTATAAGCAAACAGGGTTTTATTCTCAGAAGCTCCAAGCAGAGAAGATCTGACAGCATCACAAGAAATACTTTCCCAAATCCATGTAGTCCTGCAAAATTAATGCTGTAGGAACACTGAGGAGAGCTCGCTGTCGGCTCATGGACAGCACTGGGAGTGGAGCCCACGTGGAACTCCTCGTATGGGTTTTGCTGGTGACTTTAGGAAATTTTAGGGACATTTCCTTGCCTGAGCAGCCCCTGTACCATTCCCCATGTGGCCGAGTGCCACTGCCAGGGACAGCACTGGGACAAGCATTTTGTCCTGTGAGGTCGAGGTCTCTCCTTTCCAGCTCCTGGTTTTGCAGCTTGCTATCAGCCCTGGCTCTCTCCTGCTTGGATTGCCCTCAGGAGGCTCCCCATGGACACCCAGCAGGAAGAATGTGTGGATCTGATCCTGTCCTTTGGAACCTTCCCTGCCAAAAGCCATCACTCGCTGTGGGTGCTCTTGTTGCTGGAAAAACCAAACAGAAACATTCCGGTCTTAGCTCTACAAAGACTTTTTTTGTGTGGGGTGGGGAATGGTTTTGTTCACACTCTGTGGCTCTGGTGCTCTTTTCTTGTCCCCTTTCCCCATGACCTTGTTCTGAGGATGGGGCTGGCCTGTTCCCAGACTCCTGTGGAGCAGATGGAGCTGGGAATGCTGCTCAGCTGGGCTTGGCCTTTGCCTGGTCTCCCAAATTCCAGGGCAGCGGATGTGGGAGCCCTGTGCTCCCTTGGAGCACTGCTAGGGGCAGGAATTCCCCCAGCCCCTCCTGACCCTGCCCCCAGGGCTGGCACAGAGAGGTGTGCAGGTGTGTCCTGGGAGTTCTATGGTGGAAATCCAATGGAAAAGTGGAGTGTTGCTTGTATGCAGGTGTCTTTCCTTTATCCAGATGCAAATCTGCTCTTCATGGGGATGCCTCAGGTTTAACTTTTATATTTTTCAGACTCTGTGCTGCTTTAGTGTGCAGCTCTGAGCTTCACATTAGGGATGGTGACCTCTCTGCACAGAGCAGGGAGACAAAACAATTCCTTCTCCAGCTGGGGACCAAGGACAAATGATCCAAATCTCAGCCCAAGAGCACAAACACCGTGGGCTGAGGAGAGAAAAACAAGCAGGGTGGGACTGCATGGGCTAAAGCTGGAATTAACAATGAACTGCAATCTGCAAATGGAGCAGAACTGATCCCAGTGACAGAGCCCGTGCCCGGCCGTGCATTTTGTGCCCATTTTGGTTCATTTGGGTGCAGCCCTGGCTGGACTCTTGTGCTGCCCAAGGTGTGTCCATTGAGGCCTTTTAATAAATCCCTGCTTTATTCTTTAAAGAATAAAGTCTCTGTTCTAGGTCAGCCTTCACAAGGCAGAAATGTAGCACCTGGATTTGCAGGGCCTGCATCTCCTTTGTGCCTTAAGCCAGGCCTTTTGTGGCCTCCTCGCCCATCCCCAGCCCCACACCAAAGAGGCCCTGAGGGAGATTAAAAGGATGATTAAAAACCAAGAGCAAACCCAGATCCCTCAGTCTTTTAAAAGGGGATTTATTTGTAATCAGGGAAAAAGGAAAATGAGGGCCCGGCCTGGCAGGCGGGAGCAGCGCAGTCGGGCCTGGGGCCGGGCCTGCCTCGCTCCTGCTCCTGCCCATTTGTAATTAAATATAAACTGAGGTGGGCAGAGGGATCTCTGCCCATTCTGCACTGCCCTGTGCTCCTGTGCTTTGTTATTCCTGGTGTTTGTGGCATTCCCAACTGTGTGAGGCACTGCAGGAGTGTCTGGGGGTCTGCAGGCGCACCAGGAACAGGCACTGAGCTCCCTGGATAAGGTCCAGCTTTGGGATAAACCTTATACAACAGCTCTAATGTGAAAGACTTGCTTTTTCTTTAAAAAAAAATAATTCTCCATTAAAATTTTGACCTGTTTTAATAAAAAAGTTGAAAAGAACAGAAAACTTGCATTAGGAACATGGAAATGTCTTTTTCTCTCTGTACCAAGCTGGTTCAGGTTTGTCTTTCTTGCCTTTGAACAAGAGAAACACCTTTTATATATATTTTTGATGGTTTGGCTGGAAAATTACTTTTAAAGGGAGTAACCATGTAATGCATCTCTTGTTTTCCTCACACATCTTTGAAGCAAATGAAGGCGGAATATTTTTTCTTCTGGAAGTGTTCTGGTCCTAATTGAAGCCTGAGCCTATCCCCTGTCCCTGAGGGGAGACCTTCACTTGTAATTAATTTTATATGGAATATTTATGCTCAACAGGTGGATTACAGCACCCAAGTCCATACTTTGGGCTGGAATGCCTGAATTATGAACAGGCTCTTGCAGCCCTTCCTGAGCCCAGATGTTAGTCCCAAATTTGAGGGTGCTGTCTGTGGGAAGGGCCTGGGCTGGGATTTACTGGGATGCAGCCTCCATGCTGGTTTTATCCTCAGCAGGTCATGCTCGTAAATTCTGCTCAGTCTATTAAATAATTTCTCATTAGGAATAATTTATTGGTGGGTATTGGAGAACCCGTCAGGCGTGAAGGAAGCGAGGCAGGGACTGGGGATTTGTGTGTGCAGGGACAGGCTTTGTGTCCCCTCTGCAGGGACAGGGGATTTGTGTCCCCCCTGCAGGGCCGTGACTCCCTCCCCCTGGCTGCTCCCTCCCCAGCACCTTTGCTAATGCAGAGCTGGAAGAGCAGCCAAGGATGTAATTCCTAATTATTGCAAGTGCCAAGAATCAAATTCAGTGCATTTTCAAGGCAGTTGTGATCTTTAATTAGAGCTATGTGGGAAAACCACTTGGAATATTCAAAACTGCCTCTTGTTTGGTGATGGTGGCACATCGTCCTCTCCTCTTTCTTGTTCACATTTCTGCACTAAGGCTCTTGTGTACCCAGAGTTACTTTTGGGTTTATTTCTTCTGTGTTGGGGGTGCTGGAGCTGTACTCTGGTGATCCTTGTGGATCCCTTCCCACTGGAGATATTCTGTGATTCTCTGCTGGGGGGATGGAGGGAGCAGCCTTTTCCCTGGAAAACAGCTCATTGACCCTTGTGGATCGCTTCCCACTGGGGACATTCTGTGATTTTGTGCTGGGGGGATGGAAGGAGCAGCCTTTTCCCTGGAAAACAGCTCATTGACCCTTGTGGATCGCTTCCCACTGGGGACATTCTGTGATTTTGTGCTGGGGGGATGGAAGGAGCAGCCTTTTCCCTG
Source organism: Chloropsis cyanopogon (assembly GCA_013400585.1). NCBI lineage: Eukaryota > Metazoa > Chordata > Aves > Passeriformes > Irenidae > Chloropsis > Chloropsis cyanopogon. The sequence goes on from WEZZ01037227.1 coordinate 34,442, forward strand.
GAAAACAGCTCATTGACCCTTGTGGATCCCTTCCCACTGGAGATATTCTGTGATTTTGTGTTGGGGGGATGGAGGGATAAACCTTTTCCTTGGAAAACAGCTCATTGATCCTTGTGGATCCCTTCCCACTGGGGACATTCTGTGATTTTGTGTTGGGGTGATGGAGGGACAGCCTTTTCCTTGGAAAACAGCTCATTGACCCTTGTGGATCGCTTCCCACTGGGGACATTCTGTGATTTTGTGTTGGGGGGATGGAGGGAGCAGCCTTTTCCCTGGAAAACAGCTCGCTGGGGCTGCAGGACTGAGCTCAGAGCAGCAGGTTGGATGAGAGTAAATCACTTAAGAGAGCCTTGCTAATATCCATAAATCATGTGGAGAGTCCCGGAATTTCACTGATCTCATCCATTGTAGCTTGTCACAGATGCTGTAATACATCCCTGAATAGCAGAAAATAACTCCAGGAACCAGAGGCAGGACACATCTGGCATGTCTAGACTCAAAAATAGGTTAGGCTGGGAGATGTCAGCTCTTCCCCAGAGTCACTCACCAGCAGTTAACAGATTTCTGAAAGGATTTGATTTCATTTGCACCAGGAGCAAGGTCATGTTTAAATTGCTCTTGACTAAGTGTGGCCTATTTTTGCTCCTCCAGAAGTGGCTGCTCTGAGCTGAGCTGTCACCAGCAGGAGAGGGCACGTGGGACGTGTGGAGAGGGAGAAAAAGTTAAAGGAGGATTTTTTATTTTTTCTTATCCCCAGGATTTGGTTGGGGTTTGTTTCAACTTCAGGTTCCTGTAACTCATTTTTCTGAAAGCTTCCAAATTCACTGCATGGTGTCAGAGGTGGCCAAGGACCATTCCCTGTTAGGGAAGGATTCCAACATTGCTGGAAGCCCTAAAACTAAAAATGTTAGACTTTTGTGCTGACAGGCACTAAACCCCAAGAGAACACTGCATTTAACCTGAGGCCATAGAAAAGACTTCCAAAAGCAAATGATAGAACTAAGAATATAAATGTGTAGTTTAAATAGAAGTGTGTAATATCACATAGTAGAAAACTTAAAGTTTTAAAATGTAGTAATATATATACAACAAAGTAGAAATTTTAGAACAAAAGCTAATCCTTCTTCACCTTCTTCTTCATAAATTTTAGTATTGTGTAATTAGATAAAAAAAGTCGTTACAAGCCATGAGTAGTTAGTCATTAAGTTAAAAATAATTTAAGTATCATTTCTTAATTAGACAGCTTATCCTTAAAAAACCTTGTAAAGAGAGAAATAAAACTCCACTTTGTAGTTTGTTAGTGTGAAGTGCTGTAAAACTCACAGTTTGTAAGCCTGTAATATAAATAAAAACTAATAAACATCTAAATCTAAACAAAATATGCCATCTCACACATTTAATCCCAAGCTTAACAAAAAAGAAATACCAAAAAAAAATCCACAAGCAGGCATTTTCTGCCCAGCCCTGCTCCACAGCCAGGCTGTCGCTTGGGATCTGCAGAGTGTGCGGGACACAGGGAACCCCAGGGGAAGCCTTTGCTCTGGGTTTTGTCACAAACATCAGCAAATCCAGTTGGAATCGATGCTCTGGGAGCCCTTTTCTGACCCCAACACCTCTGTGGTTCTGTGGGATGCACACCTGGAGTGCTGCAGCCTCCCAGGGGCACAGCTGGCTCTCCTGGGGGGATGGATCCAGTGATCCCAGTGATCCCAGTGGTCCCGGTCCTCACCTTACCTGACACTGCTCCTCCAGGGAAAACAGGGTGTCCAGATTCACAACTCTCAACCCTTCAGAATCCAAGAACTATGGATTTCACCCCTCCTCCCTGAAATGCCACTTTCCCAGGTCCCAGGCAGCTGATTAAGTTTAACTGGATCTGATTCTTTTTGCCATCGATTTGATTCTTTCGGATCGATAGGCCGAGAAGGCAAATAAATATTTCTGCAACATGAATATGAACTTGTGAGGCAAGATGCCAGTGAAGTCATCCCCAGCTCCTTTTTTAGCTCCTTTATTGCCTGTTCTGCGTTGTGGCAGTGCCGTTCCTGCCCTGGGCTAAGAATAGCCCCAAGTCCCCCAGGAGCAGCCTCAGCCAAGCCTGTCCTGGGCTGCAGGGGAAGAGCCAGCTCTGCAGGAGTGTGGGAAGGGGAAAAGCACCTCCAGCACCTTGGGACTGTGTCTGAACTGCCCAGGAGGGGGTTTGTCCACTGCCCTCTCTGCTGGAATAAAACTGGGATTCAGCTGCAGTGAGGGGATGACTGAGGCTAAACCCGAGCTTTTCTGTGCCTGGTGCAGAGATCCCTTGTACCAGTCTGGATGATTTTAATGCAGGAATGGACAAGGGCTGTGCCCAGGGGAGCTTTCCTGGTGTTCCCTTCTCGCTGCATGCTCCTGGGAGCAGAGGGGCAGGTGGAGGGGTCCTTGTCCCTGGCCCTGGCCCTGGCTCAGGGGCTGCCTGCAGGCTGGAGCCTGTTTTTCCAAGGAAAAGTCATGGATTCACAGCACAATCCATAGCTGATGGCAGGGAAAGCAGTGGCACGGATGGGGACATCTGTGCAACATCCCAGTCACAGAATCCCAGATCACCCAGGTTGGAAAAGAACTCCAGGAGCACCGAGGCCAAGCTGTGCCTGATCCCCAGCTTGTCCCCAGCCCAGAGCACAGAGTGCCACGTCCAGGCCTTGCTTGGACACCTCCAGGGATGGGGGCTCCACCCCCTCCTCCCTTTCCAATACCTGAGCACCCTTTCCACAAAGAACTTCTTCCTGAGACGTGTCCCAGAGTGGAGATTGAGCCACACCTTGCCCCAGGTGGGAGTTGAGTCCCTGCTGAGGTGTCCCACCAACCCAACCATGCTGGTTCCCCACATTTGTGTTGGATCCCTGAGCTCATCGCTGGATTTGGGACCCAGGGAGCTGCTCCTGTCCCCATGACCCCAGATAACCCCAGATAACCCCAGATCAGAAAATTCCTCTCATTCTTTAATCTGCATCCAGCCCTCCCCTGGGCAAGGATTTGCATTTCCTTGTCACAGCTCCTCCTGAGGGCTTTGCCACCATCAGCAGCATCTGCACCCCACACATTGCAGAGAGTTTGGAAAAGCTCTTCCCGGGGAATCCCAGTCCTGCTGGACACAGCCCTTCTGCTGAGGAGCTGCCGTGGTTCTGCAGGAGTGTGGTGGCAGCGAATGGCATCTCCCACCAGAGAGGCTACACCAACGGGATGGGTTTATTCCCAGTGCTTTATTTTTGATGGAATTTGCAAAGGTGCCACCCTGTGCTCACAGCAGCCCTGCATTTCACCACAGAGCCCTCCAGTTGGGAATTAATTAACCCTGAGTGCCCAGCCATGGGAAACAATGGATAGCAGCAGCTCCAAACCCAGTTTTATGCCTTTGTGAGTATTTGTGAACCAAAGTGCAGAAAAGTCCCTCATACCAATTTTCTGGCAGCTTTTAGAGCTTAAAATTATCTCATTAAGCACTGAAGGAGAGATGAACTCACAGTGAGAAACCTCAGCTCTAAACTTGCAAATAATTGCTGAGAGCAAGGTGAATATTCCTGATGTTTTCCAAGGGCTTAATGTGCCCAACTTGGTTCCAAAGGCATTTCCCCCCAAACTGTTTTTATTGTAACTTGTCCTGGCTCAGGTTTTGTTCCTCTTTTTTTTTTTTTTTTTTTAGAATGTCAGTTTTTCTTTCAAGTCTTTACATTTTAATAATTGGTTTTGTGCCTTTGAATGTCTTTTGCTCCTGGCCACTGCTGCCAGTGCTCCTCCAGCTGCCTGGCTCCGTGCTGGGGTGCTCCCAGCTGTTCCACACATCCTGGCATTCCCGTGTCCCTGTGCTAACGGGCAGGAGGAATTGCAATCCTTCCCATTCCCCAGGTAATTCTACCAGGAGCTGGAGCTCCTCTGTGAGGAGCTCGTTCTGCCACCGCCGCTCCCCCGCTCCACGATCCCTCGTTAAATCCGGGAACACTTCACATAATTGGATCCCAGTCCAGAGCTTGGAGTGCCACAGCAGCACAAATAAACATCTTCACCACAGCTGTGGGGATAAAAATGCGCTCAGCTCCTGAGAAAAACGCAAAGTCACGGAATCGTGAGTTTGGAAAAGCCCTCGAAGGCCATCCAGCCGTTCCCACAGCGCTGCCAGCTCCTCCAGGTGGTCATCAAGGGTTGGACTCGGTGGTGTTGAAGGTCTTTTCCAACCCAAAAGATTCCAGGGCCAGGGATGAATAAAACATCCCCAGTGGGACAGAAAGCTGGGATGTGTTAATGAGCCCCGGAAAGCTCAGGTTTGGGAAGTGCTGCTCCTCACACTAATCCTGACACAGCTGCCTGATCAGGAGCAGGGAGCTGTGATTTCCCTGAAATCAGGTTTTGTGGTTCATTGTTCCTTCGGAGTGTGTTAGTGCAATTACCATTTACCTAATGAACTCTTCCATTTAATTAGCATAAGTGGGGCCGGTTGTGCCCTAGCATCCATCCTGCTGCAAGGAGCATTCCTCTGGAATTCACCCATCCCTGCAGAGGCCCGGGCTGGCAGATCCTCCTGGGAATGCTCCCCAGAGCCAAGGGATGCTTCTGCATTGGCTTTTCCTTCCCACCTCCAGAGGTTTGCTGGGACAGCAATCCAGGACTGGGGGTGCTCCAGCCAACCCGGACACGGGGTCCAGCCCAGCTAAGTCCAGCCCAGCTAAGTCCAGGCCTAAGCTGCAAATATGGGTGAGAACAGGTTGGGAACAGAAATATCCACGTGGAGAGAGGCCTGGATCGGCCAAGAGCTCACATCCATCCCTGTCTGACAGATGGGAAAGAGGTGGGATCTGATCCTGCTCAGAGTCAGTCTGGAATGCAAAAACTCTTCCTTCCATCCCTGTCCTGCCCACAGGATTCATCCTCCATTCGGCCACTGGGAGAATTTACAGTAATTTAGGATTTAAGCCCTTCCCAAAAGCGGTGGAATGCCACAGAGTCATTAAGGCTGGAAAATTTCTCCAAGATAATCAAGTGCAACCTTCAGCCAAACCCCCCCACACCCACTAAAATATACCCCAAAGCACCACGTCCAGCTGGCTTTTGGACACTTCNAAAGTGCAACCTTCAGCCAAATCCCCCCATACCCACTAAAATATACCCCAAAACACCAAAAGCTCTCTGGGTCCAGCTGGCTTTTGGACACTTCCAGGGATGGTGACTCCAGCACCTCCCTGAGCAGCCCTTCCAAGGCTGAACGACTCAGGGAAGAAATTCATCCCAATATCCCACCGATACCTGCCCGTAAAAATCTGGAGGTTCTGGTCAACACCCAGAGGGAGAAATTTGCTGTGTACAAACATCCTTTACATCTGGCACAGGACAGCTGACAGGGATTTGGAAAAGGATTGGGCAGAAAAGATGGAAAAGCTGCTGGGTGAGGGCTGCTCAGCAGGAGCGGTGGCAGCAGCAAGGTCGGGTTTTGGAGAATCCCAGAATTCCCAACCGGTTTGGGTTGGGTTGGGAAGGGCCTCAAAACCCATCTTGTTCCATGGGCAGGGATATCTTCCACAGACCACATCTTCCCCAGCAGGAACTTGGGATGCAAAGCTGCCTCCTTGGAGTCCTCCCAGGCCCCAAAATGGATTTATCCATGTTTTCTCCCCTCAGGTGCTTTTCCCAGCAGTACCCAGAGCTGGGGCAGTTTTGCTGGAGCAGATTCCCGCCCACAGTGATCCCATTTTAATGGGAAAAGCTGTTCCACAGCCAAATCCTCAGGCCAAAGCGCCAGTATTCCTGATTATTCCTCCTAAATGAACCTGACTTTGTTAATTCCCAGACACAAGAAATGCAGAGGAACATATGTTCTGCCAAACAAGCTCTGTCCCTCAGGGCTCCTGTCGGAGCTCCACACTCCACCACGGCGCAGGGCCCTTCTCCCTGGATAAATCCTGACTGGAATTTGCTCCAGCAGTCAAATCATTGGTTCCATGGGGCTGGGGAGGGCCTGGCTGTGGAGATGTGGGACAGTCAGGCCATGATTTATTCCGTGTGGGAACAGCGAGGATCCGTTGGGCCCGGTCTGTTTGTCCGCTCCCCTCCCAGCTAAAGCGATGGCTGGAGTCTGCTTTAAAAGTGGAATTGAATTTAAAACTGGGATTTATTGGCTGTAGCTCCACCTCTTCTGTCATTCCAGTGGGCCCTCCTGAGCTGCTCGGCCTCCCCTCTGCACGAGGGGTTTGATTTACGTGAAGCAAAGCAGGAAAATGGGAGATTGCAGACTGGCCCCAGCCCTGTTCATCCAGCAGGAGGGCTGGCACCCTCACACTGCTCCAGGAACAGCTGGGAATTCATCAGCCTCTTCCCTTGGGAGCCACCACTTCCAAAGCGCCTTTCCTGAGGGAACGGGTGCCCCAGGGCTCATTCTGGAATGGTTTCACTGGTCCCTCCCCTGTCTCATTCCCAGGCTGGCACTGCCAGGTTCCCTTGGGATCTGTCCCCTCTCCTTGGTGACCACAGCTGCCTGGTTCTCCAGAGAAAGGAGCTCCTTCCTGCTGACCCATGTGGATTCCCCAAATTCCCCAGCATCCCGGGATGCTGCAGCTCCTGCATGGCTGGAGGAGAGGGGGGCAGGAGGGAAAGCAGCTGGGAATGTCCTTGGAGCTGCAGATCTTGCTCTGCCCAGTCCCAGCCCGGGGGCTGCTGCTGCTCCTGGGACTGGGATGTGTGGAAATAGGCATGGAAGCCAGAAGAGCTGGGGTGTTAAACATGCAGGGAGCGAGCTGCTGACACAGCTGCAGCCCACAGGTAGCAGCCTTTGCGAGCCCAGAGCTGCTGGGAGCTGCAATCCCTGTGCTTAATCACACAGCAAGAACATTCCAGACTTTTTTTCCAGTGTAGGTAATGTTGAATTTGCCCTCTTCACCCCCCTGATGAGGTTTTATTTGTGGTTTTGGGTGTCAGAGGTGAGGGGAGGCTGCTCTGGGCACAGCAGCAGCTCCGAGGTCGTGCCTGTGCTGGGAGAATCCCACCTCCAGTGCCTCCAGTTTCTGTGGAAACAGCACGTCTCCACAGCTCCCACTTCCACATGCTCCAGAAGTTATTAATAACACTGGAATTGCTTCTCTGGGAGCTCTCACTCCAGGGATGCCAGGCTGGAGCCCGTGCCCAGGTGTGACCTGCCCTGGATGCCAGCGGGAGCTCAGGTTGGATGAGGCTGGGAATGGAAGCACTCCCAGAGCAGCTCCTGGATTTCTGTCTCTGCCTGCAGAGCTGGGGCTCTCTGTGCCAACCTCAGATCCCGCTCTCCACCATCCCAAGCTGGAAAGAAAAGCAAGAAAATTATCCATCCCTCCCAATATCCTTAATCGTGTGGCCCGGACACAGCCAGAAAAGCGGAATTTTCCTTCTGTGATCTGATTTTGCAATGATTAATTTTATTTCTGCTGGTTTGAGTTGGTTAACGAGCAGCTTTTCTCTGCCCAGCACGTGTGGACAGAGAGCTCTGGGGGGCATTTGCTGCTCCACTTGTCATGTTAAGGAGAAAATCCATCCCTGGAGTGAGGAATTCCCGTGGGCTGGGCCAGCTGGGAAGGGAACACGGTGGTCACAGCTCCTGGAGCTCCTGGAGCGTGCCCAGCTCTGCTCAGCCACTCGTTCCATGGAGATGTTTTATTGGGCTTGCGGGGAAAACCCCGAGAAGCTTCGCTGCCCAAGCGGGGGATGGTGATGGAATGTCGGGAGCAGGAGCCTGGGAAGGGGGGATGGGGATGGAGCTCACCAGGAGCTGCCGCTGCTCAGGAAATGGGGAACTCTGAGCTCAGGGGAAAGGGAAGGGGGATTCTTCCCCGGAGCAACAATTCCTTCAAGGTTCCTTTAGTATTTCTCGGAGTGCCTGTGTCCCAGGAGCAGCTGGCTCCCGCTCCTGGCTTTTTGTGGGTTTGCTCCTTTGTTCCTGATCCCAGGAGTGCAAACACCCTGAGCTCACCCTGAACATTCCGTGTCCATCATGTGGAATTTCAGATTTTTGGGATTCTGCTGGTTTTTCCCATGGGAGGGCACAGGGCAGCAGGATGAGGTGTTCAGTTTAGATCATCCTTGAATTTGGGGAGATCCCAATATAATTTTTAGGAACACAGACCTTTCTGGGATGGATCCATAAAGGTTTTTGCTGCAGCCTTGTCTGTTCCAATTGATTTCAGGTGAAACTCACATAATTTGGTTTCTGCTTAATGAAGTTATGAAGCCTTATTGCAAATTGGTTAAAAAACCCATTTATTCTGCTTTGAAGTCTGCCAGGAAAAAGCAGCTGCAGTGGAAGGGGCAGCAGGACTGAGGGACCAAGCAGAATTTCCAGGGCATCCCAGGGAAAGCAGAAGAATTCTTTTAAAAGTGAAAATAACTTAGAATTTCTATTGTCACAGCCTTGTAGCTTGGAAGAGCTCCTTTAAAATGCAAGAATTTTAGGGAAAAGTATTCCCTTCTTTTTCTTTTTTTTTTTTTAATAAGGAAACTATTGTTAGCTCAAAGTTTGTGTTTTCTTCTACTCAGAAATGTGTTAAAAATAAGGAGTAAACCTGCCAGTGGCCTTTAGAAGGTGCTAAATTTGCTCAGGAGAGAAAGCCAGGAGTGTTTCCCACCTCCAGAGGCTTTTTGGGATACTTCCATATCCCGATTAAGGGAGAGAGGCCAAAGTCTGTCTCTATAAATGCCATCCAAAGGCTGCCTAATGGAATTAGCAGGAATGAGGCAGTGGAACTCCACTGGAGTCAATTGAGTTGCTCCCACTTAATTGGTGAATTTGTCATCAAATTCTTCATTTGCTCTCGGAGGGATGGAAAGATGCCATAAATTCTGGATGCTAAAACAGTCCCCACGTTGGGCTTGGTGAATAAAACCCAAACAAGGAATTGTGTGCGGCAGGAAAGAGCCAGGAGAGTTAATGAGCATTAATTGGTGACGAGGTTTGGTTCTGAGGGAGGCTGGGGACCTGCAGGTGGCTCCAGGGAAACCAGGTGTCCCTCATTCCCTCTGCCTGGAGAGTTTCTTCCTTTATTTATTTGGATTTGTGGTTTTATTCTTGGAAACACCAGTGATGGGACAAACTGGGGCCAGTGTGATGCTCAGGGGTTTTTTACCTTTTTGCAGATTCCAAAGACTGGGGGGGGAATCAGGAATGTTGAGGACATCGAGCTGAGGGCATCGAGGTGCTGTGAACACCTGATTGTTGTGTGAGGAGCTCCTTCTGTTCCCACATCCAGGGAAAAGGCTGGAGGCTGAGGCAGAGGGCAAGATCCAAAGCAGGAGCTGGAAGATCCTGGGAGCAGAGCTGACCCCTGGAGCTCCACCCCCGCTGAAGCCACCCAGACACTCCCAGTGAGGAGGAAATCAGGGCAAAAAACCTGAGACATAATTAAAAATTAGGAGCTGACCCTCAGCAAAGCTGATTAAGGAATTAAACTGAGGCCAAAGCCCCAGGGACTTCAGGCCAGGCTTAATTCCCCCTCGCCAGGGCCAGCTGAACTCCTGGCTGGTGGCTGTTGTGGTTTGATGGTTTTGATGAGGTTGGGTTTGCTCCAGAGCTCTGCTCCCATCCCCTGCCCAGCCTGGAATCCCATGTCCCAGCAGACAATAAATAAATGGGGTTTGTACAAACATCGACATTTCCGTGGGTTAAACCGGCAGCTCCCTTCTCCTGAAGGGAGAACGTCGATGGTTCTGAGCCTGACTCGTCCCCCTTGCCCCCAGCTGGGTAAGAAGGGAGTTTTTGATCATTCCTGAGAAAAACAGAGTGAAGGAACTGTGAATTTCCTGGGAAAGCTGGAATTTGAGCTGATGGGTTGTGAGGAGAAGGCTCCACTTGGGTCATGAATTTAAAGCATCCAATGGAAGGGCTGAGTCTGTGGCTGAGAGACGTGGACCTTCTCTGGGCTGGATGCTGAGGGTGTCCATCCATCCATCCATCCATCCATCCATCCATCCATCCATCCATCCATCATCCATCATCCATCCATCATCCATCCATCCATCCATCCATCATCCATCATCCATCTATCATCCATCCATCATCCATCCATCATCCATCATCCATCCATCCATCCATCATCCATCCATCATCCATTTATGCATCCATCCATCCATCCATCATCCATCCATCCATCCATGCATCCATCCATCATCCATCCATCCATCATCCATCCATCTATCCATCCATCATCCATCCATCCATCATCCATCCATCTATCCATCCATCCATCCATCCATCCATCCCTCCATCCCTCCTTCCCTCCATCCATCCAGGAGGGACTGGAGCAGTGTCCCACCTCCCAGCCACGCGGCTGCTGCTGCGTCCCTGCTCTTAGGGGCTCCCTGCAAGTTTTGAGGTGCTTTGGGTTCCTTCTAATGAGAACTGGCAGCGGCCCCTGGCTGTTCTGGTGCCTGGAGTTGTTCCCTGACGCGTTCTGAGCGCTGAGCGGGCTCCGCACTGCAGGGCCACGTTTGTCCCACAGAACTGCAGCCCACGTTTGGTGGTTCCTCGGTGCAGAAGGCTTTTAATTCCTGCTGCCAGCCATGGAAACTCCTGTGGCAGCCTGGAAATGCCGGCTGACTCACACGCCGTGGCAGGTGCTGCCTCACTGCTGCTTCTCCATCCTCCCGCCCCCAGGCTGTGCCAGGCTGTGCCAGGCTGTGCCAGGCTGTGCCAGGCTGTGCCAGGCTGTGCTGCCTGTGGGGCTGGGGACAGCTCTGGCAGCCCTTGGCAAGGTGTGAACCACAACAGGTTTGCCCAGCCCCGGTGCCAGCGCCGTGTCCTCAGAGCCCCGAGCTCAGTGATGGGGTTGGGTGTTGGCTGATGGTGGGACCTGATGATCTTAAAGATCTTTCCCAACCTTCCCTGACGCTCCAATCCATGAGTTCAGTGCAAAGCTGTCACTTGGGCATTGGTTTATTGTTGGTGCTGTAAAATCCCAAATTACAGTCAGCAATGGTGACACCAGCAAGGGGAGCTGGATGTTCCCATCCTTGAGAAGAGACGAGGAGCCCTCGGAGCTCCCGGTGACCCCAAAACTTGTGGAAGTGCCAGCAGCTTGTGCTGCTTCATCCTCTTCTTCCTGTCCCTGCTACCAACTCAAAATACTTGGAGATTTTGTCTGTTGACCCCACCCTCACTCCCATGTCCCCAGGTCCTCTGCTCAGGGATTGGTTTCAGCGTTGTTTGGAGGTTTTAGAGCCAGACCCAGTGAGCAAAGCGTGGCTTTGTCTGGTTTGGTTTATTTATGAGGTTGGGAAGGGGGAATGGTTTGTCCTGAGGAAGCTGAGGGAGCTGGGAAGGGTCTGGAGAATCCCTGAGGGAGCTGGGAAGGCTCTGGAGCCCCAGGAGAATCCCTGAGGGAGCTGGGAAGGGTCTGGAGCCCCAGGAGAATCCCTGAGGGAGCTGGGAAGGGGCTCAGCCTGGAGCAGAGGAGGCTCAGGGGGCCCTTGTGGCTCTGCACAGCTCCTGCCAGGAGGGGACAGCCGGGGGGGTCGGGCTCTGCTGCCAGGGACAGGGACAGGAGGAGAGGGAACGGCCCCAGGCTGGGCCAGGGGAGCTCAGGGTGGATTTTGGGAATATTCCTCCTGGATAGGGCTGCCCAGCCCCGGCACAGCTGCCCAGGGTAGGACTGAGTCCCCATGCCTGGAGGGATTTAAAATCCCTGCAGATGGCACCTGGGGACACGGTCAGGGGTGGCCTTGGCAGTGCTGGGATGGTTGGAGCCTCTCTTTGAGCTGTTTCCCTCAATCCCAGCTGGTTTCTGCCAGCAGGGCTGGTGACCAAAGCTGCTAAAGGGCACTGACAATTTGGGTTTGCAGCATCTGCTGTTTCTCACTTGCTCCAACCTCTGCTTTTCCCAAATTGGCTGCAAAGATTTCCTGACACGTTTTCAGCCCGTGTGAATTGCTGCAGCTCCCCTGAAGCCTGGTGAGCTTTCTGACCCTGTGGCAGCCAATAATTGGGCCCCTGGTTGTCAGAAAATACTCAAGGCTCATGTCCACGGCGGGGAAAAGTTATTAGGAGGTGAAAATTGCTTCCTTGACTTTTCCTGCTTCTCGTAGTGACAGTAAATAGCACAAGAGCCCTCTGGTAAAAGCACAGAAAAGCTCTGATAAAAGCACAGAAAGAAACAGCCAAAAATCCGGCTGAAAGGGGGCGGCCCCAGGGTGGGTCAGGATGTCACCTCCCTCTGCCAGGGACGTGGCCCTGGGTGCCAGGGGGGCTGCAGGGGTGAGACCAGCTGGAGGGATGGAGAAATGGAATGGCAGCTGCTCAGGCCCTGCCCCAGAGCTCCAGGGTGGAGCTTTTCTTTTGGCACGTTGGCTCTCAGGGTCCTCCCCTGGCCTGGGCTTGTCCTGGGGCACTGAGAGAAGCCAGCACTGTGCTGGGACATGGGAATTGCCCTCTGCTCAATCTGTTCTTGGCTTTTGTGCCAAGCCATGGGTCACTCCCTGTGGCTGGAGGGGGAAAAGCCTCGATGGGAACCCCAGAGGGATGGCAGCGACTGCTGGAGGCTTGCCAAGGCCCCCCACCCCGGCACAGGCTGAGCCCTGAGCCCCCCAGGGTGCTCAGATGTTCTGTGGGATGCTCTGGCTCCAGGGACTGGCTCTGCCATCCCTGGGAAGTGGGTGGGTGGGCTCAGGCGTTCGGGGGAGCTGTGACTGCCCCAGATCCCTGGAAGTGTCCAAGGATGGGGCTTGGAGCAGCCTGGGACAGGGGAAGGTGTCCCTGCCCACCCGGACCATTCCAGGATCCTCCCCCAAACCCTGTGGTTCTCCTGGAAGCCAACCCTCTGCAGGAAATCCAACCAGATTCCACTTCCAGGAATCCTCGGGACAAGCAGGGCTGTCCTGACCCCCTCCCAGTGCCCCTGCAGGCTCTGGATCCCTGTCCAGGGATGGAAAGGAGCTTTCTGCTGCCCTTGGAGCCCCCCCAGCTGAGGGGAGCCGGGGCTGAAGGACAGCAGAGGCCAATGAAGTCGAATCCCTGGAAAGGAGCCGGGGGAAGGGCAGGGAACATTTCCCAGCCAATAATTTGTGCAGGAAATGGGGCTCCTTTCCCTGCTCCAGGCTCGCCTGTGAGATGGAAAAGGTAAAATGGGGCTCCTTTCCCTGCTCCAGGCTCACCTGTGAGATGGAAAAGATGAAATGGGGCTCCTTTCCCTGCTCCAGGCTCGCCTGTGAGATGGAAAAGATGAAATGGGGCTCCTTTCCCTACTCCAGGCTCGCCTGTGAGACAGAAAAGATGAAATGGGGCTCCTTTCCCTGCTCCAGGCTCGCCTGTGAGATGGAAAAGATGAAATGGGGCTCCTTTCCCTGCTCCAGGCTCACCCGTGAGATGGAAAAGATGAAATGGGGCTCCCTTCCCTACTCCAGGCTCACCTGTGAGATGGAAAAGATGAAATGGGCCTCCCTTCCCTGCTCCAGGCTCGCCTGTGAGATGGAAAAGATGAAATGGGGCTCCTTTCCCTACTCCAGGCTCGCCTGTGAGATGGAAAAGATGACTGGAGCCGGGTTCTTGTGTGGATTGGTTCAATTAAGCTGAGAGAGGCTTTGAAGCTCAGGTTTATTTGAAGGAATTATCGTATGGAATTTATAAATCTGATACTTTAACCCCCAGAGAGCCTCTCCTGCCCGGGTGGGGCTGAAGGAGCTGAGCTGTGCCCTGCTCCCTGGGCTCTGATGGAATGAGTGGAATTCTTGCAGGCCTTGACCCAAATCTCTTTTTCATCTCTTGCTCCTGGATTAAGCCCCTGATCGAGGAGAGGCTTGGAGAAATTCCTGTCAGGGATGCTTAAGTCGCTCGAGCAAAGGATGAGACAAAAAGAGCTGGGAGATTTTAGTAAACACTGAATGGTTTTTGGATCATTTCAGAGGCATTTCAGAACCCCACAGGTGAAACAGAAACGGGGTCTGGGGCAGAGAGGAGCTTCAGGGGTGCCCAGCCCCTCCTGGGCTCCAGCACCCTTTAATTAAAGAGAGAAAAACCAATGAGATCCTTTAATTAAAGAGAGAAAAACCAATGAGCACCTCCCCAGTCTGAAGGCAGCCTCGCAGCTGTGGTAAAGTCTCCCTAATTTTGGGTAGGCAGTAAATAAAGGGCCTGGGTCTGTGGGGAGAGCTCAGCAGCCTCCAAGCAGGGCACGGGACACCCTGAGGAACAGGAGTTACTTAAAGCAGGCCAGGAGTAATTAGAGATGGGAGGCTGGCGTAATTAGAGATGGGAGGCTGGAAACCACTCTGAAGAACTGATAATTATTCTCGATACATTTTAATAAATGACTTATTTTTTAAAAGAAAGAGAGAGAGCTCGTTTGGAGTAAGAAAAGATTGTTTATTTAGGGAGCAGCCTCGGTGCACGAGGGGAGGGAAGGAGCTGGGGCTGCTCGGGGGGCGGGCAGGGGACAATTATTGCTCCAGCCAGAGTGGGGAACAGCAGCCAGGATCCTCCACAGCATCCTCCCGTCTCCAGGGGATTTCTCCCTTTGTTTGGTGCTTCAGGAACGTGGCAGATTGAAAAACTCTCCCCGGGCAGCACCTGTGGGTCCCTGGGAAGGGATTCCTGGAGAAGGGGGGGTTTCTTTGGGACATTGCTGTTTTTAGGCCGGGTTATCCATTTTGGCCCATCAGGAAGGAATGAGGAGCTGATGTTTGGGGCAGTGCTGGTGGTGATCCACTCGGAATTCCTCCCGAATTCGGGAGTGCCACATTCCGGTGGGAATACGGCTCCAGACACCCGGGACTGGAGCAGGAATGACTGGAAGGACCAAGGGGCTCCCCGTTGTTATTTTTCCAATCCGTGTTTTTGTCTGTAAATTCATGGGCACGGAAGGAAAGATTCCTAAAGATTCCTATCAAAGAGTGTTCCCTGGTAGTTTTTAAAATGGAAATGTTTGCAGAGGGCTCGATATTTCACAGAAATTAAAGAAAATCCATCTTGTTCCCGGAATGCTCCGCAGCATCCTGAGGAGGGAAGCAGGGAAAAATATTGCCCGGGAAGTGCTAATCTATCACGGTTTCCGTGCTCGTTATCGCCAGAAGAGCCATCATATGCATAAAATGTAGGTCAGAGCATCGCGTTTAACACCGGATTTATCCCTGGCGGGAGGCGCGGCGCTCCTGCAGAACAACACAGGCTCCGATCAGGAATTCCGCCGGCAGAACGCCTCCTTATCTCGCAGATAAGCCCATGTGCTCGCCGTGCCCAGGGACGGGTTCACAGCTTGTCAGCTCCTCCCCTGCTGCCCGGGGAGCGTCCCGGAGCGGGGAATGTCCCGCTGGAAGGTCTGGGAGCGGAAGGGCTGAGTGTCCTCAGGGCAGGAATATGGGATGGAGCAGCCAGGGAGGAATCCTGGAATCCCAGAGCTGGGAGGGAGCTCAGAGCCACCCAGTGCCAGCCCTGCCACGGCAGGGACACCTCCCACTGTCCCAGGCTGCTCCAGCCCCAGTGTCCAGCCTGGCCTTGGGCACTGCCAGGGATCCAGGGGCAGCCACAGCTGCTCTGGGAATTCCATCCCAGCCCTTCCCCACCCTCCCAGACAAGAATTCCTTCCCAATATCCATCTAAATATCCAATTTGAAGCCATTCCCTGTGTCCTGTCCCCCCATCCCTTGTCCCCAGTCCCTCTCCAGCTCTCCTGGAGCCCCTTCAGGCCCTGGCAGGGCTCTGAGCTCTCCCTGGATCCTTCTCCTCTCCAGGTGAGCACCCCCAGGTGTCCCAGCCTGGCTCCAGAGGGGCTCCAGCCCTGCAGCAGCCCCGGGGCTCCTCTGGGCTCTCCCCAGCAGCTCCAGGTGATGTTGGAGCCAGGGCTGGGGCAGCTCTGCAGGTGGGGCCTCACCTGGGGGGCACAGGGACAGAATTCCCCTGTGCAGCCCCCCCGGGATGCCTCCTCCCCTCCAGCTCCGTGGGAATCCGTGACGGCACCGAGGAGCCGAGGAAAGACCCGCGGTGGGAAAGGCAGGCTCGGCTCCAGCTCAGGGAGGCAGAAAGAGCCCAAAATACCAATTATTGAGAGGTGAGGAGAGCGGCTTGGAGCTGGATTAAAACCAGGACGCGGGCTCTGTGTGTGTGTAGCAAATTCCCAGAGAAACTCACAAAATTCCCCATCCCTGCGTGGATCACATGGATGGTTTTAGGCACGAAATATTCCTTTTGGAACGCTCAGGACTATTAATAAAATTTGAAATATCTGCTCAGTTTTACACCAGCAAAACCTCAGCCTCGTGTTTGCACCGCTCGTTGCTGTATAAATATAGAAGCTGCTCTCCTCCAAATTTTTTCCAGCTTAATTTAAGTTTTCTTGGATCAAGTAAGGAACTAGGTTCACCCCCTGTCATGGGGAATGTGGTTCATGGAATGAGTTCAAGGGGGGCTTTCCAGATGGAAAGGGGGAAAATATATAAAAAAATATGTATATATAAAAATGTGTATAAAAATACGTGTATATATTTATATACAATGATATATTTATATGTAATTTTATATATATAATAGATTATATATATGTATATATTTATATATATACATTTAAATTCTTTTTAAAGTCAGGTTATGTGGGTTCCACAGGTTTAAAAATAAAGCCTGGCAAATAATTTAGTGCAAAAATAAAGGAGGAAGGAGGAAGGAATCAGCCTGCCTCAGTGAAAATGATCTCCAGCAGGAGGGACTCAAGGGCGAGATGTGTTTTTGCAGCGCTGGGGAAGCCTGGCTGGTTCCTTGGTGCAGGAAAAAGCAGGAAAAGCTTTTTTTTTTTGGCAGAGGATGGGCTGCTGGAGCAGGACCCTTCCCTCTGGCATCACCTCCCAGGGCTGCCCTGCCCTGCCCAGCTGATTTTTGGGAATGTTCCTCTGGAACGACTTCCCTGCCTCCTCAGGGGCAGCTCCATCATCCCCAGCCCAGCTTCCCCTGGGAATGCTGAGCTCTTGCTCCTGCACTGGGTTTAGGAAGAGCCTGCAAAGCTGTGCAGCTCCAGAGCCAGACCTGCCCCGTGCTGATAAAACCTGGATAACCCGGCCTTTATCCACCTCAGCTGATTTTTCACTGCTCAAGGGAAATTTTGACTTCTGCTCCTTTTCCAGCAGCCTGGGCCGGGGCTGGGTCATGGCTCACCCTGCTCACCTGGGCCTGGCTTTATTTGATGTCTTGCCCTCCTTTTCACAACTTTCACACATCTGAAGTTCAGCCAAAGCACCTGAACTTCCACGATCCCTCCTTTTCTCCATCCCTTTGCTCTTGGAACACCCTGGACCCGTCCCCAGTGGGGGTTGGTGACACAGTGGCCTTTGCTCTCTTTTACTCTCCTTTTGCTCTCCTTTACTCACTCCCAGTTTTTATACTTCCCATGCTCTATAAAGTTATTTTTTCCCTCTAAATTCTTTCCCTCTTTCTGTCCTTAACCTCAGATTTTGATCCAGGTCCCTGTTCCCATTTTACCACCATTCACAGATTTTTTTAATAACATTCTTTTTTCTGACCTCTGCCACCACCGCTGCTCTTCCCGAAGGATTTAATTCCCCAGCTCCTCGTGCCCATGGGGAAGAAATGCAGATTTGTTGGAATAGCTGCCATTGAGTCCCTTTTGGGGTTCCAAATAAAATGCAGATTTGTTGGAATGGTTGCCATTGAGTCCCTTTGGGGCTCCAAATAAAATGCAGATTTGTTGGAATGGTTGCCATTGAGTCCCTTTGGGGTTCCAAGCAATTTGATGGAGCCTGGGGGAAGCTACAGGTGGACCTTGTTTGTCATTTACTTAATCCGTTTCATTCATGATTGGCTAATTAACACTTTATTATAACCATCACCCAGCACAGTTAACATGATCACAGCTGCAGATTGTTTGGAATTCTTCATCTCCAGCTCCCTGATGTCTCCCAGGCTGAGCCATGGGAAATCTCATCTGGCTTTCCCCTTCTCTGAGCAGGCTGTGCATCCACACCCTTCCAACCAAACCATTCCATGGTTCCCTGGTGCTGTGACAGCTCTGGCCACCAGCCCCTGGCTGCAGCTGCCCTGCCTCTGGAGCTCCCTGTGGATTGTTTTTGGGATGGGGAGCTTGGTCCAGGCCCCACTCCTCCTGCTGAAACAGCCAGGATTTCGGGCTATTCCCGTTTTCTGAGCTGTATCAATCCTCATCCACCCCGTGCCCACTCCTCCCTCCTCGTGGGGTGTGTCACTCCCGGTGACTCAGACACATTCCAGCCTCTCCTGACCCATGGCTGCTCCTGACACCCATCCCACAGCTCCTGCACCCCCCGGGGCAGGGGAGGGCAAGCAGCCCCTTCCTCACCCGATTATTTCATCCTTCCAATGGCTTTTGCCCCTCCTCCTCCTCCTCACATTCCCCAGTTTCTCATTTCTGGTGATGCCCGAGGAGGGATCAGCAGCTCCTGCCCACTCCTGTGCTGCTCCTCATCCCTGAATTATTTTGGAGATCCCTCCCGGTGGCAGCTCTTGTCTCTAATTTCTCCATTATTATGCAGAGCTCCAGAGCCAGCTCATCCCAGAAATGCCAAGGGCACGGGCTGGGCACGGATTGCTTCTCCGTGCTCTGATTGCTCTGGCTCCCAGGGAGTCACTGCGGTGTCCATCCCCAAAAAGTCCCAAACAGGGATGTTCCACAGCTCCCTGAGCCGGGCGGGGATGGGCTCTGCTCCGGTATCCATCCCCAAAAAGTCCCGAACAGGGATGTTCCACAGCTCCCTGAGCCAGGCGGGGATGGGCTCTGCTCCGGTATCCATCCCCAAAAAGTCCCAAACAGGGATGTTCCACAGCTCCCTGAGCCGGGCGGGGATGGGCTCTGCTCCGGTATCCATCCCCAAAAAGTCCCAAACAGGGATGTTCCACAGCTCCCTGAGCCAGGCGGGGATGGGCTCTGCTCCGGTATCCATCCCCAAAAAGTCCCGAACAGGGATGTTCCACAGCTCCCTGAGCCGGGCGGGGATGGGCTCTGCTCCCAGGGAGGAGAGGAAAAAGCCGAGGGGAGGTTTAGGTTGGATCTTTGGGAAAAGGTGAAATCTCCCTTATCAGCATGTGGAATGTTGTCCACGGCTTCTTCCCTTCCGTTTTTCCCTTCCCTTCCGTTCCACATGCTGCCAAGGACTCCTGGAGTCCTGGAACTCCCTGGGTTTCTCCTGCTGCTCCCTCCATCCCTCAGATCACTGGAACTGCAGCTGTCCGGGTCCTGCTGGTGGGAAAAGCTTCCAGGGAGAGCTCAGAGCCCTGCCAGGGCCTGAAGGAGCTCCAGGAAAGCTGGAGAGGGACTGGGGACAAGGCAGGGAGGGACAGGACACAGGGAATGGCTCCCAGTGCCAGAGGGCAGGGCTGGGTGGGATTTTGAGCAGGAATTGCTCCCTGTGAATTCAGCCTGCCCAGTGGAAGGTGTCCCTGCCCAAGGCATGGAGCTGGAATGGCTTCAAGGGATTCAAGGTCTCTTCCCAGCCAGCCCAAGGGATGTTCTTTGGTAGGAACAGGCTGTGCTCCTGCAGCCCCACCGGGGCAGGGATTTCCAGGATGAGGGAGCCCAGCTCCCTCTGCTGAATGCATTTCCATGCTTTCATTCCAATGGGCTGGCAGGAAAGTAAACAGAGCAGGCGTGCTCACATGAACAATCCAGCTTCATTTTAATGGAATGTTTATTCACAGCCAGTTTAATATTAATGGTAAATTGATCTCTGGAATTTTTTCCCATCAAAAATTAATGTGATGCACTCTTTGCTTTTGTGCATGGAAAGCATCTCCCAATTAATTGGGAGATAACCACTGGAAAACCAACACTGCCACTCAGCCAGTCCCAGGCCATTCATTTCCTTAAGTGCACAAGCACTCCATGAATAATTAATAATGATTAATAGTGGTATTAAACTATTACTGGTGGGTCAGGAGAGCGGAGCAGGTACCAATTTGTGATTTATAGCCGGGAAAGGATGAGGAATTCGGGGAGGAATCAATCCCTGGCGAAGCTGGGTGCTGCACACCCTGTGGGTGGATGCATTACAAATGTGACTTCACACCCACGTGGCCACGCAGGTGCCACCTTTGGGGCTTGGAGGATTCCCAGATTTTCCAGGGATTTGAACAAACTCTTCCCAGCTTGCTCTAAGGTGGGAGTTGGACGCTCTGGATTCTCTCCCATGAGGGAGGGGTGAGAGATGTCCCAGCGCCATGTGGGGTGTGACACAATCATGGTGGGGTAGGGCCAAGGGAAGGGGGAAAGGAGCTTTTTGCGTGGCAGTGAGCCAAGGAAGAGCCCCCAGGCAGCCTCCCTGCAGGGCAGGATCCTGCTTTCCCTGGGGAGCAGCTCCGTGCTGGGCTGCTCTGCACCAGGCAGGAACGTGCCTGGGCTGACAACATTAATATTGATTAAAGGCTTCATGACTAAGTGTGAGGAGGAAGCAGAAGCCTGTGCAGAGCTCAGAATAATTTGGAGTGGTTATTTTTGGGCCAGGATGAGATAATGGATTTACACCGAGCCAAGGGCCGGGTGCTTCATCCCGTTCCCATTCCCAGCCTTTATGGATTTGGGTTCCAGAGGGTTCCTGGGCACGTCACCCCTGGGCCTCCCTCTGTCCTCCTTCCCTCAGGAACAAACAGGACCTTGTGCAAATTCCACTGCTCCTTTCCTGGTGCTTTCTGCCTCATCAGCACCTCTGGAATCCGTAAGGAAACCAGAGAAGCTGGAAAGAAATTAGTAGATGTAATTTATCAGGAAAAACTTCTCCAAGCCCTTCTTTCCATATGTTTGTTTGCTAAGCCGTGGATTTTCCTTGGATGTTCACACACAACCAACCCACAGAGGTTAAAGAATTGTCCAAATATTCAACATGGAAAATGTGAAACATTCCAGCCTTCAAAGTAATGGTCTTGGGAAGCATTGCTTGCACTGTTGGGATCCCAGAATGGGTCAGAACGGGGAAGGACCTTAAAGCTCATCTTGTCCCACCCCTGCCATGGGCAGGGACACCTTCCACTGTCCCAGGTTGCTCCAAGATCCACCCAAGCTGGCCTGGGACATTCCAGGGATGTGGAGTCGGAGCAGACCCACAAGGGCAAGGACACACCTTTAAACCTGTGCATTCCATCCTGTCCACCATGGACCACCACATCCATGTCATCCATCCCACCCATCCCACCCATCCCATCCATCCCATCCATCCCATCCCATCCATCCCATCCCATCCCATCCCATCCCATCCCATCCCATCCCATCCCA
>WEZZ01037228.1:5335-22171 GCA_013400585.1 Chloropsis cyanopogon
ATGTAATATTTTTAGTGGTTTGAAGGGGCTATCACCTAACAGAAACTAGAGTCCTCTACTGAAAACTGACTGAATTTAAGAGTGACAGTCCTCATATAACCTTCTTCTGCCAGAGTATATGAGGGGAGGAAAGGAACGATCCAATAAAATCTGATGTATTGATCCAAAAAGGGCTTAGTAGGAACATGCCCCAAATTTATAACAAAATGAGAGATGTTAATAAAATCTCCTGGTTCAAAACCCAAGCTCATCATCATACCACTTTGATTCAGTTAAAATAGGAATACATGAATATACTCAACACCAACATCCTCTCCACACTTTCACTTTTCTGACAACTCATTCACCTCAGTGATTCCATGTGAGAGTGCTTTGGAAACATGGAAGGCACTACAGATTCATTGAATCAATTGGAAAATGGNATAAGTATCATATTTATATGTACAGAGTGTCATTTGCAAGCTGCAAATGACTGCTTTGTCTTCTTTGGCTACCTCTATCTCAGTAAGGGTCCCATCTGTACCTAATGTCTTGTCCACCCGAAGGGTCTTCTTTGTATGTGTAGAACAGTTGATGAAAATGTCAAGGGACAGGAAAAGTCAGAGATGTAAAAACTACTGCCTGTGAGAAACTGCTCCTGGTGAAGTCAGACTTGTTTAATTTAGAGTACAAAGACTCAGAAATTTACCAAAAGTCTTGAGATACATAAGCTAGATACAAAGAAACATAAAGTCTAGGTACAAAGAGGAGAGGGATCAACTGTTCCCTGTTCCTGTATCAACTACATGACCACTGAAGAAAGCCCTGAGAGAGTTGAGGCACTTACTCCACTGGAGCTTCAAAGAACAATTTGAAGAAATATCTGTCAGGATGTATATCTGCCTTTGCATTTGATACATGGTACTTTCCCTAATCTATTGTCCTATTACATTTGAAAATGCAGCAACAATCTAAATTTTCTAAACTAGGAGAGTCCAAAGTGTAATACGGTATGGTGGTTACTACTATAGCAACCAAAAATTCCTCCAAGTGTTCATGGTCAGGAACTGCCACTGATGCCACAGGAACAATTGCCAGCAGGTGACCAGAGCACAGCAGCCTCTTTTAGGCCATCTGCTGCCATGTTTCTCACTTCATCTTTGCTTTCTTGATGAAGTAAACAGCAATTTTCTCTATCTGTCCCCAAGTTACTGTCTAAAGAGACAGTGACAAATGGTGAATTCCCCATTAGCTACTAGTGCCATTTCAATATCCAGGAATTCACACTGGGATATTTATGAATGAGCTTTCAAGTCAGAGAACACACAGCATCTTGAGGTTGCCTAAATTTCAGTCATCACTTGAGACAACTGCAAAATTGCCCTTTTTTTTTTTCCTACCAGAAGAAAGCAGAGATCAGTTTGAAGACGTGATCTCTATTTTTGCCTGCCTCATATGTTTGGGTAATGTCATTTGACCCAGGGGGAAACACTATTCTTTTAGTAAGTGCTTGTAGCATTTCATCTTCTTCCTTATTTTGCCCTGTAAAGTTGTGGGTATTTCAGCAGTATAGTATCTTGAGTCCTTGAGAAAAAAAAGTAATCTAATATTTGGGGGGGAAAATAATTGGTTAAATATTGAAAGAGGAGGCAAATCTTGGAAAGTTCAAAATTATAACAAAACACAATAGTGGACATGTATGTTCTTTTCAGAGAACATTTGAACTAAGAAATACTTCTAATTTAAAAATTATATATACATATATATTTGTATTTGTTTTCCACACATACATGTAGGCCTGTTTATATGTGAACACTGCTGAAATATTTCTACATTATTCATATGTGCATATTATTTTTACATTAATATATATGTATATTATGCATCTAATTTCAGTACAATACTGGCTCTCTAATTTGAGATAAACACAATTCCATTTAGTCTTCTTTTACATCTATAAATAATGCAGATATAAGTGGGTTTCACTCTCATAAAATTTTTGTAAGCAAAGACTAAGATAAACATGGATTTTTTTCCCCCCCTATATTTTGAGTTAATGATTTTTTTAAAAGAACATCTTTGTCCTAAATCAAAACCACACAGCCTGTCAATGGCTTTTGGTGATTTAGAAAACAACTGTGGATCATATGGCACTCAAAGGAAGAATGAGTTCACTGAAACTACTGCCAAACAGAATTTTGGAAGCAGAAATAGAACTGGGTAGGAAGTGGTTTTCCTGTCCCGCGAAAGTTTTCGAGATCTCGTTTCTCCCATTATGCCTCAGAATGAACCCAAGACCTACCAAAGATGAGATAGGGAGAAAGATAAAGCCCATCAGGCTGAAGAGGTAGGCCCACAGCATCCTTATTCAAGTGGCTGGTTGGGTAGGGCACTTTTCCAGGATAAGAAGCACCAAGGTTAGGCTCCTGTTCTGACCCCAGCTTCTGTCCTGAACCTTTCCATGGGTGACTGAGGATGTTCAGGTCATGTCAACTGCATGTTGGATTGGCAGCACAATCAGCTACTAGAGTGTCAATTATTTTGTTGCAGATATCTTTTTTTGCCCACCAAATTTTAGTGGTAAACTGCTCTTTTTAACAGAGAGGTTTTCAGTTCTGGAAAATCACTGTCCTTTTTCAGTTCTTACAGACATCATTTTACTCTCATTGTCCACACCAGAGGATGGAAAAATTTCTATCAGTGTTCTAGTGGCTGCACATACATAGAGATAAGATCTTGGTCCCAAATCCTCAAAGGCATCTACGCACCTAACTCCCACTGAGAGATGAAGATCAGACCAAAAAAAAGTGCAATTTGGGTATTGCCACTGCAAGCTTGCAGACATATGGGACCTGCAATAGGATCCAGATGGACTATTTCTCCCTGAGTGTCTGAAGCATAGGTGTACACTGGACTGACTTTGGGGCTTGTGCTGTCAGAGATCAGTCATATGCTGGGGATGATGGAGAACCATCCTGTCCTGAAGAATCATTTCAGAGCTTCTTGCAGCTTCAGAAGGGTTGTCTACGCTCTACAACAGTACTGGATGACAACAGCTGGCCCAAGTCTGTCCACGCTGCCATATCTGCACTCCTATTAATATTTCAAAAGAGTGACACCAATGTATTTCTTTCTATCAAAGGCTAATTCTGAACTTGTACTGCAACCTAAGCATCCACAGTGCAGAGAGAAGCACATGCAGCTCCTCTGCTAACGCTGCAGGCTTGAAAATAGAATAAGCACAACAATGAAACCCTCTGGCAATAGAGCTGCTATAACTGCACAATGAAGCTTCCAGTTATGGCACCTCGATATTCAAATCCAAATGTTATTCTGGAGCTGTATTAAGACAGATTGGCAGCTGTCCTCCCCGCATCAGAGTTTGCAACTTCAGCCATTCCAGTGCAGAGCCGAGGAAGGCAGCCCGTCCATTAATGGCAAGCCTGACTGCAGTTGATAAGCTCGATCCCTGCTGCTTCTTTTCCGGTGACATCAGTGTTTCATGTCTCTAGATTTCTGCTAACAAGTCATGCTCACGACATCGCTGCAGCAGAGGGCGCTGGCCTCGGGCAGGGGTTCAGAGCCGCGCTAGTGCTGCAGGTATAAGGGGTGACTTCCGGGCAAGCAAAGCGAAATGTGTTTGCCCTCCTTTTTTGTTTGATATCATTTCATTCCTAAATCCCTTGATGCCGAAAGATGACTGGATATTTTAAACAGCTTCGTTCTCACAAAGCAAAAAGAGAGCAAGTGGTCTGCTGCACAGCTGTGTTCAAACCCACCCACTGTACACAGAGTCTAGTTCAGCCTTACGTTCTTATGAGGGTAATAAGTGTGCACATAGAATGAAATTAAGAACCCTTCCAAGTTCCGGGCCAGGTGCTGGGCAGATGTACAGTGAGGGGGTGAAGGGATTGCAGGGAAGCACTGAGATGAAATCTTTTCTCATAGACCACCGTGAAGCTGCAGAGCCCCTGCAGAGAAGCCTCACTGAGACCTGTGCCTTACCTGGGAGCCCACAACAGAAAATGGGAGATAGGAAACTTCTGCTCAGCAGAGAAATCAGCCTTTCCACACCCATCTCCATTCGGTACTTACTCCATTGCTCCTTTGTTCTCATGCACAGAAGTACCCACTACAAGTGTATCTCTTCCTCTGAGTCAGGCTCTAACACTTCTTTGCAGAATGACTCTCAGAAGCAAGCCAGGGGATAGATTTGTCTCCTGGTAGCTGTTACTGACTTTTATTCGTTTTCAGACAATGGTATGAAAAGAGATATCTGAAATCTGCAGTTGGCAGTCAATATATAAACTTTCACAAGTGAGATTTAACATGAGTCATGTAAAAAATATTGAAGAATTAAGATTATACCTACTTTTACATGTTCATTATCCAGATCATCACTTTCCGTCAACTAGCTACATTGAAATTCGCAGTGACTTATTGGACTTCTAAAGAGAACAGAAGTTAAGCTGCTGTGATGAAGTGTCCATGTTGTCCATTTGGCCTCATGAAATGCATTGATATTAACACAATTTACTATTTTAGGTGAATATATTTTTAATGCCATTTAAAATAAAAATATGGAAATATGGAAATTGTCAGAAAATATTTATTCTCAAGTCTCAATCTTTAAACTTTTAACTTCAACATTTTTTAAAATTTAATTTTTTTTTGTAGTTTAAAAGAACAACAATGACATCCAGTGGCTGTAAATTTTTCCAACATTTTTACTTCCATATTTGACATCACATCCAGTGTAGAAAATAGACTTGTGCCTCATAAAATTGTAAAATAAGATATCAACTTTAACATGCTGAGTAGAGGTGCAAAGCCTTAACATGTCCCCTTGAGACATGTTACAGTAGATATTGTTCTGGAATGTACAAATGTTCATAAGACAATTTTTTGGTAACATTGAAATAAGTACAACTAATTTGCTCTAGAACTCTGAATCTAGTTGAAGTTGGAGTAAAATTAGCACATGTTATTTAAAACTACTTTACATCTATAAGGTCTTGTTAGCAGCAGTCCTTTCTTTCCTGCCTCCTATGCCTGTTTTGTGTATTTAGAAACCAGGAGTACCTGGAAGCTTTTCTATAATGATATGGGCCATACCAGCCCTAAAGATAGATATGTTAAGGATGAGGAATGTCGCTTATCATTAATTCTCCCATCCCTAAGAAAAATAAAATACTTATTTCCATAAAGACTGGGGGGGGAAAGTGAATTGAGGAAGCTAACAATCTTTTCCAAGGTTCTGTGAATCAGGCTGTAAATGAGGGGAAGCCTCCCAGCCTGAAGATGCATTCACTAATGCAATATAATTTTCACTACTGGTAAAGATTCAAAAAGAGTTAATTAAAATTATATAGGAGTTTATTTAAACAAATCTTTTTTTAGCCGATTGATAACCAGAAGACTCTAGGAATAGTACCACCCTCTTTTTTTTCTTCTATGGACAGTTTTTCTTCTCATTTCTCTTTGTACCTACACTGTCCAGCTTGCAGAATCTATGACAGTAGGTTTCCACACCTCCAGCTCAGGAGTCACTGGGGTGACCCAGTGCCACTCATCACCCCAGCGCTGCAGAAGCCCTGTGCCAGCTACTGATGGCATTCCCCATCTCTGTAGCTCACACAGCACACACCACCTCAAATCCCTCTGCTGGTCTCAGACAGCTTCAAGGCTCCCAAGCTCCTGTTCTGCAGTAGGTAAATCATTTTGCTTCAGGAGCTGGAAATAATCTAGGAACTTCCCCAGGGAGCCAGATAAACCTGGACTTGCAACAGGGAATGCATGGATTTCAGTTAAACATCAACATTTAAGGCAAAGATGGATTTATGTGGAGGGAAAGGGATTCAGCAATCTCTCCTGTGGCCAGTTGGATTTAATGAGACAGCTCTTGCTGTGGAGATTTCATTCCCAATCTAGCAGCCCAGCAGGGATGAGTTAATAGGTGGGCTTCTATTTTTTGTTACATAGTCATTCTCCTTTCCTTCAGTTTAGCTTCAAGTTGTGAATGTCAGTACATTTGAGAACAGTAAAATCAGAATGAAAAAAAATGACCTGTTCTTTAAAAAAAAAAATACAAGTCAAGAAAGAATAGGGATGCTTCTCTTCTCCCAAGACTAAGTCTGTACTTCGTGCTCTGTGAGATTTTCTATATAAACAGCATATATTATTTTCACTTATCTGTCTATATCTGGCAGAGTTACAAACAGAATGGTTTTAAACTTTGAGAACTGTACTTGGATTGACATATCATCTGCACTAGAAGGTAATTCAATTAATCTCAATCTTTTCTTCTTGCTGGTGGTACCTGAGAGCTTCTTCACCCAGCATTACTTGGAATTATTTACTACCTTTTATCAACAAATTTCATTCCATAACCTTCTAAACACCTTGAAAATATCCAAGTCAAAAACTGAAATCATGGCAGTTAATTTTAAGAGCTATAGAATGTATAACTCTTCCCCCTAAATGGATTGTCATGATAGTCTCTCAGGCAAAGAAATGCATTTGCAGTCTTCTCACCTACAGAGATTGGAGGGTAATTGATGCTTCTCCTGGTGTAAAATACATTTCAAAATCAAAGAGAAACTTAGCCCTTGATTTCTTCCTAACATAGTATTTATGTCTCATGGTAAAGTCTCCTCCCAACTGTATTTAGGCTGCGAGTCTCCATAGGAAACAGGCACAGATCTGCCAAGAATTGTATATGGCCTGATGGGAATGAAAGTATCATTACTGAGGAAAACTGCAGAGTGAAGGGAGGAAAAGGCTTGTTGATTTGTGATCTTTGCCTCTCTGGTGACCTGCCTTTGCTACACACATTGATCAGTTATGAAAAGCAAAGGAAAAATTAGAATAAAAGTGTTCCAATTATCAAAGCATGTATACCAAAGCCTTCATTTTTGCATTTTTACAGACATGATTATGTTTACGTAGGTATAGTATAAAACATATACAAATAAATTTATACCAAAGTTTAGAGGTATTAGGGGCATAATTGTAAAATGATGCAAAATCTCTGACACTGCATAGATCTTGCAAGGAAAGAAAATTCTGCCTTAGTTACATGCATCACAATTCCATCATTGTTCTGCATTATCCTTTATTTGAGACCAAAATGAAGCCAAAAAGAGAAATCCCCGTGGATATAAACTGTCATCATTTTATTGCCTTGAGTGAAATCAATTTACAGCTATCATTTTTAGAGCCTCTGCCTCCTCTGCCTGAGGAGCTCACCTCCTTTCTCCTCCGTCTCTTCTGCTCCCTGACTTGTCCCTACCCACTGGAACAGGAGGGGCAGCACCTCTCCCAGCAGACAGCCAGTGTTTGTCATGGAGGGCACACTGAAGTCAAAATTTGTGGTTTTGATAAAGCATGAACCACTTCAGCAACCCATTTCACTGGGGAATTAGCTAAGTGGTTCCCCTCATCAGTGGGAGCCATGGGCTAGTTTCCAGGTGCATCAAAAGAAGAATAACTGTTCTGTGAAAACAGAAGATTAGTTGACTTCATTTGCTAAAATATGTGCTCTCTCTCCCCTTAGGAAGATAAAAAAAAAAATCCATGAATACTCGCAGACACACAGCAGCAACATTTCACTTTTTATTATTGTCATTAATATTACTTTTGTGCTTGCAGTCCAGGCAAGGCTGAGGAAGAGGAATTTGCAACCACAGAATAAGAGTCACATTCCAATTCTAACAAGTTTGCAATTTAGAGGCAGCAGATGGACCCAGACAGATGGCAGGGCAGAGGCACTATGAGACACAACTGATCTCAGAGCATCCTCCTGCCTAATGCTGCTGACCTTGTGTAAGCCCAATGGCCAGTTTTGGGATGGTATTTGAAAAACAGGGAAATCAACATCTGGAAATTACATCCCTTTGTAATAAAAATAAGAGATAATTTAGGAGCAGAAATACATACACAAAAATCTGCATATATTAATCACTTTTCTCAGATTATAGCGTGATATGATATACATCACTAGGCAAAATTTCATAGAACCATGGAACAAGTTGGGCTGAGAGAAACCATTAAAGGTTATCTGGTTCAACCCCTCTGCCATGAGCAGGGACACTTTCCACTAGACCAGGTTGCTCAGAGCCCCGTCCAACGTGGCCTTGAATGTGTTCAGGGATGCGGCATCTACTGCCCCTCTGGGCAATCTGTAGCGGTGCGTTTGCAACCCCTGATTTATCCCCCGGGTTTCTCCTGTGTTATTCCTCCCCCACCCCCACCGAGACCTCTGGCAACCTCTGTCACCCTGTCTGTCAAACCTGGGGAATTCCAAACAGGGAGTCAAGCAATTGGCCAGATTCAAAGGAAGCTCTCTCCTTCTGAAGGGATTGGCTATCCAGGTGTCCCTCTCCCCCTAAGCCCTCCTACTTCCTTACCTGGTTGGTGAGTTCCTGCCCCTTCCCATCCCCCCTCGGCCGGGATAAAAACCTACAGGGCCGCAGAGCTTGGGGGGATTCAGGAGGAGCTCTGCAGGACTCCTGGTGTAGGTTCTGGTGGCAGTAGCTAAATGGAGAAGCTACAATAAAGACCTGGATTTAAACCCCTCACCAGAATCTACTCTTTTCTTCACCATTGTCTTAAAAGGACTCTCCGGCAGGGAGAGAGCGATTCCTCTGCCAGTGGTAGCTCAAGCCCGCCACATCCAGACTCCAGGCAAGTCTGGACTTGCCCCACGCGCCCAGCTCTGCCACCTGTGAGCCAAGTGTGTCTCTGAGGACAAAAACCTCAGCTGCTGCTCCCTGGCTCAGACGCTGGGTTTCAGGCAAGTCCGGCCGGTTCCGTCCCGTTCACGTGGTTAACTTCAACAGCAATCCATTCTTGTGTTTCACCCTGCTCACTGTAAAAAATTTCTTACTTAAACCTAGTCTGAATCTACCTCTGTTAATTTAAAACCATTACTCCTTGTCCTATTGCTACAGGCCCTGCCAAAAAGCTTAACCCCATCTTTCTTGTAGACCCCTTTTAGCTGCTGGGAGGCTGCTATAAGATCTTCTCAGAGCTTTTTCTTCTCTGGGCTGAACAGCCTCAGCTCTCTCAGCCTTCACACGAGAGGTGCCCTAACCCTTTGGTTGTCTTCATGGCTCTCTCCTGGACTCACTCCAACAGGTCCATGTCTTTCCTGTGCTGAGGACCCCAGAGCTGGATGCAGCTCTCCAGGTGGGCTCTCAGGAGGTCAGAGTAGAGGAGCAGAATCACTTCCTTTGATCTGCTGGCCACCCCTCTTTGATGAAGCCCAGGATACAATTGACACTGTGAGCTACACGTGCACATTACTGGCTCATACCCAGCTTTTCACCCACTAGTACATCCCAGTCTTCAGCAGGGCTGCTCTCAATCTCTTCATCTTCCCATCTGTGTTGGTACTGGGGTTGCCCTGACCCAGGTGCAGCACCTTACACTTGCAAAATTTAGGATTCCTAACATCAGTTCCTGCACAAACATGCCTTTTGGCTCTCACTACCATTTCATTATTAATGGCTAAACCTAAGCAGTCTTCTCTGTCAAGATAACCATCAAGGTAGCTGGTTTTATGGCACAGAGAATAAATGGATATATATTCTTGAGTCTATATTCTTTGGAGGGTTTTTATTTTTAAAAACAAGTTGTTTTCTTAAAAAGAGTACAGTTTACTTCACTTGTGATACCAACTGTTAAAAATAATAAAAAGTAAATCTAAAATCTTTTAAAAGCCTTTGTCCAGTCTTCATACATTCAGGTGCCCTTTAAGCAACTTGATGTTAGCAGATTTGTTGATAAATAAAATCATCTGTAAATTAAAATATTTATTTTGAAATACAAATTAATCACTTCAAAACAAGCTCCTTAATAATAAACCTCTGCTGTGAAATCCACAAAGGTTGTTTTGTTTACTCTCCCTAAAACAAAGAGAAAATTATACTCAGTTCACTGTATTGATTAGCTCCACCTTGTTCAAGCATATTCCTAGAACAGAGATCTTAAGGTGAATATGTTAACAGCCTTCTACTTTGTAAAACAGGGTTATATTTTAGCATATAAAAGTCTGGCTTAAAAAAATAGTAGTTTTCTTTTTATTTCTCTTTGTGCTGCTGTGGAATTTATCAAATCTTTTTTTTTAATGAGGAAACCCAATTCTGCCCATACCCAAGTAAAATTATGATCTCACTTGTGACAAAAATAAATATGTGTTTTTATTTCAAGACAGCTCACTGGTCTCATTTCTTTTAATGTAAAAACTGACTGTGGATAGTGCACAGGTGGTTCTCATCCTACTGTTTAAAGCTAGCCTTATTCCTCTTCTGAGGTTATCTGGATTAGCTGGGTAGCTGTGAAACCTGAGCATTTGCACTAGAACTTTACAACAGGATAGCTTCTTAAAATTTTCAGTATAAAACAATCCCAAAACACTACTGTTTTCAGCCAAGAGAGCCTAATCCTTTGAGTGTGTTATCACTATGAAGGAAAATAACTTCACCGCAGCCAAGAGCAACAGAAACTCATTTGTAATAAACCGGAGAATGCATCTGAAGCCGGTCTTTAACAAAAAAACTCACAGAGCAATTCTGCATTTCAGGTGTGGTTTTTTTTAATGGATCAAGTGATCTGCCCAGGTGGGTACAAAGAGGGTGAGAAAAGATGTCCCTGATGGTACAGGGAAGGACAAAGCCTTGGAAAACAGGAACACCAAGAAGAGTCTAGTTACAGGTCCCACAGCCATTGCCCTGCCTTAGCAAGAGGGGCTCTGGTGAAGCTGAGAACTGCAGTGAGTTTAACGTGCATGGGGAGAGAATCCTGGGGGCCCTAGCAAAGTGGGAAAAACAAGACTACTTTTTGGAGCCTGGTCCAAGGCAGCTTCAATGTATTTTAATCAAAGAGGAATACAACTTTCTTCTATTTTTTTTCTTGTTTTTTTCTCTTCTTTTAAACTCTGGGGGACATTGTAATCCCCAGCTTCTCTACTTTCAGTCCTGCCCTAGCTGCAGACTGAGAACTGGTGTGATCTATTGTTAATGTTTGAATGGATTTCTGTTTGGGGTGGGATACCAAATGTAGGCCTGCTGAGCCACATAAAATAAATAATGGACAGGAAAACTTATTTTCCAGGCTGAAGTAAAGAGGGATGGGGAGTAGGGGTTCGTGAGGGAGGGGCTGGAAAGGTAGTTGGTTAAGATTTATTTGGCAGACATGTACAACTATCCTGTTTGAGTTGTATTTGAATTAATTAACTTCATCTGTGTAAACTGGGTCAGTATCCTGTAATTTCCTGAGGGTATGGCAGTATCAGGAAACTAAATAGTCAGCAGAGCTGGTTGAATAGTTAAAATAACTGATTTACAAATAGTTCCAGGAATAAAGCCACTGAGTTTCATTTCTTATGATTTATTGGGCAATATAGGAAAATTTATCTTACCTGAAAAATGTCCTTTCTGTAAGAGGGGAAGTCCACAGCTCCTTGGGTTTTCCTCTCATACTTTCCACTCTCTGGAGGCAGAGCCAGGCTGGTCAGCAAATCTCACAAGTTTCCAGTGCAACTCCATAGAAAGTAGTCCTTTACAGCTTAATTCACAGCTAAACTGATAAGGAAGAGAGAGAGAAAAAAAAAAAAAAGCCACATAATTCCTGCTGCAGAAAAATTTAAACTTCCCTGACAACTGCTTTTATGTTCCATAGCATTTCTCATAAAGATATCAACATCTGGGAGATGGAGAAAGCATTTATAAACATAGCACAGTTGGCGAGTTTGCTTGAACTTGCCCAGAACTGCCCTTCTTGTGCCAGGTGGGTAGATGAGGTTTCCAGTTTCCTTGCTAGAAGAAATTAAATGCATGCAACCGTCCTCCTAGGAAAGACTACAGGTTTAAGACAATACAGTACCCATTAGGTGTCAGGGAATACAGAAAAATGGTGAATGCAAAAAGTATGTCTTGCTGCCCTCCCTTTAAAAAAGAAGAATATCAGTTCAGAGACAGCATGTGAAATGTGCTGCTTCCTCCAGATAATGGCAGGATATGAGGAGGTTTGCCTGTGTGGTTTTGCGACCTTAAGATTATAGTGAAAAAAACTTTTATACAGTTCTGTGCATGTTGGAAAAGAGCTGCCTAGCCTGAAGACTGCTATGGCTCATGAGGAAAATCCAGAAATATTTAAAAGAGAGAAAGGTATTGCTGGCTTTTAGAGCTTTGGCAAAGTACTGATTTAGTCACCCAGTAACTGGAGTTTTACCAGCAGGTTGTTATTTTAATTTTTAATGAATGGATAGGATTACAGACTACCACGATGTGAGATTTCTGAATGAGATATTTCATTTACTTGCTTTTTAGGGTTTTTTTCTGACATCATGGTTTCTCAAGGATTTTTTCCAGTGTTTGTGAGGTTTGTGTGGTTCATATGTGGCTAAATGGAACATGAAAAAAACAGTTCTGTTAACTAGCACTACTTCTCCTAGATAATACTATAACCTCAAAACACAGTGTTTACTGGAAAGATTATAAGGCTAAAGCCTTCAAAGAAGAAAATTTATCAGAATTTCAGAAAAAAAATGCACATTCAGTGAATTTAATTTCCTTCTAGGAACTACTTCATTAGCAGAGGTTTGAGAAGCCTTGTATCTGCTTTTGAGAACTGCTCTGAGGCTTTACATAGTCTATAATGATCTAGAGACTGAGCTCATTTATCACCTGGGGTAAATAAAAAAAACACCTTTTTATTTCCAACTGTATCTCTTTTGCTAGAAAATTGAGAGAGATTGATAAAATCTTTGAGCATATCCTGTCTGCTGATTGTATTCTCAAGGCAGAAAAAAGTGTGGTAAATCCATGTGAGTAGCCTCATTTAGTTCTTCCTCTTATATCCTCCTAATTTTTTCTATCTGAGAGTAAAATTTTGTTGATACACAACCAAGAATAACTTTTGAGTGCATCTTGCCTCTTAAAGGAATTACAATATGAAAGCAATATTTTCCTTCATCTTGCGCCATCTTGCTTTCTTCACGGACTCCAAACACAAGGACAAAATGAAGAGCCTTGAAAATTAATTTTGAAGATGAATGACCAGAAGTTTCCCTATTTTGTTTTTTTCAGCAAATCAAAGCTTTATCAGCAACAAGTTACACAATCTTGCAGATGCAGACACAGATGTAGAGGCCTCTGAACTACTTCCAAAACTGGAAGCAGCACAGTCACCACATCAACATGATGCCCTATCATAATTAACTAATAGCTATATGGCTGCCACAACCCACTCAAATATTGTGCACAGCTCTATGCACTCTAGACAGATTGTATTTTTGCCAAAATTTTGGCTATAACTATCTGTGCACTCTCACTGCAGTCCGTGATACCAATAATGCTGCACAGATATGTGGGGAAAAAAAGTATAAATGCTTGCTAAAAATGAAACCTGTGCAAACAAACCTTGGATAAGAATAAGTTGCTGGCTTATAATACTCTCCTAAGACATGTTTCTTCAGTCTAATTTAGAGCAGGCTCTCAGGATCAGTAGTGATAAAAGAAGCAACATAAACGGTGGCATTTAATTAAGCAATCACAGCTAATTTTTCAGATTTAAGCCTCATTTCCATCTATTTTCCCTATTGTTCTGTGATATTTAGTGGTTTGTGACCACTATGACAAAACACTTCAACATATGTTCAGCAGTACCCTGGGTGTGTGTATACTGATTTCAGGGAGATTGCTGTTCAAAGCTGGGCTCCTGTGTTGACCATGCTAATACATAACACTGTATTTTAAGCAATAGATACGTTTCTGGTTTCCAGTGTTTCTAGATCCTGGATCTGGCAGCTACAGTTTTAACTAGTAATTACCCCACAAGACTGATCACCTCTGCAGGAGAATTAGCTCCAGAATTTATGATAAGCAGTTTATCTCAAGGATATTCAAGTAGAATTATGGTCACAGACATTACATTTTAATAGTGGTTGTTTGAAACTAAAAAATAATTTTGTGTTCTGTGATCCCACTGTGTTTACTTAAAGAGCATTTGAGTTCTATTTGGTCCAACAGTTTACATATTTCCAAAGTGCCTTTAAACTTCTTTTCTGTACTACAGGTTAATGAAGATCAGTCCACTTCCCCCATAGCTAAGGGGCTTTTGTTTGTCATCCTGCTTTGTGTTCCTTAGGCATTTCATGATGAGGAAAAGAAACCCTGAACCTTCAGTCAATTTGTTCAATTGCACAAAAGCAAAGAGCTGTTTATGTTGGGTCTTTTGTTTCTAACTATGGTGCCTGCCTCTGTTGAAAATTATTACTTCTAAATATTTTATATGTATTATGTAAATATTACAAATTTATATAAATACACATTATAAATATGTATGTATGAAAGTTGTTTCAAATTATTTTTCTTCCCATCTAGGGACAAAGGACATTTTGTTCATGTGAGAGACCTAGCATTTAAATCCCTTTACTGATAACAATTATGAACTTTCTTAACTTTATGTTAAAATTTACCAATTTTACTCCATTTCCTAGCATAAGATCTTTCTCATGTCTTGCTGGAGAACTGCTGAGCATTCTGCCTTTCAGTTTTGTCTGGTCTTTCTGTGATTATTGAGCGCCTCTACTCTCTCGTTACCCATTTTTTTTTATTTCCCTCAAAGAAGACCTGAGGTAAGTTGATCTAAAGGAAGTAAGTTAGTAAGTTACAAGACTTAGTGTAGAGGATTTTTTTAACTCTAAGTGGGTGAATGAAAAATTGGTTGAATTAGCATATGGAAGAAAGTAATGGCTATTCATTACCAAAGTGGATACTGAGTACACTGACACTGTTTTGCAGTTTGCAAGGGACTCAAAGCCTGTCCTGAGCCTGGTAGGCTTCATTCTATATTCTGGTCTGGAGGGTGGTGTCAAAATGCACAATTTGGAGATGATGCACAAATTGTGGCAAGTACTCTAGGTGTCAGGATAGGAAGTTTAAAAAAAAATCCTGACAAGGTGGAGGAATGATCTGAAAAAATAGGATGTGTTTCAATAAAAACAAGCAAAAAAAAAAGTGGTACGACAAATTTACTCTGAGAAAAAAAACATCTATTACACAGAAGATGATTGAGATATTGTGGGGGACTGTGAGTTGAAAGTGAGTCTTGATTTAAAAAAATTAAAAGGAGGTACTGGGAGAAAAAGCAAAGATAATGCTGACAAATGTTAGGTAATCTTTCCACTCTGCTTCGCTGAAGGACTACTTCCACTTTGTGACAGTAATCCTCAAAAAGGATGTGAACCAAGAGGGCCAGTCTGCAATACAGCAGTGATAATCAATGTGGGCTTGGTCATGTAAGTATTGAGGAAATACTAAAGTAGTCTTGGGGAAGAATACAAGGAAAAGAAAAGAATAACTTGAACCACGTCACATATGGATAGAGAAGGCAGAAACATTTGGCTTAAATTAAAATAAGAAAACTCAGGCTACATATTGGAAACACTCTAATGGAAGGATGATAACTGACCCCCTGGACAATTCAGAGTACGTGTCTTTGCTTTTGACTTTGGAAGTCTACAAGAACAGGCTGAACACAAGCATCAGGAGTTATTCCCTACAGGGATTTTTCTAATATTGTTTCTTTGGCTTTTTTTCTGTGACATATTTGCTATAAAAAGAAGCTCTTTAATGAACTTCCAATCAAGAAGCAAGAAAGATTAAAGTTTGTTGCATATTGGCAGATTTACAGATTGATGCAATATAAATTCATGTTTTAATGAGATTATATTCCAATTAATGCTTGGGAAATATTCCAGATCAACATTACAAAGAGCAACAGAAAAAGACTTTGTATTTTACCCTCTTTTTGGTTATATTGTTATTTAAAAGACTGATGGGAATTAAGAGTTAATGGTCTTTGTAAGACTCATTTTGTTTGCAGCTGTTTTGTTTGATACCTATGCTAAGTATTTCAAGAGAGTGAACACTGTTAAGTTACAACTTTCTGTATTAATTACTTCTTTTTTATTTTGAGTAAATTCCTTTTAGTTTGTGCCAAGGTAGTGGCTCACAGGGTAGTCACTCAACCAGGTATATCCTGCTGGCAGAATTTTGTTATCTTTCTGCATGTTTTTTGGTACAAAATACATATATATGGATTTTAAGTTATCTTTCCTTTAACTTTAGTGAAAAAAACTTTCAAAGGCTATAAAGGACCCTGAAAGCATATCCTGATATCTGGTGGAAAGCAGTGGGATTTTGAAAGAAAGAAGAGTGCTTGAATTTGGCACCTGACCCTGTCCCTGAAATTATATTTACCTACAACAGTTGTGGGTTCCAGCAATTCCCATGCTCACCAAATACGCCCTGAGGCCAGTGTTTACTGATATAGAAAAATATGTTCACAGTAGTGGTAGCCAAAGAAATGTTTGAATATTGCTACAAAGGGAGAAACTTGGAGTGATCAGGAGTGTTTCAGGCAAATAAGACACCTTTCCATTTGCCCTAACCTTTCTTTTGACCACTGGTAATCTGTGTTTTACTGTAACCCTCCCTAGGTGCAATGTATGTCTTTGGTGATGTGTATTGTTAGTGAATCTGCAGAGGAAACAGGAGAAACGGAGATGCTGTAGAACTGATCTTCATAGCTGGACCTTACATGGAGATTGTAGAATTTGAGAAGAGTGCTGTAGGTCATCTGCTTGCCTGAATTCTTGATTATCTGTCTTTATGTCAGGTACCCAACCTACTTTTCCTTCTTCTTTTGCTCCTCTTCTGCATTCACAAAATGAAAGTCAAGTGACTGGGAGAGATCGGTGCATAGTTCAAAACTTGTGACTGAGCCTTAATTCACAAGGGAAGGATGCAAAAATGGCTGGAAGGGAAATTGCTGCTGCGCGTTCCCCAA
>WEZZ01037229.1:0-20570 GCA_013400585.1 Chloropsis cyanopogon
TGTGGGAGGTAGGTCTGGATCTTGTCTCTCCTGTTTAAAAAGTACTCTCCAAATACTTTTAGGCTCAAAGAACTTTACTTTTTTGGTGGTTATACAGGTTTTCCTTTCTACTTGTGGGCAGGGAGGTGTGCTTGCAGTCGGGGACTGGGAAAACTGTAGGAACAGGGAGAAGGCAGATGAAATCAGACTGTTAATACTGCCAGGGGAGGTATGGGCTTAGAAGTTTTGTTCATGTGAGAGAAAGAAAGGAAATTATCTCAGTTGTGTGTGGATCTTCTTCTGTGGGGCTCAAACCTCCACAGATGGCCACAGGTTCAGCTCTGAAATGGCTTTTATGAAAGCTGAGAACTCACGTGTTAAAGGAGCAAAACACAGAGGGGCTTCATGGTGGGACAGGCAGGAGGTGCTGAGCAATAACCCCTCTGCCAGACTGCACAGGCACTGGCCATCGAATGCTCTCAGCAGCCTTTTGCCACCTTGTCCCCAGACCATTTGCTTCTGTTGCTCTGAACCTTGGGCCCATGTCTCTTCTTTGTGGCAGGGCTTGAGAACAGCACAACGCTGCTCTTGTCTGTGATGTGCAAATGTGTGCAACCCAGGATGAGCAGTAACAAAGCTCGTGCTCCAGTTAATTATTCTGTGCTTGCATGGGAAGCAAACCTGTTCTTCTGCCCTGGGGTGGAAGAATGTCCCTTGCTCCCTCTTGTCTCTCATAGCCTCTGCTGCAGAGTGGTGCTGCCCAACTCGGACAAGTGTCCAGCTGTAGATCCACACATGGGGTGTTGTCATGGCATGTGGAGCTGCAGAGCAGCAACTGCTCCTGGACAGGGTTGGTGCTCAGAGCCCAGGGTGGGAAAACAGGGAGAGCAGGCACTGTGATGTCCTTGGGGAACAGGGGACAGTGGGGACCCTCCTCAGTGACTTTGTTTTGGCTTTGCAGGGGTGAAAAACTCCCTCGTGGCCCATGACATGGCATTTGAGATGACACGGGCTCCCTGGAGCCCAGAGCAGCAGATAGAGCGGCCACGGCTCACCAAGAAAGTCCTGGACACAGAAGACCAGGCTGCCTTCCGACTGCAGTCCAAGATGCCCAGATACATCTACTTCGCAGCCAACAGCAAAAACAAGTGGGGCCACCAGCGCGGTTACAGGATCCAGATCACCAGTTTTGCAGGGGACCACCTCCCCGAGGCCAGTTCCATGGAGAGGGCCATCAGCTGGGCAAGGTCAGGCTGTTCTGGCTGGCATGGCCGGTTCTCAGAGACCCCCTCAGCCCTGCCAGCTGGGAAGGCATTGCTGGATGTCCCTTGATGGGAGGCACCGGGAAGCAAGCACTCTTCTGGGCTTGCTCTGCCCGAGCAGGCCTGTGCTCTGCAGGCTTTCAGGAGTTGATTTAGCTCTGCCCTGCCTCGGGGGCTGCTCTCTTTTCTTGTCCTCAGGTACCAGCTGGCCGTCACCCGGCGGAAGGAGGAGGAGCCCACCAGCACCAGCATCTACAACCAGAACGACCCCTGGACGCCCACTGTCGCCTTTGCTGACTTCATCAACAACGAGACCATCACCAACGAGGTAAGCTGGGGTCCCTGGGATGGAATCCAACACCCTGCCCCAGGCTCAGCGGGAGCCCCAAGGAACAGAGAGACTCCAGCACACCCCCGGGACAATGGGCCCAGCTTTGAGAGCAGCAGCCCAGAGGAAAGGGGAAAGTGGATTTGAGCATCCCCTTCTCTGTGTGTGTGCTTGGTGCTGACCAAACATCATGAAAATCTCTGTGAGGCCAGAGTGAGGCCATGGAGGTCNTCTGAAATGGCTTTTATGAAAGCTGAGAACTCACGTGTTAAAGGAGCAAAACACAGAGGGGCTTCATGGTGGGACAGGCAGGAGGTGCTGAGCAATAACCCCTCTGCCAGACTGCACAGGCACTGGCCATCGAATGCTCTCAGCAGCCTTTTGCCACCTTGTCCCCAGACCATTTGCTTCTGTTGCTCTGAACCTTGGGCCCATGTCTCTTCTTTGTGGCAGGGCTTGAGAACAGCACAACGCTGCTCTTGTCTGTGATGTGCAAATGTGTGCAACCCAGGATGAGCAGTAACAAAGCTCGTGCTCCAGTTAATTAGACTGTGCTTGCATGGGAAGCAAACCTGTTTTTCTGCCCTGGGGTGGAAGAATGTCCCTTGCTCCCTCTTGTCTCTCATAGCCTCTGCTGCAGAGTGGTGCTGCCCAACTCGGACAAGTGTCCAGCTGTAGATCCACACATGGGGTGTTGTCATGGCATGTGGAGCTGCAGAGCAGCAACTGCTCCTGGACAGGGTTGGTGCTCAGAGCCCAGGGTGGGAAAACAGGGAGAGCAGGCACTGTGATGTCCTTGGGGAACAGGGGACAGTGGGGACCCTCCTCAGTGACTTTGTTTTGGCTTTGCAGGGGTGAAAAACTCCCTCGTGGCCCATGACATGGCATTTGAGATGACACGGGCTCCCTGGAGCCCAGAGCAGCAGATAGAGCGGCCACGGCTCACCAAGAAAGTCCTGGACACAGAAGACCAGGCTGCCTTCCGACTGCAGTCCAAGATGCCCAGATACATCTACTTCGCAGCCAACAGCAAAAACAAGTGGGGCCACCAGCGCGGTTACAGGATCCAGATCACCAGTTTTGCAGGGGACCACCTCCCCGAGGCCAGTTCCATGGAGAGGGCCATCAGCTGGGCAAGGTCAGGCTGTTCTGGCTGGCATGGCCGGTTCTCAGAGACCCCCTCAGCCCTGCCAGCTGGGAAGGCATTGCTGGATGTCCCTTGATGGGAGGCACCGGGAAGCAAGCACTCTTCTGGGCTTGCTCTGCCCGAGCAGGCCTGTGCTCTGCAGGCTTTCAGGAGTTGATTTAGCTCTGCCCTGCCTCGGGGGCTGCTCTCTTTTCTTGTCCTCAGGTACCAGCTGGCCGTCACCCGGCGGAAGGAGGAGGAGCCCACCAGCACCAGCATCTACAACCAGAACGACCCCTGGACGCCCACTGTCGCCTTTGCTGACTTCATCAACAACGAGACCATCACCAACGAGGTGAGCTGGGGTCCCTGGGATGGAATCCAACACCCAGCCCCAGGCTCAGCGGGAGCCCCAAGGAGCAGAGAGACTGCAGCACACCCCCGGGACAATGGGCCCAGCTTTGAGAGCAGCAGCCCAGAGGAAAGGGGAAAGTGGATTTGAGCATCCCCTTCTCTGTGTGTGTGCTTGGTGCTGACCAAACATCATGAAAATCTCTGTGAGGCCAGAGTGAGGCCATGGAGGTCAAGGCAAGGGCCCTTCCACTGGGTGGGTTTCTGTAGCCATGGCTTTGGCAGGTCTTTGGGGAAGGGAGGAGTTCTTTCCCAGGAGAGGGGAGCTTGGTGTGTGGGAAGGCAGCTGGCTGGTGCCCATCGGGGTCCCCCTCCTTCTCTTCTGTCACTCCCCACTGCCCCATGTGCATTTTGGTCGCTGCTGCTGCAGCTTCTGAAGTAACCCTGGGCTTGTGGCTCTTCCCTGCCTAGGACCTGGTTGCCTGGATAACTGCTGGCTTCCTTCACATTCCACACTCTGAGGATATTCCCAACACTGTGACCGTGGGAAACTCGGTTGGTTTTCTCCTGAGACCCTACAACTACTATGACCTGGACCCCTCTATATACTCCCATGATGGTGTGTTTTTCACCAGCGAGCAGGACTTTACAGCATGTGAAATCAACCCTCTTGCCTGCTTGCCCAAAGCTGCCTCTTGTTTGCCAAACTTCCCCCCATTCAGCTATGATGGTTTTCGAAATATGAGCAGGCTTTAATGCTACAGGATGGTGAGGAGATGTGGTCAGAGGCACCAGGCTGACCATTCTGTATCTGATTTTCAGCTTTTTAGTGAAGTTGTCTCAAATTTCAGTTGCCCAGTGACTTTACATTTTATCACTGCTTTTGAAATAGTGCTCTTGAAAAGGGAAACATGATTTTCCTAGCATGTGATGTGAGATGGAAGTCTGTTATCTGTTAATTCCTGAATTTGAATTTATCGCCAGAGGAAAGTGAGGAGAAAATCCTGTTCCTCTGCTGTAGAAACAAGTGCTGTGTAGTGCATATCTCAGGTTAAAATAATGAAAATGGTGCTGGTCCAATGCTCTCAAGTGTCTCGTTCTTACAACTTACAGCAGCATCTCCTGGGGGTGATGCTGCTCTCTGCCCTGTTTCCTGTGCCCACAAACCAGCCCAGCAGTGTGGCTCTGGGTGTTCCTCAGGGCATGGGGATGTGCAGCTGGAGGGCAGGAGGGACTAGCTGGGGCACACCCCCGGGCTCAGGGGCATGGATGGAGGTGGGCACTAGCACCAAGCCCTGTGGCTGTTGGGGGAGGCTGGGTTGTGGCCAGGGCTGTGTGGGTTGTGGCTCTCAGGCCTTCAGTGCTGGGCACAAGGGAGGGATCTGGGCAGGACCTTGCAGGAAGGGTCTCATGGTTGCTGGTGATGCAGCATGGCCAGTGTCACTGCCTGTTTGCCAGGATGCTGGCTGGGCTCTGGTGCCCCTGTTCCCCTCCTCGCAGCCCCATCTGTGCTAGGATGTAACTCAGGATCACTGGGCACCTTTGCAAGGTGACAAACAGCTGTCCCCTCCTGCAGGACCATGGGGATGTTGGCAGCAGCAGTCAGCGCTGCTTGGTGACAGCAGGGCTGTGTCAGGATGGGGCAGTGGTGCTGTGTTCAGCCCTGCTCTGCACGGGGAAGGTTTATCTCTACAGCCACTGCTGCCTGCCCAGCATCTGAGGGGTTAAGAGGAGGAAGAGAAGGGAGATGTGCTTATTTCTCCTACACAACTGGATCCATCCTCTCCAAGCTCTGCAGTGTAGGATCTGGGACCAGAGGGGAAGGACAGATGTACAAACATTGAGTGTACTTACAATTATGGCCCTCTAGGGAAGCAGAGCAAAGTTGCCTTTTATGGTTCCCAGCAAATCCTGGCAATGTGTGAGAACATCCCCTTGCACCCTCCCTGCGAGTTCCTCCAGGCTGCTCCCTGATGAGGAAACAGGGGAGGAAAATAAACCCGAGCCAACCCAGCCCCTTGTTCTAGTGAGTCGCTGGGAGGATTCCACAGCTGGAAACGTGTCCTGCCAGACTGCAGGAGCACTCAGTGCCCAGCAGGCATGAGCCTGAAAACCGTGCTCATCCTCCTTGGACTGGCGTTAGCCACGATATTCGCTTTGGTCTGCGTGTTGCTGACCAGAGAAAGGACCCCCAGATCCTGCCAGCACCTGCCCCCGGAGCAGGAGGACATGGAGGATGGCCAGAGCCTGGTCTTTGCTGACCTGACAGCCGAGGAGATGTCCCAGGTGGTGCGGTACCTGCAGGGACAGCTCGGGGTGCCGCTGGTGGAGGCCTCCCGTGCCAAACCCTCGGAGAACTGCATCGCCTCCGTGGATCTGCAGGTGCCCGCCAAGGCAGAGGTGCTGCGGTTCCTGGATGGCGCGGGGGCTCGTCCCCCCCGGGAGGCCCTGGCTGTGCTGTACTTTGGGAAGCAGCCAGAGCCCAACGTCACCGAGTACGTGGTGGGGCCGCTGCCCACGCCAGCGTACCACCGGGACGTGACGGTGCAGAAGTACGGGGGGAAGGTGCCCTACCACCGCAGACCCGTTACCGGCAAGGAGTACGCGGATATCAACGCCCTCATCCAGCGGGAGCTGAAGAAGGCGCCGCGCTTCCTCACTGCGTGCTGTGAGTCTGACGGGACCAACCTGGTCACCCTCACCACAGCCCCACGGGGCTTCAAGTCCGGTGACCGCATCACCTGGTTTGTCCTTTTCCACAATGTGGCTGGCACTGGCTACTACCTGTCTCCAGTGGGGCTGGAGGTGCTGGTGGACCATGGGGACCTCCACGTCTCCCGGTGGCGGCTGCACCAAGTCTTCTACAACGGCCGGTACTTTGCCAGCACGGGGGATCTGGAACAGGAGTTTGTGGCCGGCATG
Organism: Chloropsis cyanopogon; assembly: GCA_013400585.1. Taxonomy (NCBI): domain Eukaryota; kingdom Metazoa; phylum Chordata; class Aves; order Passeriformes; family Irenidae; genus Chloropsis; species Chloropsis cyanopogon. The sequence goes on from WEZZ01037229.1 coordinate 5,969, forward strand.
CTGGAGGTTGTCAGACTCAAGCAGCCCAAGGCTGATGCAGTGCTGGGCTTGATGAAGCCCCGGCGCCCGCCTGGGTCCCCGGGCCCACTGCAGTTTGAGCCCCAGGGTCCCCGCTACAGCGTCAGGAACAACCGCGTCACCTTCCAGGGCTGGAGCATTGCCTTCGGCATGAACCCCAACACTGGCCCGCGCTTCTTTGACATCAGGTACCGTGGGGAGAGGATTGTCTACGAGCTGAGTCTCCAGGAAGCCTTAGCCCTGTATGGCTCCAACTGCCCTGGGAGCATGTCTACCCGCTACCTCGACGGCAGCTTTGGCATCGGCAGGTTTGCCTATGAGCTGGTCCGGGGCCTGGACTGCCCCTACACAGCGACCTATGTTGACCGGCACTACCTGGCAGAGACAGATACTCCCAAAACAAACCAAAACTCACTCTGCATTTTTGAACACGACTCTGCTCTCCCTCTGAGGCGCCACTTCTCTGACTCACAGTCCTTCTACTATGGCGGGCTGCGGAAAAACACGCTGGTCATCCGTACCATCTCCACGCTCATTAACTATGACTACATCTGGGACTTCATGTTCCATGGCAGCGGGGCCGTGGAGGTCCGGGTGCATGCCACTGGCTACATCAGCTCCTCCTTCTTCCATGGCCAAGGCACTCGCTATGGCAACAGGGTTGGGCCCCACACGCTGGGGACGATGCACCTCCACCACATCCACTACAAGGTGGACCTGGATGTTGACGGTAGGTCTGGCCACGTTTATGCGTGGCTGTGGTTTCCTGTGGCCTAAGGCTCTGCATGGGGTGCAGAGCTTAAGAGGGTTTTCTCTTCTGCTTCACAGGGCAGCTGAACTCCCTGGAGACTCAGGATATGGAGTACGAGTTTGTCAAAGATCCCTGGAGCGCACAGAACACCATTGAGCGGCCGTACCTCCGCAGGGAAAGGCTGGAGAAGGAGGATGAGGCAGCATTCCCACTCCATGTCCCCATGCCCCGCTACCTCTCCTTTGTCAGCCCCAATCCCAACAAATGGGAGCACCCTCGCAGCTACCGGATCCAGATCATCAGCTTCCCTGGGAAGCACCTGCCCACCAGCAGCTCCATGGAACGCTCTGTCAGCTGGGGCAGGTGGGTGCCAGGGCTGTGCAGCCTGAGCCCTCAGCTCCTTCTGCTCCTGGTGGAGGGAGGCTGTCACCCCTGGGCAGGCCTGCACCAGGCTGCAGGGAAGGGTTAAACAGCAAACATGCGTAGCTTTTGGCTCTGAAATTTCCTTGAGATGTTGCTCAATAACATTTGCTTATGGTAGATCACAGGCAGGAATCTGACCCCATGTCAGACTAATTTAGAGCAATCCCATGTGTTTTTCCCTTGGAGGGGAAGTAGGCTGCAGAATGAATTCCTAAGGGAAGCACCAGCATCACCAGGTTGTGATATCTTCCCATGAGGTCAGAATGCCTTTTGGAAAATGCTTGGGATAAGCACAGACCAGTCTCACTGCCAGGGTGAACTGATGGAGCTCATGCTGGGGAGGTCTGTGGGGGGCAGAAGTAGTTGTGGCATAAGGGAGTGCACTGGGCATTGAGTGGCAGTGTTTGCACCTAGATCCATTCATGTTTCCCTGCCACAGGCAGCAAGGGATCCCCCACAAAGCTCAAAGATGCTGGGGCTGCTGCCCATTACTGCCCTCCCAGCCCCAGGGCAGACCAGGGGTGCATCCAGCCCCAGTTTGCCAGTGCAAACATCCCAGCTGGCAATGCCATGGGTGCCCTGGTCTGTGCTGGCATGGAAAACCCCTGTGCCCCCTGTGCTCAGGTACCAGCTGGCCGTCACCCGGCGGAAGGAGGAGGAGCCCACCAGCACCAGCGTCTACAACCAGAACGACCCCTGGACGCCCACTGTCGCCTTTGCTGACTTCATCAACAACGAGACCATCACCAACGAGGTAAGCTGGATCCCTGGGATGAAGAGAAGCTGAACCTCGTGGGGGCCATCCTGGCTCCTGCCCTGGGCAGAAGCTGCACCTGTCCCAGAGCAGCTGCTGGGCTGGCAGTCCTGCTCAGCCTGACAGATGCCTCGTTCCTCTTCTCCCAGGACTTGGTTGCCTGGATCACTGTGGGGTTCCTGCACGTCCCTTGTGCTGAAGACATCCCCAACACAGTCACTGTGGGGAATGGTGTCGGCTTTTTCCTGAGGCCCTACAACTACTTCAATGAGGACCCCTCAGTGGATTCCCCTGACAGTGTCTACTTCAGCAGTGAGCAGGATGTCGGGGCATCTGGGGCCAATCCCCTTGCCTGCCTGTCCTCTGCCGCTGCCTGTGCCCCCCGCCTGCCCCCCTTCCACTTTGGGGGATTCCTCAACCTCAGCCAGGCACCTCTTGGAGGGCTCTGATGGGCCAGGGGCTGCTGCTGGCTCTCGGGTGGGTGCTCAGAGGGTCTCTGTCCCACACAGAGAAGCTTACCTGTCACATGCTCAGGGTCAGATTTTGGGAGAAGCTCAGTTCTTGTTTCAGCACTGCAGCACTGCCAAAGGAGGACCCAAAGCCTCTGAAAAACAGCCCCTGGGAGCGATTTTTTTTCTTTCATCCTGGATGTCACCCTGTGTACTGTGGGGTGCCCACAGCCACTTCCCTCCTCTGGGATGGGGCTTCCACCACCTTCCCATCATCAGTGCACACAGGGTGACAGTGCTGGCCAAGGCTGCCCATAGCACACAGCTGCAGCTGCCCTTGGAGCTGTGGTCCACCCGAGGTTTTGCCCACAGTGGCAGGACTGAGTGGTGTGGTGTTGCTGTGGACCTGCCACAGGATGCCCAAAACATCCTCCCCGGCCCTGCAGCCATTGCAGCATTGAGGCCACAGGGCCCAGGCGCTGCCAAGCCCTGCTGCTGCTGCGGTGCCAGCTCTGAGATGGTGCTCTGGGCTCGCTGGGAGGCCGCTGCAGGAGCCCATGGCTGAGCCTCCAGATGGGCCCTCCCCAGGCTGGACTGTCCCATGTCTGCCCTTCCCAATAAACAGGCACTCGAGTGCTTTTCCTGTACAAACTCACGGGTGCTGCTCTGTCTCCTGTGGCCGGGGCCAGACCCCAGCACGGCTGAAGCTGTGGGAGCTGATGGCCTGTAGGGATGGCCCTGGCTCAGCTCTGTGGGGCTGCAAGGGATGTGGGGCCGCCCCAGTGCCTGGCACAGCACCTGGCACGGCTGTGTGAGTGTGTCCTGGCGATGCTCCTGGACCCTGGGGCTGGCAGGAGGCTCCTGCCAGGGAATAGGGAGCAAACAAGGGAGTTAATGTTTAACAGTTGTTCTGAGCTGCGTTAATCAGTTCTGGGCTTGGCTGCTGCCCAGCGTGCTCAGCCCCTCAGTGTGGGGACCCTTGATTCTACACCCCTGGCTGTATGGGCAGCCCTGGGCTGCAGGATCCCACAGCTCAGAGCCCTTCCCCACTGTGCCAGGCTGGGATGGGGCACCAAGGAGCTTGGTGAGGCCAGTGCCAGCCCTGGCACATGGCTGCAGACATTAGGCACTCACCAAGGTGTCCCTGGGGGCATGGTGGGTATCCATCCCCTCTGACCCCTTGCTGTCGTGGATGGGTCTGTCCAGAACACGCAGAGAGGGGCCTGAGCAGCCCTAATGGCTGTGGCTGTCCCTGGGAGCCAGCTCTCTGCAGCAGACGGGAGAGGTGATGGAAGGAGAGGGCAGCCCAGGCCACGGCTCAGTGTGAGGCTGCAGTGGTCCCTGGGTGCCCTGGGGTGACAGCAGGGGCTGTGCCAGAGGAAGGTGCCAGGGGAAGGTCGCGTCCCTGCCCGCCACCGCGTGCCCACCTGTGTGTGCTGCCTGGACTCTGCTCGTGCACTGACGCAGTGACCACGCTGCCACAGCCCAGCCTGGACCTTGCAGCTGTCAGGGAACGTTCTGGACCAAGCACGGGCACTCCACGTGGCACGTTACAGCACCCACTGGTGCTGCACTGGCCAGAGCTGCATCCAGAACCCTGGGAATCACGGGCACACCGTGTGCCAGTGCACACAGTGCTGCCACCGCAGTCACACAGCTCCTGGGCTGCCAGCTGATCCTGGTGTGCACAGACCCTGGGCAGAAATTGATTCCCCCAGCCTGGCCCCACTCCTTCCCTGGGAAAGGCAGCCAGCCAGTTTACAGAGCACATCCGCAGTGCTGCTGGCAGGGCTGTACAGTGCAGGGGATGAGCAGGACCCTGAGCAATTGTCAGAGCAGAATGCAGAACCCTGCAGTGCCCAGGCAGCTCCTGCTGCCCTGCCCTGTCCCTGGTCCACACAGTGACTTTGGGGCTGGGGCTTTATCCACAGGGCAGGGCACGGAGCAGCACTGGGACTGTGTGGGCCCTGGCACCTCTGGCACAGTCCTGACCTGTGGCATCTGCACCTGGCACTGCACAGGGGGTACTGGGCTGAGCCACTCTGTCCTCTGTGCTGGGGAAGGGAGGGGGTGACTGCTTCCATCCTGCTTCCTGCCCTCTCCCCACTATGGCCCCAGTTTTCCTGCAGTGACTTTTTCCTAGAAGACTGGAGTGCTAGTCTCCATCCCCCAACTACTTTTGCTCCATTTTCCGCTGTGAAATCTCCTGTGAAGGATTTATTGCTGATGGTTTCAAAATATTTTTGGAACAGAAGCCAAGTCTGTTGCATTCCTTCACGCTGGCCAAAGCCACTCTCAGTTGAGGACCCTGGAATGAGCTGTTGGGGAATTTGTTTTGCAAGAGTAATTCAGTTTCTGTTCAAACTTCTGTTTTGCTGGGATATTTTGCAGGTCAGGAGCTTGGTCCAGGGTCTAGGACCACCTTCCTTGGGTGCAGTAAGGCTGAGCAGGATAGGACATGCCTGCAGCAGGGCTGAGTCTGGGGCCTTTGCCTGCTTTTCTCCCAGGCCATCCATGCCCATATCCCAGGGAGCAAGGCTTGCTGGTGTTTTGCCTGTCAGACCCCACAGCTCCCTGGGCTCTGCATGGGCAGAGGGGCAGGATGGGGCCTGTAACTCCTGCTGGTTGTCAGCAGGACTCAGTGCTGGACACAGCTCTCACAGAGGCAAACAACACAGGGCAGGGGTTCAAGGATCATGACATGAATTTTCTCAGGAGGGAGATAAGTGATGCATTTCACTGGCTGTTGATCATTAATGCCTTGCTGCCTGCTCAGCTGTGGTGGGGGCTGGCTGGGCACTCTGTGCTGCTGCCACAGGGCTGTGTGCCCATGCACGGGCAGCCGTGGATGATAAAGTTGCAGTGCCAGCAGTGCTGCCAGGGACAGCAGAGTGCAGCTGGGGTGGAGGGGACGGCCATGGGCACTGCATGATGAGTTATGTGTTTGGCTCTGTACCTGCAGCTGGGGTCTGATGGGGTAGGAGGGGGTTAACCCAGTGGAGCAGCGCTGGGAGGAGAAGTGCAGTCCCTCTTTGCCAAGGTCCTTTAGCCCCCCTACTAGAGATCAGAAGAACACGACTGGCAGTCAGGAGCATCCCAGCCCTGGCTGTCTGAGACTGTGGGGACCTCCAGGAATGACTTTGAAAGCTTCCCATTATGCAAAGTCCTGGTTAAATTAGCCTGGCAAATGAGGAGGGGGGTGGGCAGTCTGCCCTCTGCTCCATGCACCCCCTCCATGCTCCTGGGCATCCTTGCCATGCCCTGGTGGTGGTTCATGGGGGCATGGCAGAGAGACCAGAGCAATTGTCAGCCCTGGATGTGGCAGCTCTGCAGGACTGTCACACACAGAGTGTGGGATAATGGAGCAAGGGCTGTGGTTCAGTCAGAGCAGCTGCACTGTTGTTCTGGGTAGCTGGAGGAGCCAGGGCTGCAGGATCCCCCTGAGCAGGGGGATGGTGAGGGGCAGGGGACAGTGCTGGAGTTGGAGCAGCCTGCACCCCACGTGCCCTCCAAACCTGTTTTCCCCTTTTACGTAAGCTGTTCCAAACATGTTTGTTACAACCCCCTGGTGATGTACCTTTGGAAAGAGTGGTTTTGGGTCCAAAGATCAGTGCTGGGACAGTGACCTGCCTGCTGCAAACAAGACCCTGCAGAGTATAAAACCCCAGTGGCACAGTGGAGTACGGGACAGCCAGAGGCACGCAGAGGGCAGCAGCAGCAGAGGAGGATGGAGGCCAACATGAACCTCCTGCACGACCTGGGCATCCGGACCACACACTGGCTGCAGCAGCGCTTCCAGGGCTCCCAGGACTGGTTCCTCTTCATCTCTTATGCTGCTGATCTCAGGAATGCTTTTTATGTCCTCTTCCCCATCTGGTTCCACTTCAGTGAAGCAGTGGGCATCAGGCTTATCTGGGTGGCTGTAATCGGAGACTGGCTCAACCTCGTCTTCAAGTGGTGAGTGGCCCCGAGCCAACACTCGCACCATGTGTTGGCACACCTGGACTAATGCGGGCCAGATGGGTGCTCTCAGCCCCAGTGCTGGAGCAGAACAAAGACCAGAGTTCAGCCCCAGCTGGGCAGTGACAATGGTCACTCCTCCCCAAGCCATGCAGCAACAGCTCTCCTCTCTGCTCCGAGCAGAGCTGGAGCCTCCTACAAACAGAGCTTCCCATCAGCTGGGGCTGTGATGCTGAGTGGGGGGATCTTCACAGAGCCCCTCACCACAGGAGGTCATATTGAGTTGCTTCCAGGAAGTTCTTGCTCTTCCCCCTCAGAGCCGGCGATGGGGACATGGACAGGCAGTGTCAGCTGTCAGAACCAAGCAATCAGCTGGGTGCTGTGTCTGTCAGGATGCCCTGGACCACTTGTGGGTCCTTTGCTTCTTCCATCTCCCAGGACAGATCTAAAGCTGCAGCTGTGCCCAGGACCTCCGCAGATCCCTTCTCTTTTCTTTTCAGGATCCTCTTTGGGGAGAGACCATACTGGTGGGTCCTTGACACCGACTACTATGGCAACAACTCTGCACCAGAGATCCAGCAGTTCCCGCTCACCTGCGAGACTGGCCCTGGTAGGGTTCCCCAAGCCATGGTAGGGGCTTGCAGCCAGGGGCAGGGGGTGCTTGCCCATGGTGACCTGCACACACGAGGAGGGGTGTGCTGGCCTGGCCAGGGCTGTGGCTGGCAGCCTGCAGGCAGCACATGCCCCTGGACAGCTCTGGAGAGAGGGCCCTTACTGCTGTGCTCCTGGGGATGCCGGCTGTGCCTGCAGGGGAAGGAGGCAGGGCAGCCCCTGCACGGAGCAGACCTTTGGTGAAGCTGTGGTGGCTCAGCACAAACCCCTGCCTGCGCTGAGCTCTGCCCCGTGCAGAGTCTGACCTGGAGCTCTCTTCTTGCCCAGGGAGTCCATCTGGCCATGCCATGGGTGCAGCAGGCGTGTACTATGTCATGGTGACAGCCCTCCTCTCTGCTGCTGGGGGACAGAAGCAGTCAAGGACACTCAGATACTGGTAAGCTGTGTGCCAAAACCACCTGTGCTAGGCAGAGGTGGCTCCAGCACTGACAGGCACAGCCAAGCCCGTTAAGGCACAAGGCTGTGGACTGACAGCTGGGCTGTGGCACCCCAGGTGGGGTCTGCATGGGGACAGGCTCAGCGACAGCCAGGCATTGTTTGGAGTAGGTGATGGCAGTGCCATGGGCAGTGCAAACTGGCTCTGGCACCGACATGGCCACCTGCCCCTCACAGGGTGCTGTGGACAGTGCTTTGGATTGGGTTCTGGGCAGTTCAGGTCTGTGTCTGCATGTCCCGAGTCTTCATTGCTGCTCACTTCCCCCACCAGGTGATTGCAGGGGTTTTCTCAGGTGAGTGCATCAGACCCCCCAAGCCTTTCCCTGCAGCACCACTGTGCTGGACTGCAGTACCTGCAGCACTGACCAATGCTCCCACTTTGTTACTGGCAGGGATGGCTGTGGCCAAGACCTTCCAGCACATCCGCTGGATTTACCATGCCAGCTTCCATCGGTACCTGGGCATCACCATCTTCCTCTTCAGCTTCACCCTGGGTTTCTACCTGCTGCTGTGGACATTCGGCGTCGACCTGCTCTGGACACTGGAGAAAGCACAGAAGTGGTGCAGCCACCCTGAGTGGGTCCACATTGACACCACTCCCTTTGCCAGCCTCCTCCGTAACCTGGGCATCCTCTTCGGGCTGGGGCTGGCCCTCAACTCCCACCTGTACCAGGAGAGCTCCCGGTTAAAGCAGGGCCAGCAGCTGCCCTTCCGCCTGGGCTGCATCGCTGCCTCCCTCCTCATCCTCCACATCTTCGATGCCTTCAAGCCACCCTCCCACATGCAGCTGCTCTTCTACGCCCTCTCCTTCTGCAAGAGCGCGGCCGTGCCGCTGGCTACTGTCGGCCTCATCCCCTACTGCTTCTCCCAGCTCCTGGCCACACAGGACAAAAAGGCTGCCTAAGGCAGGCAGACACCCCAGGGGTGTCTCAGGGGCAGCTACCAGGCCCTGGGTGCACCCCAGCCACTGTTTGCTTCCCGCTGCATCTGCACAGGCTGGCTCTGCACTGGGAGCAGACCATGGAGGCTGGGCCGGTGGTGCCCTGGGTGGCTCCTGCAACATGGACCCACAGTGCCAATCACGCTGCTCTGCGGCTGGCTGATGGCACAGAGAGCCCTGCATGCCCTGGACTCCCCTGCTGGCCCTCCTGCACCCACAGGTGGGGGTCACCTGCCCAGGACCCAGCAGCAGCAGCAGGAGGTCCTGCACTCCCTTGCGGCTCGTGGGGACAGGCCACCTCCGCGCTGCAGGGCTGGGGACAGCAGCACTGGCAGCAGGGCTGTCACCTCAGCGTGTCCGGGGTCTGCTGAAGAGGCAGCTCTGTGACAGGAACGGGCAGACTGTGGCACGGAGATGAAGTGCCAGTGTGGGGGTCCCCCAGCCTGGGGACGTTTGGTGTCACCTCTGTGTGACGCAGTGTGGGGTGCACACAGGCCCACGTGTGTCCATGTGCTACACGTATCTGTGCACACAGGACACGGCCTGGGGCTGTGCACTGGAGGTATTTTATTAAAGCTGAAGGTTGTTTAGCTGGTGAGTTTGAGTGTCCCGCTGGCCAGCGCCATGGGATGGGGGATCAGCTCCTGCTGCAGAGCTGTGGCATGGCCTGCAGATGGTAGAGGAAGGACATTTCTCCTGGGTGCTGAAAACCCTCCACATCTGCAAGACATGTTCAAGCCACTGGGAAGGGCACTGCCTAGTGCCCTGGGTCTTCACCTTTTGCTCTGAGGTGCAGTTGAACACTGACAGCACAGTGGGGACAATGAGCTGCTTTTTGTGCTGTTTATCCAGTTTCTGGGTGCACATTGTGCAAGGAAGAGGGACAAACTTGTGTCACCTCACTGCTTACAGAAACAAGCTCAGCTTTGGGACCAGCTGGCTCAGCTGGGGCTGTGCTGAGCCCCCAGGGTGTTGGGGACAGAACTGGCATTTTGCCATGGTCTGGGGTTGGGGTCAGTGCCCAGTGCTCACTCTGCAGCAGGAAGTCCTGTGGGCTCAACCTGCTGCCCTCCAAGCTGTGCAGGCTGTACAGCCCAGCTATTAACTTCCTCAGTAAACATCCCTGCTCAGTCTGAGACAGTCCACAATACATAGGGAGGTGCAGATACTTCCTGCCAGACTCTGTGTGCACGTGTAGGATCATTCCCAAAGCACCAGCCCCTGCAGCTCTGACCCCACACCCAGTTCCAGGCCTCAGTGGTGGTCCCTGTGTTCTGACACCATCCCAACAGCTCAGCCAAGGCTGTGGCCATGCAGCAGTCACAGCAGCCATGAGGGGGAACCTGGTCTGCTGGGGCTGCTCCCATCCCCTCGTTCATCACAGATAAACTTCCTTAGGATGGAGGTTTCTTTTTTTCTGTTTCTCTGTTTGTTACCAACATCTGGAGTAAACCTGTCATGCCATTTCTAGCACGAAAGGGAAGGGTGAATTTTCCAATTACCTGTTGAGCCCTGTTGTGGCTCCACAGCGCCCTTTAGTTCCTCCAGAGGAGACTGCAGCAGCTCCAGGGCCTGCCTGGGCAGGAAAGGTGAGCTGAGGGAACACCAGGGACAACTCTGCCTGATCCCGAGGGAGTTTACAGCTGCATCAGCCCAAGAAACTACTGATGGTCAAAAAACGACCAGTAACAAACGCACCCCACCAAGGGAAAGGACTTGGTACATGGTGAGGAATGATCTCCTGCCTGTGGGGCACCTGCTCTCCCTTCCAGCTGCTCTCTGCCCTTGCCCAGCCCAAGGTGTCTGGAGGGACCAGCTGCCTCTTGCCTGAGCGTTTGTGCCAAGCAACTCTTTCTCAGCAACTGGCACAAAGCAAAATGCCCCAAAGTAATGCCAGCAGGAGGCCCCTTCTGGGTTTGGGAACCCTACAAAGTGGTTAACTAAGGACTACTTTAATCCCTGTACCATTTGTCTTGAGAACTGAGCCCTTGCAGCAAAGCCCCAATGGCAGACCCCCTCCCCATTTCCGTGAGTACCAAACCAGCCCACGCAGAGCATGTGCACACCAGCTGTTGGGTTCAGGTCTTTATTCTCTGGTAGAGGAGCTAGTGGAGCCTATTTAAACAAATGGAAGACAAACCTACTTTGAGAATTGTTTCTTATGCTCCTGGGTTTTGATGGCTAATGAATTCCTGGAGCAGAGCTTGCACTTCTCCTCGCCGGCTCATCTTGGCTGCCTTGCCCTGGAAGCGGCCACGCTTCCCAGCTCCTTTCCCACCCAGCAGCTCTGCCACCCTGCAGCAACAACACCACAGGCTGGAGCTCAGCCTGCTCCACACAGATCTGTGCCTGGATTACACTGTGCAGCTGCTCAGTCTGCAGCATCAGAATTCTTACTTCAGCTAAACAAATCACAAAACATGTTACCTGGGACCTAAATGTTCAACTGCTGCGACAGGTCCAGCTAGAAGGAAGAGTCCTGCTTCTTTTTCATCTCCCACAGTCAGGAATAGCAGGGTTTCCTGTGGACAAAGATAGGCCTTGCTCCAGATAAATCAGTGCTCTCCTCATCCAAGAAGACAGACACTGGCCAGAGGACACAAACAGCAAACTGACAATTCACAAATCTAGGTGCATTACTGAGACTGCTTGAAAAAAGTAAAAGCCAAGTGGCATCAGAACCTTTTGTGCCCAGTCATGTGCTGCTGGGACAGAACAGTACTGGGGTATCCCAAGTTAAAAGGATACAGCTGGCAGTTGAACTAGGTGATTGTGACTGACACCTTCTGTTCTTTCTATTCTACTCCTACCTAATGCTACCCTAAGCTATTTCACCCTAGGAGGGTGTGTACATCTCCTGGGGGCTAAGGCTCTTCTCCAGTGCTCTCAATTCTCACTGCTGAGGACTGCCCTACAGACTGAGGCTGCTGGGGACAGGTAACCTCAGGTACCTGTCAAAGGAACCAGATCTGCAGATCATGACTGTGGCAGGAACAGCAGCCTGGCCAGCCCCTGTCCTTGTATAACTGGGGTAAAAAAACACTGGTGCCAGTTTAGTCTTGATCAGTGACTCACCTCTGTCCCAATCTCATTAGCGATGATGTTCATAAATTCAGAATCACCCTCTTTCCTGTATGGATGGATAGAAAAACACTTCAGAAAGAAGCAAACCCCCCACCCCCCCAGAGTACAAAATCTCAAGTCAGATTCCAAAAGCCTGATCAGAACCAAAGTTCAGAAACCAAGTGCCTGATTAGGGATTTTGGCCTCTTGCTCTTATTTGTCTATGTATATAAATCCTCTCTGGGCACTCCTGTGGACACGTTAGGAATTATGTAAGGGTTATCTTTAAGAAATAGAGCTTCCTGGTTTTATTTGAAAATATCAAGAGCAGAGGAAATTAGATGGACACAGTAATTTCTCAGCTACAACACCAGAAGAATTCAGTGACTGAATTATAAACAGATTCCTTTAATTACACAATTTTGCAGCAGGCCAAGGCAGTTTAATATTCTATTTACTTTGTTTACATTTTTCCTTGAAAAAACAAGCTGCACAGGTGTGAGATATCCAACTGCCAGAAAATGTGAGAAACTGTTGGCCCCTCTTCCCTGAGCTCCCCCATACCTGTGCAATACAAACAGCTGCTTTGGAGCAGGTTTGCTCTTGAAGTCCCGGGCTATCAAAACAGCAATGTCTCTAAGCAGGTTCAGGTTATTCTGAAAGTAAACCAAACGAACTGTACTGCAGCTGGAGAAGTCAGTATGAACACAGTTGTGTTCCCAGAGGTTTGAGCAATTTTCATAATATCCACAAAACCAGAATCCAATGATTTGACTCCCAGTTACCACAACTAATGGTCTACAGGAAATAGTGACAACCCTTTTTTCCCAGCCATTCTTGTACCTTCTGGAGCAGTTTCACAGAGTTCTGCAGTCTCTTCACAGCCTCTACGTGCTCACCCGGTCCATTTCTGAAAGAAATGGGAGACTTTGGATCACTACTCTGAAGGACAAAGGAAGGATTTCCTACAGGAGCAAAACAGGCAACATCCCACACAGCCCCACAACCCTGAGGCTTATGTGGTATCTCTCAGGAGGAAGAGTGAAGATGAAATAACAGAAGTGGAAAGGGTATTACTTGAGCAGGGAGGTTAGAGCCTTCTCAGTACTGTGACTTTGTTCAATTGACTTCAATACTCTGTTTCCCGCCAGGAAGACTAAGTTGGTTTTGTTCTTTTTCCCTTTTTCCACTCCAAGGAGTTTAATCACCTGAAAAAGAAAATCAACCTGGTCAGAACAGCATTTTGGTAATTCACATAGTTGGTCAGTTCCTACCAGACTATGCCTTGTAGTGAATTTTGACTCTCTGCTAGTGAAAATACATTAAAATCAGGCATAAGGTCAACATAAAAAAAAAAAGGGATAGTGGTTCAGTGGAATTTATGCAATCTTCTAGCCACGGGATGTATGGGATGTACTCTACAGGGCATCTAGATGTATCTGCTGGGAAACAGACTTCAACCAATGGCTGAGAAAGTACAAATACTTAAAGGTAGGTCTAAGATTTTATCACTATTTCCCTGCACAGAAGATTTCTCATCCACGTTGAACACTCAAAAACATCAGAGCTTTAAGCAGAGGTAACATGGCCAACACCCCTGGCAGTGCAAAAACATCACTGCTGCACACAGGGCTGAGTTCTGCAACAAGGAAACAAAAGCACCTGAGGTGCCCAGCCCGTGTGTGACCCTCCTAGGGCTCCCTCAGCCTGGGGCTGCTGCCACCCCATTCCCCATCAGCACAGTCTAGAGCAGTCTGTGGATCCCAGGGACTCTGGCTGTACTTCATGTGGCTCCCAGAGGCAGCCCAGCTGCAGCCACCCACCTGGAGGTCACTCAGGTTGGAGACATGAGTCCCACAGCACAGGTTGGAGTCGATGCCTTTGATGTCCACCACGCGCACTGGCCCTGCGTGGTCATCGGGCAGCCCCCGGCTCTTCACCTGGCAGAGGAGAGTGACAAAGCAGGTGACATCTGTGCTCAGTTATTCCGGTCCCACAAATACCATCAGTTCTCTCCCATCACTCACTGTTTCAATTTCAGGGTCATCTGCAGCCAGCTCCCTGACTGTTACAGGGACCCTGTCCCGGATCTTCTCATTCACGCTCTTCTCCAGGGCCTCGACCTGCTCTGCTGTCACCGAGGGAGTGTCCAGCTCAATGACACTTCGCTGACGGCCCAGCTCCCTGCACCAAGGAAGAACATCTGCTGCTGTAGCTGAGACCAGCTGGGAGGTCCCTTTGTGCAGCACCAGCATCCCACTGCTGGGAATGTGGTGACTGAAACAAAGCAGACTTCCCTCCTCTCCCTGTTATGTTCAAAGCACCAGGTGGGAACCAAACACTTAAGGAGGACAAGACAGAGCAAACACTTTGAACAGCTTCTCTGCAGGTCAGTCACCTCTCCCACAACATCTGAGCTCAAGTGAAATGTCCAAATTGCTTTTGGTGTTTCAGCGCTCAGGCTCTGTGCAGGGTAGCATGGTGGCACGTGCCAAACGGGTCAAAAGGAACCTTTACCCTGCTCACCATGAAGTCGTCTTGAATCCAAACATCTGTTCTGCAATGGCACTGATGAGATGCTGTCCTGGAAGAGATGTGCAAGCACTAGCTCTGAGTGCCACTGGTGTTTTCAGTCAGGCCGTGTCTTTCCTGCTGACATTCTCCACGACAGACGAGTGCTGGGCACCGAGGGGCTCCTGCTCCGGAGCAGCAAGGAGACAGCTCTGGCCCTGTGAGCCCCGGTGCAGCACTGAAGCACACGCTGGGGCTGCAAAGCAGGTTGAACTTTCCCTTCCAAACCTGTTTTCAGTGCGTTTGTTTACAAGCCAAGGAGAGCTCGCAGAGCAGCACCTGCTGCCCTCAGTAGTCCCGGGAACAGACTGTGCACACAGAGCTCTCGGGTGTCTCCCTGCCCTGACCAGGGTGGGGACACGCTGGGCGCTGACCGCTCCCCATCGGCACGCCCCGCGGGGTGTCACCGGGCGCCCCCCGGTACCGGCACGGACCTGAATGCTGCTGCATGTGGTCGAAGCGGCGCTCCCAGTCCAGCGACAGCAGCACTTCAGCGCCCGGTTCCAGCGGGGCCGGCACGAAATGCACGGCCTCGGGGCCCCGCCGCGTCACGCGCAGCACCGGCA
>WEZZ01037229.1:33792-48021 GCA_013400585.1 Chloropsis cyanopogon
TCCCCAGCCTCCCTCTTCCCTGTCCCACCTTCCCCAGTCCCATTCTTCCCTGTCCCACCTTCCCCAGTCCCATTCTTCCTTGCCCCACCTTCCCCGGCCCCACTCTTCGCTGTCCCACGATCCCGAGCCTCCCTCTTCCCTGTCCCCCCTTCCCCAGCCCCCCTCTTCCTTGCCCCACCTTCCCCGGCCCCACTCTTCGCTGTCCCACGATCCCGAGCCTCCCTCTTCCCTGTCCCACCTTCCCCAGCCCCACTCTTCCTTGTCCTGCTGCCCCTCTCCTACCGACCCCAGCCCCACTTTACCTCTCTTGCTGTCCCCTGTCCCACCGTTCCCAATCCTGACATCATGTTGTCCACCCTCTACTGTCTTGCTGTCCCCTCTCCCACCATTCTCTGTCCTACCACCCCTGTCCTGCTGTCCCCAGCCCCACCACCCCTGTCCCACTGTCCCCGGCCCCACTGCTGTCCCTTGGCTGGGCTGACGCAGGTCTGGGTGGCTTTTCCCACCAGTGGCCCAGAGGATCCTGAAGGTGAAAAACCACGTGCTGGCAATTGGAAAGACACAGTACCCGCTGGAGGTGACGCCACACGCTGCAGAGCTGAGCCCCAATGAGGTACTGAGGGGATGTGGCAGCCCCAGCTGCTCCCACACAGACTCTGTGCCTGGCAGACAGCTCGAGAAGGGAGATCTCACTCTCTCATCTTAATTACACTTAAATCCATTTTCATTCATATTCAAATGAAGATTTTTTTTTTTTCTGTGCTAATAGCCCAGGGACAGACAGGCAGGCTGTGCACTCAGTCATCTGGCATTTGTGCCTGTCAAATGAAGGGTAGTCAGGCTGGAAGGGAACAGGCATTTTTCCCCAGTCCATCTGGTGCCACACGGGGGATCCTGTTAATGCCTCTGCCGTGTCATCAGCTGGACGTACGGTGTATTGTTCCTCTTTCCTTCTCAGGAAAGCTTAGCATACAGACCTGCTGGTGTCTAGGGAGCACTGGAGAGTTCTTGCCTCTTCTCCCAGTCTCAAGAGACAGTGGCAGTAGCCATGTCTCATGTTTTCATGTCTGAGCCCCAAAAACAAGGGCATGGGAATTAGCCTGGCCTTGCTGACCTTTTTGCAAGCCTGTGGTGCCAAAACTGCTTGAAGATCTGGAGCCGAAGCTCTGCAAGGGCAAGAGAGCAAGTGCACTTCAGATGCAGAAACAATAGTGAATTTCTTGGGTTTGGGCTTTTTGAAGAGCTCTCTGTATGTAGAAATGTGGCCCTGTCTCTGTGCAATTTCCCTCTCTGATTCCTTGTTTGCAGAGAGCTTTTGACAAGTGCACAAGGTCAAGGGGTTGCTTAGTCTGGGTCTTTTGGTCCTGTCTGTGTCAGGGTCTGTCTCTTGAAAGCAGGATGCTGAGGGAAAGAGGTGGAAGAGTGTGTCCTCTCTTCTGTCACAGTAATGCAGGGGCCACTTGCCTTCTGTGCCTGTGAAAGGGGTTGGTTTTGGTCCTTGCTCTCTCACTCCTTGCTATCTACTTGCAGATCTTCATACATGTGTGCATGACAATTGACTATGGCAAGCTGCCCACGGGCAAAACCCTCCTGAAGGACCTGCACAAAGACTACAGCAATGTACAGTTCAGCTTCGACTCACAGAATATGCAGTGCATAGTCCAGGGGTCATTCACTGAGCTGCAGACCTTCAGCAAAGACCTGCTGGGCAGCCTGAACCTCAAGAGCCAAGCCACTGGCGAGATTCTCCGGCCAGCTTCCAGCTGCTCCCAAAGCAGTGGGGCCAAAGAAATGGGAGTGCCTGATCACCAGGAAGTGCCTGACTCCACTGAGTCAGCACAAGAGACAGCAAAGCTGCCAAAGCAGGACCAGGTGCAAGAAATGGCAGCTAAAGTCCCATCACCTCAGAGCCCAGCGGGTGGGGAAGCTGTGGAACTTTTGGGGAAGCTGGAGGACTTTTCCCTAGCAATGGACTCGGACATTTACCTGTACATGCAGAGGTTCTGTGCTGCTGAGTACCAAGGTGTGCTGCACCAACATCACGTGGATGTGGTGGATGTCAGTGGCGATGGCATCGCTGTCTTGTACCTCCAACCATCTGGAGGTCTGTCTGGGGACACGGATGCCTTGCGACAGGCCCACGTGGCCCTGCAGCAGCTCTACCAGCAGCTGGAGGTGAGCCTGTGCAAGGAGAAGATTGCTAAGGAGGGGCTGGGAATGGACAGCCAGGCACTCGGGGCTCTGACACGTGAGCTGCAGAAGCTGTATCCCCAGTTGCTCTGCCACGAGGATGTGAAGCAGCTTTATCTTGTTGGGAACTTTGTTGATGTGTCCCAGGCCAAGCAGTTCCTTCAGGATTCCATCACCAGGAGAGGTGCTGCACACACGGTTGACACGCTGAGCAGCTCCCAGCCCTCTGGCACCACAGAGGCTGCACTACACCCGCCCAAAGTTCCTGTGGATACTTCAGCCACAAGACTTAGCCCAAGCAGGCCGGAGCTGAAAGGTGAGTTCAAGCTAGCCGCCAACTTCAGCACCCTGAAAGCTGACAGTTCTCAGGCTGGCCAGGGCCTCTTGCTGAATCAGGACTTTCCAGCAGCGGGACAGGTGCAGCTTTCTGAGAAACATTCATCAGAGATAGATGCTCCTGGTCTGAGTGACCCAAGGGCACTGACCCAGCAGTATCGGCCTCCCACCCCTGTGACAGATAAAGTTCTGGGGTCAGCAGCAGAGCCCCAGCAGAACAGCCCCACAGAAAGGGACCATGTGGGAGGAGGTGCCAGACTCACAGGAGAAAAGGTGCTGTTACCTTTAGCGTGCAAAGAAAACAGCACTCTTCAGCATCCTGAGGACTCTAAAGGCTCAGGTCCCATTGGGTACCACTCCATTGCTGGCATCTACAGCAACTGTGATGTGACCTGGACTGCTTTTGCTTTAGGTTGCAAACCCTCTGCATCCAGGCCTCTGCTGCGACGGTCCAACAGCTTCTCCCTGCCAAGGACAAATGAAAGCAACAGCTCCGGAGACATCAGCAGCAGGGTGAGTGAGGAAATCGGCCTGGACACTCTGCAGTGGTTTTACCTGAAGGATGTCTGCCATGCTGCTATTGATGAGCTGAGCAGGGCTGGAGGGGTGCACATCTCGGAGCGCCACGCTGGGGACTGCACGGTGCTGATGCTGCAGGCAGAGGACAGGACAAGGCTGCTCCAGGCTAAATGGAAGGTGGAGGATCTTGTGCGGAATTGCCCTGACTTGGTGTGTCAGAGTGTGAGCTACTCAGAGCTTGCTGTCAGTGGTCCAGATGACAATGACCTGAGTGAACTCTGCAGCCTCTTGCGAGGAAAATCCTTCCAGGTTGGACTCACCAAAGGCGAGTACAAGCTGTATCTTGCCTGCCCCAAGGAGATGCTGCCAGGAGTGACTGAGGCCTTCCACATGTTTTCTTCCAGGAGGCTCTGTGCCACGAAGTGTTCATCCATGTCTCCTGGACCAGAGAGTACAGGGAAATCAAATGTCATCCAGCCAAGCAGAAGCCAGGACCCAGTGCTGGATACAGCCTTTCCTGGCAGCCTGAATTCCCTACAGGACCTGAACATCATCAATAAAGTAGACTCTACAGATATGCTCAGAGCTTTGTGGTTGCCAGAGACTGAGGAAAAGAGGTCCCCCAGTCCTTGGAGGTTCCAGCAGGATTGGGGACAGGAGGAGGCCAGGGGCTGTATTGATTCTGGGTGTGGGAGAGGAGGAAGCAGCCTTCTGAGCCTTGGCACCGGGGAAAAGCCAAGTCCTCTTGGCCTGAGGGAGTCCCAGGAACAGTGGAAGACAAAACTGCCTCTGTGGGAGCCTGACACCACCCGCCTAAAACAAATCTTGCCAGACAGATTCCAGTTTGCAAGACTCAAGAGCAGAGGAGGCCACAATGAAGCAATGGGACAGCAGCACTTTCCAGTCCCTGCAGCTGATGAAGCTCCTTACTCTCTGCACACCCGGCTACCCAGGGCCATGGCTGCTGAGCCACCACCAGCTGTGGCCCAACAGGCACCTGCAGCAGAGCCCACAGATCAGGGAAGGGCCCAGCTCCCAGGGAGCAGGGGCAATGAGCAGGAGAAGCCTGACCTCCCATCACAGCAGAGAAGAGACCCCAGCCTTGGACAGGAAAGCAGCACGATCCCTCTGGACCAGTGTGATGCTTGCCAGGGCTCAGGTGTCACCTGCCAGGGCTCCTGTGGTCACACCTTGTGCAGGACATGTTTTGCAGCAGACAGTATGCAGCCAGCTTGTTGTGGATTCTCCTCAGCTGCCCCAGGCCACAAGATCTCGGGGACATTGAAGATTTTCTCCCTGTCTCAGAGCCTGCCTGGATACGATCAGGACCCAACACTTCATCTTGCTTACAGCATCCCTGATGGCGTGCAGGGGGTAGGTACCACCACAGAGCTTCCCCATCCCACTGCAGCCCACACGGGGCAGGTCTGTCAGGGTGGCTGGGGGGAAAAGAGCAGCCACAGCTCCCTGCCCCACAGGCAAAGCAGCGCAGATATTAACCTGTGAAAGGCAAAAAGCTCCACAGCAGGTTTTGGAGCAGCTTGCTGCTTCCCAAGAGCATGTGTGACCTCTGGTTTTAGTTGCCAGTGACTATCAGCCCATGGGGATCATGGTCATCAGTGTTTCAAGCCAGACAAATCTTAGAAATCGCCTCACAGACAAAGCATTCCAACCATTGTTTAAAATGTCTTATTCCTGTCCTAAGGTTGGGGACCCTCACCCAGGACACCCTTACAAAGGGGGGAATTTTTCTGCCTTCCTGCCTAAAAACAAGGAAGGGCTGAAGATAGCAAAGCTGCTGAAGACAGCGTTTGAACGTGGGCTGACATTCCAAATCAAGTCCTGCGATGGAGAGGAAAGAGTTACATGGGGCCTTATCCCCCACAAAACCTCCTGGGATGGAGGCCAAGCCAGGTATGGCCCAGCTCATTCTAAGCTTCTGGGTATGGTTGTGGGTTTTTTATCAATGGGAAGAGGACAACCATGGGCTCCAGCTCAACAAATCCTGGCAAGGATGTCTCTTCCACCCTCCCACAGTGACAGAGTTGGTGCCTCCCTTTGCTTCAGCTTGCAGGGCAGCTATGGCATGGCAGACCAGCCCTGGCAGTCTCCAGCTGGAGCAAAAGCCCTTGCCCATCCCACATCCATAAGTGGTGTGGGAAACTGTAATTCCCCTTGGACAAGAATTCTGGGCCCTGTTCACTTACAGCCTCTCCCCTGCCAGTGCTGGGTCTGAGCTGTGCCTGCAGGCAGCAGGACATCCCAGGAGCAGGACTTCTACTCTCAGCCCCTGCTGAAAGGTTGGGGCAAAAATAAAGGGCTGCTTCCCGTTGTGGTTTTGGCACATCAGCAGGACTTACAGTGCTTCCTCTGTGCCCCACAGGAATGGCTACCCGGATGCCCAGTACCTCCATGAGGTCGGCACAGTTCTGAGTAAGCTGGGCCTTGTGTGATTCTCCCACAGCCACAGCCCGTGGCTTCCCTTTGCCTTCTTTTCCTGCTGAGAAAACTGCAGCTTAACAGAGACAGCTCAGGAAAAAGCACGTGTTTGTCGAAGGAGCTCCTGCATTCCCCAGATACAGCCAGAACTCTGCACATTAGCAAAGAGCAGCACCTCTGTCCATGCCCCACACAGGCCTCAGCACGGATCAGTGCTTCCCAGAAACTCCAGCTTCTCTTGGATGCACGTCCTGAAATTACAGAGCTGATTCCAGCTGATTGCAGGCTGAACCCCATTTGGCTTTCAGTAGCAGACACAAAGCTGGGCAGGAGTCTGCACCTAGTCTAGCCCCAGCTTCTGGAAGTCTCTTCCACCTCCTGCCACTACAGCGAGGTTCCAGCTCAGCTGCTGCCAGAGCTGGGGTCGGAGATGAACTGTCTTTAGTGTCAGCTCAGGCCCCAGCAGACAGCCCCATGCTCCAGCCCCTCCCCAGCAGCTGCTCTGAGGCCAGCAGGTGACCTGGTGCTCTCTTGAGGACATTAACAGCTTTCAGCACCCACAGCAGCTGCCTCCCAGGAATAATCTCTATGCTGACAAATAAACAGGATTTATCCTCATGTTTGGTAGTGGCTCTTCATGCCTTGTCTTACCCTTAGCCCAGGCACCCACTTCAGTCCCACCTGGCTGCTGAGACACCCAGATACGAAGTGCAGAGCCCAGCTAAAGGCTTCACAAATAAAAATCATCGTGGCTGCCCTTCAGGAAGAGTGCCAGGAACAACACTCAAGCCAGCAATTAACAGTTGTCCCTGAGAGCAGAGTTATCTCCTCCTGCTGGGAGCGTTACACTTTGTCAGCTGAACCTGCCCTGAGCTGTGGGCAGAGGGTTCACGACAACAGAAACCTGAGCAGCATACTGTGGAAGGTTTTGTTATGCTTTTAATTAACATTTGAAACACATAAGGCATATGGTAACATTTGACAGAGGAGCAGTACACATTGTAGTCATGTAAACAGCAGTGGCACAGTTGTCTTCCGTCCAACTTGGTTACACGCACAAAGCGAAATATATTTTTTAAACAAAAGATTTGCTATGTGTCTGTAGGATGAGCATCACTCATATCACAAATCTGCAAATCAACACAATTCAGACAGCACAGACCAGACCATATGCTCTAAGAGGCTCACTCAGAGTCTAACACGTTTCACATCATGCTCATGTACTACTTGCCAATAACACTTTGCCATCACAAGGGCTCAGCACACCAGAGACTTCAGGCAACCAGAGTGGTTTAACACCTATGATAGCAGCTGTCAGCAGGCCAGGATCCTGCACCAGCTGAAGCCTCACACACACAGTGCTTCTTACTTCTCCCTGGCCAATCAATTCTAGTTTAATACAGGTGTCTGAAACAAAACATAGAGCTGAACTCCTTCCCAGAGCACTTGGCAGGGGCCACGCTCCTCTGTGCAAGCAGAGGCCACCTCTGCTCCCTCCCCCTCCTGCAGTCAGCTTGCAACACAAGTGAGCTTCAGAGAACCAAAGAGTCAAAAATGTGGCAACTGCTGCCTGTGATAGCAAAGGAGCTGCACTTTGCCCAGGACCAGCAGCACCAGGCTGGGAGGTCACTGCAGCAAGGACAGGAGAGGCAGTGGCACTGTGCCCCCGCAGCAGGCAGGGCCGGGGGTGCCTCCTCCGCTCACCAGCTCCTTACACTTCCACTTGGACTCCTCATGGCACAACCTTTGAGTCAGACAATCAGTAAAATAAACAATAAATTGCACTTCTGGAATGGCACACGTGATTAAGTACAGGAATCTCCCAGTTCCTCAGTAGCACAACTTTGCCCTAAACAAGCAACATTGAATGGAATGGTTTTTATCCTAGGGTTTCGTTTTGGTTTTTTTTGCTTTGGTCCTTAGTATACAAACCGGCTGGTTAACTTGGTTAAGACACTTGAAGTTGTTTTACATAGGTTCTATACTTAATGGCCCATAAAAAAGAAAAGTAAAAAACCAAAACACAACCAACCACACCCACCCAGAGCAGAACTTTGAGCAGGGGAGGAGGATTGCAAGGTTACATTTAATCTTGGTCTTCCTGTAGAAAACACTGTTGCTACCAAGAGACACAAAATAGCCAGTGCTGACCTCGAACAGGCAGTAATTGTTTGGCATGCCTGCCTTGATAAGGGCTTCAGGAATTTCTACGTAGAGGACATGTGAGCCCGAAGAGAGCCAGGAGCAAGGATTGTCTCCAAAGAGCCAAGGCTGGAGCAGCTGATAAAGCCTCACTCAAGGCTCTCTCTGGAGCCAAACAGCTGCCCTGGGAACGACAAGAGCTTTACAACAGGTCTTATGGACTGGGGGGGGGTACAGATCCACCAGGTCAGCCCCAGAAAGGCTGGAACACCTGGGGAGAGAACAGCTAACTCACGGAAAGTCCAACGACATCACCAGTGTTCACAAAACAGAGCTAATACGAGTCAAAACAAGGTTTTGGCAATACTTTGAAAGGCCAGAATGGAAGAGGCCCCAGTGACTTGCTAGTCATGTAGCAGAAGGCACCGAGATGCTGTTTCCTGTGGCACACAGGAGGCAGCAGGGCAGAGGGCTCTGATGGGAGCTGCGAGAGCCCTGCCTGACCCAAGGCCATCCACGTAAGGCACTGAGCACCAGACTGGCTCAGGATAAAGCAGGGAGAGGATGTTACTGTGAAACACACCACAACAGCTTCCCCTTTTACAATCCTGCAGAGCTGGAAGATGGGCAGGGTTGTGTGCCTTTTGAGCATGCTGCCCTGTCATCAAGGTGAAGTCCAGTTTCTCAGAGGAACAGGTCCAGACTTTCCATTTCAGCAACTAAACAGTCCTTCTGTTTTCACACCTGGTAAAGCAGCATTAGACACTGTTGGATTCAATCTAAATTAGCACGACAGGGCAGGTTGAAAGAAGCAGCAAGATTTTGGATTCAGAAAGGTAAAAAGTTGTGCTCGAGAGTTCCATCAGCCTGTGTTTATGAAGTTCAAGAGATGAACTGACAAGGATCTGTGAGAGGACTCCAGCACTCCTCTGAGGTTGTAGGGAACAGGACTGTTGCAATATTTAAAGTTAGCCAGGGCAAGGCTCCTGGAAGCTGTGCCTATGCATTTCCAAAGAACTCTGGACTGAGCCCAAGCACCTGAACCACAAGCTGCACTGGCAGCCAGGAGTCCCACTGCAGCAGGCTGAGGGAGAAGCCAGAGAGGAACCCCAGCCCTGTGTGCTGTGGGCTCTCTTGGGTGGTGGTGGGGCTGCGTGCCCAGCCCTGTGCCCAGCGGGTTTAACTTTTCTTTGGGCCCTGGGCCCTCCCTGGGGGCTAGTTAAGCAGGATTCTAGTCTCAAGGTTTTGCTTCTGGAGCACGAGTTTTTCCATGATGGGCAGCTCTTCTTGGTGCCCTTGGGTTTACCATCTCAAATCCAAAATGAAGCCCAAAAGCCCACCACACCTACAATCCTTGAGAAGTAAGCACCAACCAGAGTTGCCCAGGGCTGCAAGCAGGCTCCAGTGGGAAGGACAGCATCACCCAGGACTCAAGGTGCTCACAGAGCTGGCCTTGGGTCTCTACACAGCCCTGTTTCCAAATGCACACGAGGAAAGAAAAGTAGAAGAGGAAACAGTTCTGGTATAGGGAGGAGCATCACAAGCAGCTTCTAAACCCTCAGTGGTGGAGCCCCAAGACACAGATTCAGGGGAAAAAGAGTCAAGCCCTGCTGCAGCAAATGAGCCAGGACACAGCGAAAAACTGCTCAGAATGTGCAAGTCAAGAGGCTTGACACATAGCTGGGCTGTTATCATCTAACTGCTACCCTGGCAACAGCGTCACTGACCAGTGTGCCACAGGGAGAGCCAGCCCAGGCTACTGGGCAGCCAGCCCACAGGACTGGCTCTTGGAAGTTACTTCCCAAACTGCAACACCTCCTCAGTGCACAGGGCACAGCACAAAGCATTAATAGGGGATTATTTTGTTTCCATCTCAGCGAAGTCCAATTCAGTACTGCAGCCCTTGGAAATGCAAAGACAAGGGTGAAGCCCTAACATTACCAACTTGGAGCCCAACATAATAAAGCACAGAGCCAACATCAATTGTTCCAGTCGTTTGAGACACAGTTGAGTCCTTATGGTCTCTAAAAATCAGACACTGCTCAGATCTCTCTATACAATTTGGAAAGAGAAAATGGACAGGATCAGGTTAATTAAAACTTTTTTTTTTTTTTAACTTTTCTTCTGTAGTCAGACATAGCCCAGTCTGTCAGGGTGTTTACAGACTGCACAGAGAAGTGACTGCAAATGAAGTGTGATCTGCCATAGACTCCAAATTGCCAGGATGGTCAAGGCAAAAACAACATGAGCTGTTACTATCTGGCTGTGTTAGCGGCCTACAAAAAGCAGAGGGAACAGAGCTGGGTTAGTGTCAACAGAAGAGAAACCCCTGCTCGAATTAAACTAGGCCAGCTGTGGTTTTCCTTTGGCTGTGGAGGAAACATCCTACATTTGGCCAATCCTCTGCTGAACAGGCTTCCCAAAGCTGACAGTGCAAAGGCTTCAGCAGGGCTCAGCTCCTGCAGAGATACTTGGCAGTTGTTGCAGTACATTGTGCTGTGACTTTACAGTGACAGGCTGTGCAGTTGTTAGTCACCAACTGCTTGGAAGCTTCAGCCTCACTGCCAGAGAAAAATAAGGTTAGTCTGGAAATTCAGTGGAGAAACAAGTGGTTAGAAAGCAGTATGAAATAAAGAGGCTTCAAAAGAGAGAGCAGGAGGCATATCTGGCAAAGGGTCAGCCACAACAAGAGCATGCAAACCTTGTCTGAATGATAACCATGATGTTCTTGTACTGGTGAAAGATGGAAGATACTGATCTGTCCATTTCCAGGTCCCAAAGAGATCAGGAATTAAACCATGAATTCATAATCTGCATACATCTCTTCTCCTTAGTTCTCTGCTTTTTTAGATTCTTCCTTGGGTGCTTCAGGGACCAGGATGACTTTTCCAACATTCTTCTTTTCTTGCATCTGCTTCATAGCCTCTGCCACCTGGAAGCACAAGGAGTCTGGTAAGACCCCCACCCACTGCAGAGAGCACCCATGCCCCTCCTGGGCCCCTCAGCACCCCCAGACCAGTCTGAGGCACTGGGAGGCAGCTTTCCTGGCAGTTCAAGCAAGTCCCAGCATTCAGGTGCCTCTGCACAGGTGTGTTTTGGACAGAGCTGGGCAACTACCCCAGGAGGCCCATAGGAGACTATCCTCAAGAATTCACACAGCCCAACCTTAACACACACAAGGAGGCTCTGCTCACACAAACGTGGAAGTGCAGTGTGTGTCACCACAGCTTCCTCTCCAAAGGGAGGAATCCAGCCACCTGCCAGGAGGACAAAGCCTCCACCAGCTGCACAGAACAATATATGCACAGAATTGTATCGTTACTATTATTTCCAAGCACCTGGGCTAGGCCTGGAATCAAAGCTTTCCTTAAGCCTTTGCATCAGACTAGTTCTCAGGTATGAACACTGACTATCATCACTAAGTTCTCTGCTCCCCTGCAGCAGGTCCTGCTCCAGCACAGGATCCAAGGATTCCCAAGGGAAGAGCCTGACTCTGCCTGGACACATCAATGCAATAACCCTGAGCAGAGCAGAGCCGCTGAAAAGCCTGCTGCTCCCTTCTAATATCCTCATTCTGCTTCACTGCCTGGGCTCTTTTGCACTCTTGGAAGGGCAGCAACAACCTTCCCATCTGTCTGCTTAATTACAGGGTACAGACTACTCAGGGCATGCTGCAGTCTGATGTATAACCCAGCCCCCTCCTGGCTGCTGCTGCCCATGGAGCACAGCTGAGCACCTGCCCTGCTCCACAGGGACACTGTCTGGCATTGCCCAGCCCCGTGCATTGGAGCAGAACAGCCCAGCCACTTTATTCAGCCTTAGTATTTTAAAGGGAATAAGGCACTGAATGTCTGAGTGCAGATGGTTATTAGACATTTTCAACAGTTCAGGCCCCATGAACAAGGTGCTCACTCTGTACCACGGCCTGTATGTTAGCTCAGACTCACCTGATCAAAGGGCCATACAGAGTCTATTTTGGGCTTGATTTTGCCTTGACTGTACAGGTTAACCAGCTTGGCTACAACACTTCTGAGAAGCTCAACTTCTTCATCCATATATCCAAGATGGTAGCCACACACAGCCTTGTTCTGGTGTAGGAGCTGCAAGGCAGTGATGCTGAACTGGTTCCACCAGGTTTTAGCCATAGCCATGAGGTTCTTCTTCTGCCCAGTGAGCAGGTTTGCTACACCTGAAAAGAAGGCAAGCCCCAGATAAGTTGGAACACAACACAAGAGGCAAGGGGCATCCCATGGGACAGCTCAGACCAGGCACAGGGGAACAGCCACTGAGCACAGCGAGGGACAGAGCTGAGAACTGGCCCACAGCAGAACCTGCCCAGTCAACCCTCGATGGAAACAGGCACCTGCCTCAGCCCCAAGATACACAGAATTTGGATTATCAGCACTCATATGGCAAAAACGCAGAACAACTCCTCTCTTTGGCTCTCCTAAGGCAGCAGCAGTGCAGCTAGGCTGGAGTGCTGGCAGAGGTAAGAAAGGGTTACAAGTGACATCCAGCCAGGCTGGCAGGACAGCTTTCCCCTTCTCCTACAGCCCTGCTTCTTCAGGGGAATCACAGGCTGCAGTGGCTGGGGCAACCAAAGCAGCACACTGGTGCAAGTGTCTGGAATCCCACTGGGGGTTGTGTGAGGGCTTTGTCTGTGGGACAAAATCACAGTGTTCCAGGGCTGGGGAATGGAGAGATAAGTATTCAGTAGCCTCAAACCTCATCTCCCACACATCCTCTAAAAGAAAAGCAAGGCTGTGCATTAACTCAGCCTAGACAAAGCAGCTATGCCAGTATTCCTCCCTGAGGACATTCCAGCTTCCCCTGCAGGCACCAGCTTTTACTCCAACAGAGATTTCACCATGGGAAGGAAGAGCCTTGCAGCCTGTGAACACAGCTCTGGGGACAAGACACAAATCTCACTCCCCTCAGTATCTCACTGAGCCAAAGCATCCTGAAGACCTTAATGGAATAACAGAACTACAACACAGGGTGCAGTGAGGAATAGTGATGGTCCCATGCACCCAGACACGGAGCATTCCCGTGTGGATCCCGTTCCACCATCACACAGTCCCTGGGTTTGGGCACCTCGCTCACACTCACCATAAGTGATGAGTTTGCCCATCGGCTTCAACAGGTTAAAAGCTTTGGTTGTATCAGATCCTCCCAGAGGGTCCAGGACAATGTCAACACCTAGAGAGGGAATTGGAAGTAAATACAAGTTTCTGTGCAATTGAAAGAAATGCAAGATAGGTGCAGAAGTCGTCCACCACCTCATACCTTTGGGAGAGATTTTCCGGACCTCCTCTGCGTAGTCCATCGTCCGGTAGTCAATGGGGTGAGCAACTCCACTCTCCTTGAGTGACTCGTGCTTGGAGGCAGATGCTGTGCCAAAAATGGTGACATTTTCTACAGTCTTGCACAGCTGGATGGCAGCAGTTCCCACACCACCTGAAAATCAGCAGTAAGAAAGATTTAGAAGCAAACAGCCCCAGCAGTCAGAAAAAACCTCTGAATAAGTAAATTATCCCTGCCTGTGCCAATCACACAGCACAGCAGCAGGGGAATAGAGGATCTGCCTGCTGAGGTTGGTGCCTGGGACACACTAGGAGAGACTGACCCCAGCTGCTGGGAAATGGGGTCAGCATGAAGCCTGCATCTTTGCTAGGTGACATTTTGTCAGTCCAGCCCCATTCTGATAATTTCCTCATCCATGTCACTTAGTCAGAAGCTGCGTGGTGAAACTAAGAGTCTCAGCATGGTCTGGCAAGAACTATTTACCTGCAGCCATGTGGATGAGGACACTCTGGTTGGGTCTCAGGTTTCCAAAGTCAAACAGAATCATGTAGGCAGTGATGTAGTTAACAAGAAGAGCAGCGGCTTCCTCGAAGCTCATCCCCTCAGGCATTGGGAAAGTCTGATTGACCGGCACATTCACGACTTCTTGCCAGAGCCCTGACCTGGCCAGGACCATTACCTTATCGCCAACCTAAAATCAGAGGACAAGATGGTCTGAAACAAGCCCCCAAGGCTAGCAGAAGCCATCAGACCCTTGCCCTTGGTATGTCAGAGCTGGTGCATACACACTGCTCCCTGTGCAGAGGTCTGCAGGGACTGCAGCAGCCCTGGACTCAGGCAGGAGACCACAGCCTGCTCCCTCATCATCGGGACACTGCAGCACAGCACCTCTCACCACAGGCCTGGGCACACACCAGGAACCTCAGAGACCACAGGCACTCCAGGCTCTGGCCTTGAAGTGGTACCCAAACCCACACTGTGGTTGCCCAAACCAACCATTAGATCCGTGCTGGATCCCCAACACCACAAGAGGGATGAGGACCATGTCGTGCCCTCCTTGCCCAAGCTGGGAGCAGAAGCCTAAACACTGAAAAATATTACTGCTGCTCCTTGTAAGGATCCTCCTGACAAGAGGCAGGAACCTTTGGGAAACTTTTAGCAGCATCAATCATGGAAAATGCACGTCCAAACTCAGGAAAACCTCCTGAACCCAAGGCACACGGCCGTCCCCAGCTCCTCCCCGCAGCTCCGGCCCCTCAGCCCGGCCCGTGGGGCGGCAGCGCTCCCGTCCTCCCGGAG
>WEZZ01037229.1:48560-60004 GCA_013400585.1 Chloropsis cyanopogon
GCTAAATGATTCCTTTCGAACAATCACGCTGTTTGCGTCCTTCCTGGGGACATGGCTGAAATGGCGGTTTTGCTGGAGCATCGTTTCCCTGAGTTACTTCTGCAATTTATAGCGCGGAAATCCTGGCACTTGCGGGGAGTTCAGTGGTCACGGCGATGGCTGCGGGCCACAGGGAGGAGGCAGGGGCTACACACAGGTCAGAGGGAGGAACAGAGTTCTAATCCTGCAACTAAAGACAAATAAATCAGGCAGCGTGTGCAGACAGATGTCTGGATCCAGCCTCTCTTTCTGCCAGCAGACCTCAGCCTCCTCCCTGAGCTCACTTCTCGGGTCCCTGCTCGGCTCCCAGAGATCACAGTTACCGTCGGGAATGCCGGCTCGGAGCCATTTCGTGTGCGCAGAGCATAACAGAATCCGCACCTCAGCTGTCTGGTCTTGGTGAGCCCATCCCCAGCAACCCACAGCCACTGCAGGGTGACTGCTCAAGAGAGCAAGTCAGAGAGCCCCTGAAACAGAAAAATATCCATGCCCAAAAAGAAAACACAAACCACCTGGAGGATAATCAGTGTGCTGGGAAATTCCTGTGTCATTCCCAAGCCAAGCAAAACCCAGCACAGTGTCTGCACAGGGAAGGGCACTGCTAGCCCTGTGACAGCTCTGGCTGGCCCACGGATCAGCAAACCCTGGCATGTGTGGTGCCTTTGCTGGCTGCAGGAGGCCCAGCGTGGGCTGCTGGGCTGGGCTGCAGGAGCTCTGCGTGGCTGTGGCTGTGTCCTGCAGGGCCACACTCCGGGCTGGGCTGCCCTGACACTGGCAGCGCCTGGGACTGCTCAGGAAGAGGACACAAAGACAGGAAAGGAGGACAGAGCCTGGGGCAGGCTGCTCGTGGTGTGGCTCTGCTGTGTGGCAGATTTATGGCTGTTGGGGTGGCTGCACTGGGAACAAGGAGGAAACTCTCATCCAGTTGCACGGCAAGATCACAGCACAGCTTTACCCTTTGTTTGCCGTTGGTCAGCTCTGAGAAATGCAGATGTGCCTTCCTGATGTGTGGGCGTGTCCCACACCCCAGATTAGAAAGAACCAGTCAAAACAATCCTCTGTCTTCTACTGCTCTTCCCAGGAGCTTTCCTAGCCTTCCTTCTTTCAGTGATTTAAATTCACAGCTGTCAGGGCTCTTGTGGAGGGTAAAACCAAAGGTGGGTGGATGCTGGTCCAAAGGGAGCCTCTGTAGAGCCCAGAGTTCAGGGGATGATCCCCAGAGACTGAGCAGTCAGTGAAGGCAGTGGATTTGGGAAGCCAGATTCCTCTTCTGCGAGACTGCTCCAGCTGTGTGAAGCTCTGGAGCAGGTTGGGCAGGACAGGGACATTTCTGCACAGTGGCAGGTCCCTGCCCTGGGGCAGGACGCTCTTCCTGCCTTGGTCTCTTTCGTGTTTCTGAGTCAGTTTTCCCTTATCAGCTCAGTCAGTAACATTTCCCCTGCAAATCCTTACCCACTTCACTTTGTCCTGCTGGGTGGTTTTCTCACTGTGTTGGAGCAGCAGGGTTAAGGTCAGTCTTGGCTTGCTGGTGTGAGTGAAGCCGTTCTGGGGAGCAGCCAGGGGGGTGCTGCTGTGCAGGCCTGGCTGGGCATTTGCAGCTGGCACGCTCTGGGATGCCCAGCACATCAGGGCAGCTGCCACTGGGGACAGGACACTGGTGCACAACAGCAAGGGGGCATTAGCTAGAGAAAACTATTTTTCCCAGTGGAATTGCTGCTCACTGCTCCAGCCCATTTCCCAGCAAGCTCTCCAAATGTGAGTTTTGCTGCCCAGGAGCACATGGGCCATTCTGAATGGTGCTGACTTGTGATTTACAGCCAGAGGTGGGCACATGCCACTGAGGTAACAGTTCTCATTCTCTCTCTGCCAGACACTCAGCTTTCCAGCAGCCCTGCACCCCTTTTAAGCTGTTGTCCTGCTTCTTCCAGCCTCCTGCAGTCCCCCCTGACCCCTGAAAGGGGTTGAGGAGGATGTGCCACAGCGGGAGCAGTGCCAGCTCCCCTGCCTGGCCCTTTGTTCCTTGTCCTTTTCTTTCTACAAAGGGCTCTAGCAGTCCCTTCTCCTCTGCCCTCAAGGACATTTGAACAATGACCAGGCAGAAGATAACAAAAAAAAACCTGTCAGCAGTTTTCTTGTCAGCAAGCAGCTGCCTGTGCCAGCTCCCAGGGCTCTCAGGACAGAACCCCAGAGGCTCAGGCCCACAAAAGCCTTACCTTGCAGGGCAGGGCTTCCTGAGACCCCACTGGTGGCCAGGGGCTCACTGCAGGACATGGGGTGGCTCCACACCACAGGTGAGGTGCTCGGACCTGGGGCTCCCCATTCCAGCTCTGGCCCTGACCTGGTACCACCATCCCCCTCTTGTGCTGCTGCTGCCCACGCTCCTCAAGCCCCCCTGCTCCCTGTCCCCCAGCTGCAGGCCAGGGCAAGGGCTGGGTGTGGGAAGCAGCTGTGGGGTGGCAGTCAGCCCCATGGGGTGCTGGGACCCACACACGCTGTCAGGGCCCTGCAGTTTGGTATCCTGGCTCTACAGCAAGTGTTGAACTCGATCCATCTACCTGGATTTGTTGGGAACCCAAGAGAAAGATTCCTCCTGCCTCTGTTCTGCCTCTTCTTCAGCCTTGTACGCTGCGTGTTAGGATGCACAGAGAGGAAGACACAGACAAGATGTCCCACCTGCATCACACGTCCCAGGAATGCTGTGCCTCCTGTGACACTCACTGTGCCTGTATCACAGTAAATGACATTTAGATTTGACAGCCAGAGCAGCAGGTGGAGGAGATCTGACAGAACCCCCCAGACACAGCTGCCACTCACAGCTGCAGTTCCCTGCGCTGCTGTTTTGATCACAGAGACAAATTGAGGCAGTTGTCGAGTGCTCACTGGAGCTCAGTGGACGGCAGCTCACTCCTCACACTGGCAGCAGACTGCAGAAATCCTCCCAGCACAGAGCACCATTCCCACAACCCATGGGCTGTGGGGATTCTCCAGCCTCTCCTCCTGCAGAGCCCCAGCAGCAGAGGCCGTGGATGTGCAGCACGAGCGAATGGCACGGCTGGCATGAGGCCAGAGCCCAGGTGTGCACAGAGCAGCATCCCACTGTGCCCTCCTCTGCAAGGAAGCACTTCCTCCACTGCAGTCCTTGGAGAAATCGTGTGAAATGAGAATCAGTCTCCTTAGCTTCAACCTGATGCCACAGCATCAATAATTTACACTGACAATTATAGTCCCAAAATTACAGGCTTAGCACACCCACATGCTGTGCATCCATGAGAACCCCATTATCAGGTCAGGGTGTTTTACCTCGCTGAAAATGCACAGGTTTGCCTCTGTGTGCTGAGGCTTTCTGGGGTACAGCAGGCAGGACTGGGCAGTGTGGCTGTGCCCTGGATCGAGACCTGGGTTTCTCTCAGCACCATCTCTGCTGCTGTCTGAGCCCCGGCTCCTGGCAGGTCCTGGCTCTGCTGTGCTTCAGCAGCACCAGCTGCTCGGTGTCCCTGGCTCACCCCAGGAGCAGGAGCAGTTCTGCAGAGAAAAGCAAGGGCCTGGAACACATCAGGGCGCAGCAGTGGCTCTGCAGAGGCAGAGCTCTCACCTGAGCCCAGCCTGGCTGGAGCAGCCCTGCAGAGAAGCCCCATCGCTCAGATGCAGCAGGGATACACAGCCTGCAGCCCCACAGGCACACACAGCCTAGAGGATGCTGCCTCACTGTGCTGGGCCTGCAGAAAGGAAGATTTTTAAAAACTGCTTTTCCTCCAATTTGTGTTTGGGATATGCAATTCATTTCTTAAATTAAATGGAAAATAAAAGAAAGGTTTGAGGGTTTATTTCTGTTGATCCCTTGTCCACCTCACCTCCCCCACTCTCCACATGAAATAGAATTACAAAACTGAACGTAGGATTTCAAATGTGAAGGCAGTGGGGATCACTCCTGCTGCTGACGAAGCCATTTCCACGGAGCACCTCTGCTCAGCTGGGCTTGCTCTGCCACCCTCCCAGCTGCTGCTGTGTGCTGGAGCTGCAGCCACGCCGGCAGCCCTGGCAGAAAGGCAGTGATGGGAATGATGTGTGGGTGCTGCACTGGGAGGGAAGGGATGGGAAGGAAGAAAGGCAGTGATGGGAATGATGTGTGAGTGCTGCACTGCCTCCACCCAGAGCGAGGCGAGGGCAAGGCCAGCTCTGCAAGGGAGCTGCAGTTCAAGTAGCTGGATCCAGCCCAGGACAGGATGTGGCAAGGAGGTTTCCACATCCAGGAGGACAGAGTCAGCCGTTTTCCTCCTCCCACCCTGAGGCTCTTTTCATGCCTTCATGCTGCAGTGCCCCTCCAAGGAGCCTCCTGCTCCCTGGAGGAGAGAGACCAGCTGTGGCCAACCTACGGAGCCCCCCAGACCCCCCACTTCTCTCCAGCTGCTACTGGGCCTGCTGAACCCTGAGGAGAGATGTCTGGAGAGAGAGGGGGGAGAAAAGGGAGCTGCTCACCTGCAGAGGAGTGCTTCAGAGGCTCCAGATCACTGTCTCCACACAGAGAAATCCGCAGCAGTAATTGAGGCATTGTGCTTCCCCAGCCTCTAGCACACGTGCTCCGACTGCAGTCTTTCCAGCAGGAGCCTTGGCACTTGAATGCTCCTTGCTTTAATCCCTGAGATTGCTGAAGGATGCTGCTTTCATCTGATAGCATTTATTGACTGTTACAATAATGAGCTTTGGCTTGCTGAGATAAATTAAATTGCTCACCCAGAGGTGCAAACTTCATTAATGCCAGCAGTGAGTCAGATCAGTGCTATTCTAGCCCAGAATGTAAACAGGCTGGACACATGAAAGGGGATTTGGCTGAGATTTTTTTTCTCTTTATTTTTCTTTTTTTAACCTTCCTAATTGCTGCTGACTTGTATTCTTTAGCTGCATCTCTACTGTTGGAATAAATCAGCCGAGACTCCATTTTCTTCATGCAGAAAGCAAATTCTTTATTCACAAAGCTCATATTTATAGGAAATATCAGAAGGCACTGTGCTAAACCTAATTGATCCACAATACAGTGAAACTCAGTTAATTCATATTGTATATGTCAATCAAATTTTCTCTAAATATGTTTACATTTTTCCTTTGTGGGTTCTCATGGGACAATTCTTATTGATTACACAGGTGTATTTGTTTTTCACCCTTAGAATAGATTGTTGTGTTAAACAAACTTCTCATCCTCAGAATAGCTTCCCATGGGAACTTGTAAATTGCTTGTTAGCTGCACTTAGAAGAAATGACAGGCCAGCTTTGGCAATTTGAGCAGAGTGAGGCCTGATTTTATAAGGCCTTTGTTTTATAATTCTTCTACCTGTCTATGATATCTCACCCTTTTTGTTAATTTAAAAAAGGCTCATATGTTCTGATGTTGAAACAACTCGCTCTTGTGATCTTATGAGATCTTAATGATCTCATTAAGGTTATCACTGGTTATCTATTAGATATGGGATAAGATACATAAAAGACTGATTACAATCAACAAAATTTATCAAATTCTATCATGTCATTGACACAGGGTTTGAGAAAACAAAAGAATACAAACAAAACAAAAGAATAATGCCCAATGTCTCTTAGGGAAAAGGAAATAAATGACCCTTGTTTTAAAGTCCAAATAGCTGAGACTCAGGAGAAAGTTCATTAGGTGGAAATGTTGATCTTTGACATGCCTGAGTGTCCTCCTGGGTCCTGGAACAGGGAATAGCTGAAGGAGATTAGTGGGATCACTATAGCATGATGGTGACATGAGGCTTTTGTTGGCAAATTGCCCCTGCAGTTGCAGACACAGCTGAGTCTTGGCAGTGCTACTTCTGTTCCTGTTCTGGCCACAAAGCCTGCAAGGTGATCAGGTTACTTCTCTTTCCACTGGGCCTCATTTTCTTGGAGGTAATTGGAGATTGATCAAACAAACAGGTGACTGCTTTGAACCTGCTGCTGATAAAATACAACCACACCCTCTCTTCAAGTCAAGAACCAATTAGGCTTTGCTGTGGCAGACTCAATTGGGATTTAGATTTGATGATCTTTTTTCCAAATTTCTAGTTCAAATATTGCATTATTCAAAATTATTTGTTGTCTAAATTTCTAATGTACGTATTACATTATTTGGAAGTTCTTAAGGCACTAAAGTCCCCTTCTTTTTGTTTTTTTTTTTCCTTTTTTTAAAATGAGATGTGAAATTAGGTAATTAGGAATCTCTGAAATACTGTACCATCATCCCAGATCTGCAAACAGCTGTCAATCCTCAATTTAGTGAGGCCTTGGATAATTATTTCCAGATGATAATTCCCAAGCTCACTCTAAAAGTAGGTTCAGCTGCCATATATAAAGGGTCAAATTGCCAGGTCAAAGTGACCTATATCTAGTTTTGATGCAGAAAACATCTGGGTTTATTGGCAAATTCTCCATCCAGATAGAGCCAAGGCCTGGGCACTGCCCAGGCTCCAACTGGGAGGGAATTCCCTAAACACATTTTAAAACAAGGCTCTTAAGAAAAGCAGTAAATAGAGTAAAGGCCTTGTGGTTAAAGACTAATCAAACCATGCAGTAGTTGGATCCCTCTGAAGTTTCCTTCAGGATAGAGATGCTTCAAACACAGCAAACTGCTGGAGGGCTTCTGTAATTACAACTGGGAAAAACCAGTAATAAAAACTGGGAAAAAACACAAGACTTGCAGTTCAGAGGAGGCTTTCCACGAAGCTCAGATATCTTTTCTTGGAACTCTGAAAAATACTTAAAATTATGAGACAGCATTGGGTCAAACCTTAGAGCCAGTGTAGGGACTAGCCAGAGAGCTAACCTGGTCTAAGAGGTGCATAAGCAGCTAGAAAACAAAAAAGAAGGATCCTGAAACAACAGTTGTCTTTTAGATAAATACACAAAAAGGTGTTAAAGCATATAAGAAGCCAGCTATAAACACAATAATAACATCTTATGAATAATAAAATTATAAAATCAGTCAAAAAAATCAGCCTATTATAAAATCAGTAAATTCACATCATGTAATCAATACATCAGTGCTAACCATCTTAGGAAGTTGAGATAACACCTTTCTAAACAGTCATGTACCTATGACAGCAAAATGAAAGGAAAACACTAAAACAGCTTACAATCAATAACAGCCACAATGTAGAATCATCACTGACTCTTCTGTGTTATCTGTGGGAGATAAAACAGCAGAGATTGTAACGAGCAATAAAATCTTTGACAAAATCAAGGGTGAACACGCTGTAACTTCTTCATCCACGAAGAGGTGTTTGTCAGTGTTTTATCACAGCTGTTTTAGTTGGAGTCATCGCTTAAAAGAAAACAACTATACATCTCACAATGTAGAAAAGTAATATTTAACTGTCTTAGATTGCAGTGCAAGATGTAACCAGGAGTATGTATTCTATCACCAGCTGTTACAACCAGATGCACTTATTTTTTATCTCTTCCACAACCAATCCTCTCTCCAGGAGATATCTTCTGTTAATGGGCAATTAATTATTAATTGTCTTCCGCTAATGGGCCATTGAGTGTCGCTGCATGGCTGATACAATGACATCATCCCACTGGGAGGAGCCAAGCATTCCTACCTGGATATAATCTGAGATTTGGAACACCAGAGCAGCCTTTTCCCACTGCATTCCCAGAGGAAGACTAGACCCTTCTAAGCCTCCACTGGATCTTCAGAGGAAAACTCCATCCTTCTACAGGATCCTGCTCCAACAGAACCACAGCTGGCACTGCAGGAGGGCTGCGCCACCATTGAATGGGACTGCGCCAACACCCTGAGCCACAGCGTGTCAGGCTGTATTCTGACTCTGTCTGCTTCAGCAGTAAAGTTTTTTTACTGTGATCTAATTATTTCTAAACTTTAAAGAACTGCTGCAGACAAAATTCAAGGTTATAGGACTTAGTTGAGAACTTAAAATTAATTGCTGCAAATAATCTTGGGAGAAGAGGAGAGCCGCAGGCGCAGAGGGGAGCAGGGCATTGTGGCCTGGCAGGAAAAACCCAAAATGGCTTCAAGTGTGGGAGCAAACACCACTCCTGCAGGAGGGGCAAATGCTGTGAGCCTGGAGGAACCAAAGAAAATGACAAGGGAAGATTGGAGGAAAAAGAAAGAACTAGAAGAGCAGAGAAAGCTAGGAAATGCACCTGCTGAGGTGGATGAAGAAGGAAAAGATATCAACCCTCATATTCCTCAGTACATCTCCTCAGTACCGTGGTACATAGATCCTTCTAAGAGACCCACGCTGAAGCATCAGAGAGCTCAGCCCGAGAAGCAGAAACAGTACAGCTCCTCTGGAGATTGGTACAAACGAGGAGTTCAGGAGCACGCTGTGGCCACGAGGTACCGCAGAGGAGCCTGCGAGAACTGCGGGGCACTGACACACAAAAAGAGAGACTGCATGGGGAGACCCAGGAAAGTTGGAGCAAAATACACAGGCATGAATATTGCCCCAGATGTGCAGCCTCAGCTGATGTTTGATTACGACGGGAAGAGAGACCGATGGAATGGTTATGACCCAGAGGAGCACATGAAAATTGTTGAGGAATATTCCAAGGTTGAGTTGGCCAAATGTACACTGAAAGCCCAGAAGCTTCAGGAGGAGCTGGCATCAGGGAAGCTGGAGCAGGTGAACTCCCCAAGACACCAGTGGGGAGAAGAGGAATCAAACTCACAGACAGAAAGAGATCATAACAGTGAAGATGAAGACAAATACACAGATGAGATTGACATGCCCGGGCAGAACTTTGACTCTAAAAGACGCATCACAGTCCGAAATTTACGTATTCGGGAAGATACTGCTAAATACCTGAGGAATCTAGATCCAAACTCTGCTTATTATGATCCCAAAACAAGAGCAATGAGGGAGAACCCTTATGCCAACACAGGCAAGAATCCAGATGAAGTTGGTTATGCTGGTGACAACTTTGTTCGCTACACAGGCGATACCATTTCAATGGCACAGACTCAGCTGTTTGCCTGGGAGGCTTATGACAAAGGCTCTGAAGTTCATCTTCAAGCAGACCCTACAAAATTAGAACTTCTTTATAAATCTTTCAAAGTGAAAAAAGAAAATTTCAAGGCACAGCAGAAAGAAAGCATCCTGGAGAAGTATGGAGGACAAGAACATTTAGATGCCCCTCCTGCTGAACTGCTGTTAGCCCAAACAGAAGATTATGTGGAGTATTCAAGGCATGGAACAGTCATCAAAGGACAGGAGAAAGCTATTGCTTGTTCTAAGTATGAAGAGGATGTGAAGATCAACAACCATACATGCATTTGGGGCTCCTACTGGAAAGAAGGCAAGTGGGGTTACAAGTGCTGTCACTCCTTTGTCAAACACTCCTACTGTGCAGGAGAAGCTGGGAAAGAAATTGCTAACAGAGAGGAAAGTTTAATGGAAGAGCAGCCTGAGGAGGAAGAACACATGACAAAACCCAAAACACTGATGGAGATCCACCAAGAGAAACAGAAAGAGAAGAAAAAGAGGAGGCACAAGAAGAGCTCAAATTCAGACAGTGAGGGTGAAGAAAAAAAGAAGCAAGAAAAACTGAAAAAGGCTCTAAATGCTGAAGAGGCTCGACTTCTCCACATCAAAGAAATCATGCAGTTAGATGAGAGGAAGAGACCATACAACAGCCAGTGGGAAGCCAGGGAGCCAACGGAAGAGGAGATGGAGGCCTACAGAATGAAAAGGCAGAGACCTGATGACCCCATGGCCTCTTTCCTTGGGCAGTAGTCACAGGAGGCACCATCCAGCACACGAGGCTTTCCCCACTGTTGTTACAGCTCTCTAGAGACTTGATTCCCTCTCACATGTCCAAAATGGCAGAAACCTTTTTGTGCCCTGAAGAAATTTGTGACAGCTTCTTTCAGCAGACATGAGCAGTCTAGTAGTTACTGGAGTTTTGTAAATGTGTGTATACACACACACATATATAACATGTGCAGATAAAATACATACACCTACTCTGTAAGTTCTTGAAGGAGATCTGACTGAAATCCTATGTTTATTTGGCCAACTAATATATATATATATATACATACATGGCAAACTAATGCATAAAGTTGTGATACAGTAAAACTGACCAGTCAAAAGAAATGGTCATCAGGTGTAAATATGGAACAAAAATAATTGACAAAAAATTGACACAACTACTACTAGAGCTTCTTACNACATGTGCAGATAAAATACATACACCTACTCTGTAAGTTCTTGAAGGAGATCTGACTGA
Organism: Chloropsis cyanopogon; assembly: GCA_013400585.1. Taxonomy (NCBI): domain Eukaryota; kingdom Metazoa; phylum Chordata; class Aves; order Passeriformes; family Irenidae; genus Chloropsis; species Chloropsis cyanopogon. The sequence continues at coordinate 58,842 of WEZZ01037229.1, forward strand.
AATCCTATGTTTATTTGGCCAACTAATATATATATATATATACATACATGGCAAACTAATGCATAAAGTTGTGATACAGTAAAACTGACCAGTCAAAAGAAATGGTCATCAGGTGTAAATATGGAACAAAAATAATTGACAAAAAATTGACACAACTACTACTAGAGCTTCTTACTTGTAAAGCCTGTCTCCTGACTGTAAAAGAATACATGGTTTCTTGATCACTTTACAGTGGAATATCCCTGTCAGAGCTGGAAAATGAAATTTCACAAATCAAGCAGCAGCATGGGGAAGCAAACAAGGAGAACATCCAGCAAGACTTTCAGTGACTTAATCCTGACTTGTCTGGATTAAGACATTCTTGTGCAGCATGTGTTAAAAACTACAAACCAGACACTTCAGAGACGCTGTGTCTGTAGACACCTCTAGTTGCACTTGTGTGGGGTGGTAAAAGGGTATTTCTGTCTTTTTCTTTTCCTTGTTTTAAATTCTAGGGGGAGGTAGGATGGACTCAAAACATCCAGTTTAAATGTATCAGAGGCACCATTAAATGTACAGTGAATTGTTTCTCTTTTTATATACTAAAACCAGGAGCTCTCGCGTTGCTGAGTTTTCCCCTATGTCTTCAATAAATCCTGTTTTGCTTTAAAAAAAAAATAAAAAAAAAAAAGGAAGGAGCAGAGCTGCAGCGGCCAAGGCATATCTACAACAGGTCTCTTAGATGAACAGCAATTAAACACAGATCAGCCGGTCCCATGTGATGGGCAGGCGGCGCCCAAAAAGGGGAGAGGGGGGGATGAGCTACTGCTGCCAAATGGGGAAGGGAAAACTCCGCGGCAGCTCTGCTCTGCCCCTAAAACACCTGCGGTCGAAAAAGAGGAGGGGAAAAGGCAATAAAAAAACAAACCCTAAAAACTGCACACCGTAAGGGGGAAAATACCAGAAGACAAACGTGGAACAGGCTAGAACGACACAAAGCGCCCACAGCTCTCTTCTGTTTTGGGGTCTGCGAGTTCCGCGGGGCTGCCGAGCGAGGGGCTCAGCCCCGGGGGAGCCGCCGGTCCGGAATGAAGCTTTGCTACAAAAATATTGTCCGACCACCGCTGGTCCTGCAGTTTCCGAGCTCTGCTGGACCACGAGACCCGCTCGGACGGTCGCCACTC
>WEZZ01037229.1:66272-86220 GCA_013400585.1 Chloropsis cyanopogon
CCTTGTCCCGCAGCCGGCGCGGCTCTGCGGGGCCTCTCGGTGTGCGGGGGGACAGCGAGCAGCGGGGGAAGCGGCGGCGAGCGGGGAGGAGGGAGAGTGCTGCTGGGGGAGGGAGCCCTCACCTCGGGAGGGATGCCCTGGCGCTGCCGCAGAGCCTCTGGGGTTCTCTGGCGCCTTTTTGGCTTGGTTTGGTTTTGCCTCTTTGTGTCCTCAGCTGCGGCTCTGCGCCGGGCACAGCTGTCCCAGCCCACCAAGACCCGTCCCAAACTTTGTGCCTGCTCATGCCTCAGTGGGGGGATGAGTTGCAAGCGAGCTGTGTGATGCAGAGCTGATAGAAATATTGGCATCCCACAAAGTTCACATGCACTTTCTAATTTACCTTTGGGTCCTTTTGGACAGGCAGTGTGGCTGAATGCTGTGCTCTGCTGATGAATAGACGTTGTATGCTTGCTTTCCCCACATTCTCATAATTTATGGAATCCTGATGACAAATGAAGTCCTCTCAGTGTCCAAGAGCAGTAGTAAATTAAAACATAACCTAGGACTTTCTTTTCCTGTTGCTCATTCAGATTCCTTACTGTAATTTTGCAGTCATTAAATGACAGCTACAGGATTAGCATAGCTCTACCTAGAGCAGTGGCTTTACTGAGTCTTGGACTAGCTCAAACATGTAAAATATGTTTAAGTCTTCTTCTGGAGCTTCCTGACCCAGGAGAACTTGCTTTGCTGATTTTTATTCCCTGAGTCAAAGAGGGAATTTGATTCAGCTTTGGTGGCAAGCTGTGTGCTGTGGTGTGAGCCACGAGGACACTGGCGGCTGCTGGGGCTGGGGGGAAGTGTTGGCTCTTGGTGTTTGACCAGGAGCTGTGCTTGAAGCACAGAGTGTTCATGGTGGTTACATGGAAGCCCTTGTAGGGTGGTTGGTGCTGTGGAGACCTTGGTGTGCTTGGAGGCTCTCAGACACAGTGAAACCATCCTGGCTGCTCTGGGGCTGCAGAGGGCTCCTGGAAGCTGCTCAGGGTGTGCCAGGACTCAGGGTGGTCGACCTCACGTGTCATTGGGGTGCACGTGAGTGTTCACCCACAGCTTGTTCACCTCCACAGCTGGGGGAGTTCCAAACCTTGGGCTTCTGCAGCGTTGGAAGGGGATGTGCTGGCTTATCTTTGCTAGCACTGAATGGCTTTGCTCTTGAATATCTGTATTTGATATAAAAAACTTCATCTTTGCAGGATGTAGAAGCATGTTTGAAGCATTGTTTGCTTTTTAGGAATTCTCCAGAATGATTTGCTTTGGTCTTACAAATGTTTAAAGAAAAGGACATGATAAAAAGTCCTTAAAGTGTGTATCTGGCACCTGCATCTGGTGCTGTCACACATTCATTTTTCCCCTTGCGACAAAAGATGTTTTTCCAATATTTGTCTCTGCAGCCAAAAAATAAATGGACTTTTTGATTCTTTCTCTTTTCTCCTATGAAAAATGCCAGACCTTTTTAACAGCTTTGCTGTAGATAGAGTTCATCAGGTAGTTTTCCAGATAAATTCCCTTTGGTTTGAAATACACAGGAGCTAGTTCTTAATAAACAATCCTGCAAAGCACCACACAGCAGTTTTCTCTAGTAATCAAGCTGAAATTTTAAGCTGTAGACTGCAAACCACTGTTGAGTTTCCACCAGCCTTCAGAGGCCCTTACAAATGGGAGTTTTGGCAACAGAAGTTTTGCACAATAGTGAGTTGAAGCAGCTGAGCTGAAGGGATCAGGAGTAGCTCATTGCCCCCCCCAAGGAGAATGACAGGCATCAGTGGGCACTTCCCCTTCTCTCTGGCTACCTACTCTTTCTTTTAAGCTGCTTTTCATATAGGGCTTTATTGTTCATGATAAACTCCATCTCAGCAAGAGTGAAAAATGAGATGTTGAGAAGGGCAATCCTGACATCAGGAGGGGAACATTTTCTATTTTAAATGCTCTTCATCTCTTAGGTAAATGATTGGAACTGAAATTCCCTGAGAAATCAGCAGAGACCTGGAGAGAAGAGGTGGAGATTTATTTTTTTTTTAGTTTTTAATTTAATTTCCCTCACCCTGAACTTAGTTGAGGAATCAGTTGGAAACTCTGGAAGCTGCAAGAGTGAGCTGAGCATCACTCAGCAGTGGGTGATGGGGAAGTGCAGTCTGGCCTGGAAAACTCCCTTTATGGTGGCTAAGTGTGGCTGCAGTCTACCTGGCCACTCAGCCAGCCCACTGGTAAGCCCTGTCCAGCCCAGGGTGCTGTCTGCTCCCTGTGTCCTGTCAGCCAGTGTGCTGGAAGATGCAGCCCTTTGAGCTGAATGACCCCTCCTGCTAAGTGGCAAACACAGGCTGTGACATTGGCAGCTGGCAGGCAGGAGCTCTCATTAGAGGAATATTGACATAGAGTGGGTGGGAGTGATGGAGAACTGAATGGCTCCCAAATTGTGTTGGGACCTCTGATTTTCTTTGAATGCCTTTTAACTCTTTCTCCATTGATAAGGTTTTCTGGGGCTGGAGGGTGGCTCTGGAGAGTTTCCAGCACTGAGAATCCTTCACAAGGGTGAAACCTGTGGTGCTCTGACAGGGCAGATGCTGGGACTCTGTGCTGTCTCAAAAGTGCCTTATGTCCAGGAACACACCAGGAAGAAAATCCCCTCATCCAACATCTGCAGCTGCTGGTTGTGTTTCATGTTTGTTTCCATTTGTGTCCCAGCTCAGGACAGACCATGGGGGAGTAAAATTGCTTCAGGTGCCATTTCTCAGCATGTCAGGAATGTCCCGTGCCTCCTGTCCCCTGGGAAGCCTGTGCTCCAGCCTGTGTGCTAAAGCCTCCGTTGGAAAGCAGTTTGGCATCCTTGTCTGTGAGGGAAGGGCTGCAGAGCCTGCAGACTGGATGGGGCAGACAGGGCTGTGCAGGGAGTGGCCGTGCCCTGGCACCTCTGCTCATGAGCCTTACAGAGGGCACCGTGCTTGGCTGCTCTTCTTGTTCCTGTTCTGGCAAATTCTTCTGGCTGCCTGTTGGCTGAACACGCTCAGCACAGAAACAACTCCTCTGCACAGGGCTGGTATCTCGTGGAGGGGGGAAACTCCTGTTCAGTGGGATGTCTGATGGCTTGGGAGTGCTGTTCCCAAAGGGCTGGGTGCCTCCCAGCCCCGCAGTGCCTGTGCCCCGGACCGTCGGGCAGAGCTTTGTTCCTCGCGGCAGGTGGAGGAGGGCGGATGGCTGCTGATCATTAGCGATGCTCTGCAAGGAGTGGGCGAGTTTCGTTTGAGTGCGTCAGGTCTGGGAGGGAGCATCGCTCCCCCAGGCGTGCAGGGGCAGGGAGGTTCTCCTCAGCAATGCAATACTTCTTTCCCCGTGGGATCGGGGAGTGTCCGCGGGTCTGCCCAGCTCCGGGAGCTCTGGAAGTGGAGCCACCGAGGTGCTCAGCTGGTCTCTGGCAGCGAGAGCCTCCAGTGAGCAGGGTGCCCTGCCGCCCGGGGCTGCCCTGCTGCCCGGGGACCTGTGCTGGGAGTGATTCCCACCACGACCTGGCACTGCCAGTGAACCCGCTGCCCACACTGGACTGGCCCAATGCCCAGCCTGTTCTGCAGAGCTTCCCTGGCACTGGGTGCAAGCAAGGGGAGAGAGGAGCTCAAGCCTTGCACAGTGCCTTGGCAAGGCCTGGGTGTGACAGCACCGATGCTGGCAGGTCTGAGGCTTTACCCTGGATCTAGGTGGGCTTTTTGTTCTGTTTTCATTAATAATGGTGAGGAACCTACACTGTGCCATGCAGCCTGGACTGAGTTCTTTGCTTTTGGCTCACTCCCTATGCTGGGAGGCTCTGCCTGGTGTGCCCGTGCCTCAAAGTGCAGGCAGAGCAGTGAGTGACCTGAGGCCACTGAGCTGCTTGATGCATCTTTTGCTGATGCAGATTCAGCTGCAAAGTAGAGCTGCCTGGTTCTGCTAGGGACATCTTTGCCAGTGCTCAGTGGGAGACTCAGCCTGGCTCTGTGCCTTGAACAAGGTCATTGTTGCCTTGGGAAGCTGCTGGAGGGGACTGTCCTCTGTGCACCATCAGGATGCAGCATGGTCCAGAGTTGCAGTGCCTGCTGCAGCCTGCAGCCTTGCAAAGGTCAGTGCTCACAGGTTCAGCCGTGCCCTGCTCAGCTCCCAGCAGAGGAGCTGTGTGGCTGCCAGCCCTCCACAGCCACTGTCTCTTCAGCAGATGTGCTTTCAAGACAAGAATAGCACTGTGAATTGCAAATCCCCCTCCGCCTTCCTCTTTGCCTGTACTCAGCAAACAGTCTGCCTTGGAATGGCCTGTGTGGGAACCCACAGGCTGTGATAACAGATCCTTCTTTTAAGGGAACTACTGAGGAATGTTGATGAGATTAGAGAGCTGAAAGGGGCTGAGTTTAGCAATGGCATCTCCATGGATGCTGTGGCTGTCTGTGCCTGGATTCCCAGCGTGCAGCTCCAGGATTGCCATGGCTGCCTCTCTCAAAGTGCAAGAACAAGCTCTGTCTCAGAAAGACTTCAATGCTACTTGCACTCTGAGGCAGGGAGAAAATGTGGAGCTGCCCTTTCCATACCAAAAGAGCTCCTCCCATGCTTCCTGTTCAGACTGAGAGCCTAAAACCAGCATGCTTATGTTGTGCCTCAGCACAAATATGTAGCTAATCCTAAAAATACGTGCAGCTGGGTCACATTCTCACGCAGGTCAGTAACCAGTCAGACAGAACTTTAAAGGGTTGCAGCAGAAATGCTGATACTGAAGTGGGTGGAGGATGGACCTTGAGAAGACGTGACAGGACATGACAGGGCAGGGCAGTGCCCAGGAGGATCATCTCTCTGGGCTGTGCACAGTGTGGGGGGCATGCTGCAGTGCTGTGTGGCTCAGGGATGGAGGTTGGTTCTGCTGCATCGAGGGCAGCATGCCCTGTGGCATCACCTGTCCTTTGTCCCTGCAGATCTGAGAGGCTCAAGCCTCTGTGGGGCCATGAGATGTCCTGGGAGTTGTGGGGGCACTGAGGAACTTTGCCTTTGGTGACAACTAGCTGACCCTGCTGGCTGCTGTGTCCTCGTGGACAAGGAAGGATGTTCTGTGGAGTGGGTTTGTTCCCAGCTCAGGTGCAGACCTCTTTCCCACAGCCCGGAGGTGATCTGCTCTCTCCTATGCTCTGCTCTCCCTGCTCCTTTTGCCCCAGATTCTGAAGATACAATCTCCACTCCATTAAACTTTGCAAGTGTACAGGCCCAGCCTTCCCTGTGGGAAGAAACCTTATCTGGCAGCCAAACAGCTGGGGAGGGATCTAATGCCTGTGAACAGTAAACCTGAAATGTGCAGCACTGCACCAAGATAATTGTGCTCATGCAGCCCTCAGCCGTGTTCCCTGAGGGCAGAGTGTGTGCTGGCTGGGCTGCAGGAAGCTGTTGCCACTCTTGGTCCTTGTTGGACCCTGTAGAAAGATGACAGGCAGGCTGTGGCAATGCCAGCTGTCCTTGTGACATGGCAAGAGTGCCATGGGGGGGCTTGTGACCCCCATTTGTCTCTCTGGTCAGCTGCTGCAGGTGTGATTGTGAAGAGGCTGGGGGGCTCCTTGGCTGCATCTGCCAAGTCCTACCATGCCAGACACTCTGTGGTGATCCCCCAGGAGCCAGCAGGGACTTTAGAGGGGAAATACATTCTCTCTCAGCTTGTGACAAGTAGTGTTATTTTGCACAGTGGATTCTTTCTCCTTGTTCTGGGTCGTGGCCTTGCTCTGTGCCAGTAAGGGGACAGCACCAACAGGGCAATTCACTGAACAGAAGTTTGGAAAACACGGGCAACAAGGTTCAGTGAAAGAACTCCAAGGAGCTTCCAGGGGCTCCTCACAGTTGCTGGAGGGAGGTTTCCATCTGAGCCAGCTTCTCTGGAGCACTGGTAGCTGCCATGTGAGGCAGGACACAGACTGGGGTGAGGCAGAAGCGCTCAGTGCCTGCCTGAGCTGGGGATTCCTCCACTGGTAAATCCAGCAGAACAGCCTCCTCCTGAGGGACAGGCTTCCAGTAATAAGATCTGGAGAGGGGCCCAGAAATGCCACCTCAGCCTATGCAAATACCATTCCCTTCATCCTGAAGGTATGCCAGCTGGGCTCTTTAGTAATTCACTAATTTTTGTACGTGCATTGTAAGAATTAGGAGCAGAGGTTAATTGTCCAAGCTGATGAGCTGTTTTTTTTCAGTCTTGCTCTTCCCAGAAGACTGTTTATTCTATGTCACAGAGCAGTTTCCTCCTTTCCTATACTTCAGGGGTTTGCAGTGATGTTGCACAAGCAAGACAAATGTCAAAGTTCAGCCAGGACAGAAGGTTGTGGAGGTCCTGGGGGTGTTGACCTGGTCCTCTTGCCCAGAGCTTGGCTGGAGCGTGGGTGGGATCTGTCTGGCAGAGTGGACATCTGTCATCTCTAAAGTCTGGTGCTCATCTGGCACCTCTGTGTGGGGAGGTGACCCAAAACTCTTTGTTTTGTCAGTGCAGCCCTCCAGAAAGCTGGGATGAATTTCTGTTTCATTCCATGAAGGCTGCTCTTGGCAGTCCCTGCAGAAAGCAGCACGTGCCTCAGCACTGCTGGCTCTTTGGGGGGAGTTTACAGTGAGCCCCCCAAGACACGTGTGCTGCTGAGAAATTCAGCTCTTGGCAGTGTTCAGCTTTAAGCCAGAGCTGGGCTGTGGGAGCCCCTGGCAGAGCAGATCATGGCTCTGCAAGCACTCTGGCTTTCCTGGGTTGTGATGCCCTATTGTTGGATGGGAGGTATTGTTGTGAGGAGCCTCATCATCTCTGGAACAGCTAATAAGGAACAAATGAAGATTAGCACCATGTTGGTGTAGATGAAACAGGATATTTCTGTCCCCTGCCCAAGAGAGGCATCTCAGAGCTGCAGTGCCAGGCATTCCAGGATCTACCAGCCAAGGGGAAAGAGGAGCTACTCATGCTTGCATCCACCCCTGAATTTTAGACAACAATGGGAATTTTATTTTTAAGCTGGTTGTAGGCTTGCTCCAGTTTTCTCTTTAATCATGAACAGATGCACTTAGGCCCTGTTTCTTGCAGACCTGGATGCCAAGTGGGAGAATGACTCATGCAGTAAAGGAAGGCTGAATCTGCAGACACACCGGCCTTGGGCTCCTGTGTGTGTTTGGAATTGCCAGACTGTGGGTCTCTGGAGTGTCTTGCTGGAGTATCTGTAAGGTGCTCATAATTCATAAAATTGAAGAGCTAGAGTTGAAGGCTCTGGCTTTTTTGGGTTGTTTAGGTGGGGTTTTGGGGGGTGTTTTGTTGTTTTGTTTTTTGTTTGTATTTTTTTTTAATCGTCATATGCAATGAAAAAGTAATAGATGCAAACCTAGAGGACTAATGACCCAGACAGAATTTCCTGATTCAGTAGAGATGTCTCCAGAGCAAACTGGGGATTACCTTGGCTGGAAGCAATGCAGCTCTCCTGCCCCACAGGGCAGCACTGACTGTGGGTCCCCGTGGGTTTTGTGGGCAGGAGCTGCTGCTTCTGCCTGTGAGCTGAATGCCAGCTGAGGTGCCAGGGCTGACTCCTGCTCCTTGGAGCTGGAGCAGCAAGTTAATGAATGTGAAGCAAATTTTGATCTCATTAAAAAAGATAAGGTTCTTTACCTTAAGGTGCTTCCCTTCCCTCAGCTCCTCCTGCCAGCACGGGAGTCTCTCCTTCTGTAGTCCCAGGTGATGAGAGCACGATTCCTGGCACGATTCCTGGCACGATTCCTGGCACTGGGGGAGCCCCTGGGGGTCCTGTGGGGTGGTGGGGGGCTGCAGAGTGCTGTGGGCTGGCTGCTGAGGGGCTGGCTGGCTGCTGAGGAGCAGCAGGTTGCTATGATACAGTTTGCTGTGGCAATGTCTGTGCTGAATGAGCCAGAGCTGCCCCTACAAAAGGAGCATTCCTTGGCTGGGAGGGGGTAGATTTATCTGAAGTGTTTATGTAAAACTGAGAAGCTGCAGGGAGAGGATGTGCGTGGGAACGTTTCCTCCAGCACCAGGGCCCCTGTCTGCAGGCAGACACCCCTGTGTGCATGGGGGAGAGGGCAGGGCTCAGATAAAGGACCGGGCTAATTCAGGCATGCGGAGCAGCCCTGGATCTCCCGGCCCGTCCTGTCCTGTCTGCCCATGCCAAACACGAGACTGAAAAGCCCGTTCAAAGGGGAGCTCAGCACTGCTTTGCTTGGTGCTGCCTGTGGAAGCAGCCCCGGGCTGAGCAGGGCTGGCTCTGGCTGTGCCACGGGCAGTGGTGTGACTCTGCCAGGTGTGAGGGTCAGAAACCTCTGTGCCCGGGACACTGGGTCACCCTGGCTCACCGTGCCTGTCTGTCTGGCATCCCTGTCCCCAGAGCTGCCCAAGATGCCACAGGGACTGGCTCCTTTCCATCAGGGAGCATGAGGTTCCCTCTAGGAAGAGGGCTGGGCTCTGCAGAGATCAGCATCTGTTTCTTCTGTTCTGATCCCAGCTGCTTCCCTTCCCAGTGACTTGGCAGGGACAGAGACCCATCTCTCTCCAAAAGGAGCAGGGATGCAGGTGCCTTTGCTCCTCTGGGCTGGCTGTAAGAGCTGGAGATATCTGTAGCCACTTTTGCTGGGAATCCAATTGCACATCAAATCCAGGGCACCTTCCCCTGGCTGTATGGGAGTGGCAGGGGCTGGGCTGCTCTGAGCCCTGGAGCTCCGCTGTTGTTGGTACCATGGTCTGAGCTGGTTGGCACTGGGCAGGGTTTGGGAAGGCTCCACATAGCCCTCAGCCTGCCCCATGAGGGCTCTGGGCACAGGCAGGAGCATCAGGCTCTGCTCCCCAGGTGTTTGCAGAGCTCCTGGTGTGCAGTGCTGTGCTGGGGGACTGTGCCCCAATCTGCACCTCAGCTGGGAGCCCCTGTGCATGCAGGACCTGGGACTGGAGCTCCTGCAGAGAATCAGCCCAGCCCATCTCGTGCCCAGCCCAGGCAGATTTCCATCCTTCCGAAAACATGAGCCACCATCATCCATAATTCATCAGGTGCTGAACTTCATCAAGGAGCCACCTGACACCTGGGCTGCACCCTTCTCCTGGGAGGGGAAAGTGCCAGGGCCAGACATCCCGAGGAGCTGCAGCATGTCTGGCTTCAGCCTAGGATAGGCAATCCTGCTTTTGGAGGAGGCAGATTCAACAAGGACTCTGGTGTCTCTGTTTCCTCTTTCCATAAATAAACATTTGCTTCTCATCCCTCCAGGAAGTTTAAGTTATTTGTCTTTGCAATATAAAACCAAAACAGTGTTTTAAAGTAGCAGTGAGGATGATTGCTCCATGACTGTTTGCTGAGGTGTCTGCACTCACCAACAGAGTGCAGTGCAAATAAAAACGCTGTGGCACCGTGACTTTACTGCCTGAAATTTGCATTGAAGGTGTGCGTGTGTGCACGTGTGTAGTAGAAGCTGTGCAGGATTCAGGCTGGGCTCTTTGCCTGCTCACAGAATTCCTGTGGAATGCAGAATCATCCCCTTCCATTTTTAGCTCGTTCACCAAATCTGTCACTTCTTTTATATACCAAAAAGAATTGTCTTTTTCCAGCACAAATCCAGAAAGAAGGCAATTCATTTTTACCTGTCACAAATTCTCACAACCTATGTGAGCGAGCTCTCCTGTATAAAGATAGCAAGGGAGGATAAAAACCAGCAATAGCATTTGCTGTCTTTTCTCAGCCACACCTTCCCCCTGTTAGAGGTGCAGCACTGGCATGACAAGTGCTGGAATCCAGGCGTGAGTGGTGAGCCAGGCGTGTGCAGTGCTGAGCTCTCCTGCATGAGCAGCATCCCCAGCAGCTTCCCCAGCACTTCCCAGATGCTCACTGGGGAGAGACAGGGATGCAAAACTTGCCTCTTCACTCTGTCAAGGTGTAAATATAAAAAAATAGGACAAAACCTCTGACTTCCATACCTAAACTAAGGAACTAAACCCCTGTGCCAATCAATCTCTGCTGAACCTTACCATGTGTGGTCACCGCTCAAAAGCTGGGGTTAATGTCCTTTGTCTTCAACAGAGCGATCTGCACCATGTGGCAGTGTCTCCAGTTGTTACTAGAATTAAACCCTGTGCCTGGCAGAGAGGGCTGGGGGTGCCAGGCTGCCCCTTTGCCCAGAAGCAGTCGGTGGGGTGGGACCTGTGGCGCATGGAATGAGGAGAAAAGCCTCCAAATTCCAGAAAATCAGAAGGGGTTTTATTAAACAATCCATTCCTTTTTATAGGGTTTTTCTCTAACAGCTACTTGATTGGTTAAATGACACAACACCTCTCTACCACCAGTGGATGAGATAGAGAGAGCATATTTTGAAAACACACACGAGGAAATAATAAACTAAAGTGAAAAACAGCACCTGTTATTTTGAGAACAAGAGGTGTTTAGAAAATCTCTATCAGTCTTTCCCTGAGAACATGAAATGCCTACAAAACTGTTCTCTTTAAAGGTAAAATGTTTTTCCTTGGGAAAATCCAGGCCTGGTGCTGGATCTCTCTAAGATTCACTAAATGTCAGCCCCACAGACGTGCTGACCCCACTGCTCTCCGCAGGCTCGGCCTATTACGACAACGTGCGGCCCTTGGCCTACCCAGACTCGGATGCTGTGCTCATCTGCTTTGACATCAGCCGCCCTGAGACCCTGGACAGCGTGCTCAAGAAGGTGAGTGCCCAGCTCCCAGGGGTGGCTCTGCACCCCATGGGGTCCCTGTGCCCTGAGGCTCTCTCAGGGCTCAAAGCTCTGGCCCTGAGGCCAGGCCTTGCCTGGAATCCCTCTGTTCAAAGGAGGATGGTCAGGTGCTCTACTTGGTCTGTGCAGAATGCAAGATATTTCCATTTGAAAGGAACCTAGGGGATGGTGAAGCTCAGGGCAGCTTGCAGCATGTGTGTGGGGTCTNGTGTGGCCAGGCCTTGCCCAGAGTCCATGTGCCCCAAAGCTCTAAGGTTCTCAAAGCTCTGGTTATGTGGCCAGGCCTTGCCCGGAGTCCCTGTGCCCCAAGGCTTTCATCAGGGCTCAAAGCTCTGGCCCTNTCGGATGCTGTGCTCATCTGCTTTGACATCAGCCGCCCTGAGACCCTGGACAGCGTGCTCAAGAAGGTGAGTGCCCAGCTCCCAGGGGTGGCTCTGCACCCCATGGGGTCCCTGTGCCCTGAGGCTCTCTCAGGGCTCAAAGCTCTGGCCCTGAGGCCAGGCCTTGCCTGGAATCCCTCTGTTCAAAGGAGGATGGTCAGGTGCTCTACTTGGTCTGTGCAGAATGCAAGATATTTCCATTTGAAAGGAACCTAGGGGATGGTGAAGCTCAGGGCAGCTTGCAGCATGTGTGTGGGGTCTGTCTGTGTTCACTGGTACAAACGTGGGGACAGAGAGAAATGTTGGGCATTTGTTCTGTTTTCCATCAAGATCTTGGAAGGTATTATGGATCTCTGGTATCCAGAGATACCACCAATGTATGGTTGGAGCAGAGCCACCAATGACTGGATTGCCTGCAGCAGCTGGGAGGTAGCCCCTGGTGCCTGTTTCCAAGCAAGCAGAGTGCTCAGTTTTTTGGCTCTCCCCTCAGTTCAGCATCTGCACAGTCAAAAAGACAGCAATCAGTTCTCTATAGCTCGTCAACAAAAACGATGAGCTGTGGTGCTGAATTTCAAGAGAATTAATAGGATGAGATGGCGCAATGCCAGTGGCCTGGAGAGCAGGCAGGGCCCTGAGCTGGCCCAGCACAGCTGAGGGGCCGTGCTCTGTGGGAGCAGCTGAGAGCTCTACCTGCACCTCAGTGCCTGTCAGCAAAGCTGATATTCCAGCTGGCAGGTCCCAGAGAGCCTCCCAGGGCTGGGGATCTGCTGTGGAGCACCCCTGGCTGGTCTCCAGTGGGTCACTTCTGGGAGAAGGTCCCACACAAGGCTCTCCTCTGAGATGGAGGGAGGGCAAGTGGCTCCCAGGTCGGTCGCATCCCTTGGTCCTGGCTGTGCCCTGCTTCCTTCCACGCAGTGCAGGGAGCTGTGCTTCTGCTGTGCAGGAAAGCATCTGGCAGCTGCATCCTGTCCTGGGGGGAGCCTTGGCTGGCTCATTTGTGACACTCTGAGACACCAAGGCATGAAAAGCACCACAGAGCAGTGGCTCCCATGGCTGTTCTCCTCAGAGAGCCCCAGGGCTGGAATGGCCACGGCCTGAACATGTCACATTGTGCTGGCTGGCCTCTTGGCCTCTCCACATTTTGCCAAATGTTGTGCTGAAGCAAGTGCCTCTTACTCAGCTGCTGGGAGGGCTGAGAAGTGGGTCTTTGTCTCAGGAGTGTCCTGGTGAGGGGACAAAGACCCTTCAGATAAATTGGTCAATGGCTCAGTGTTGGCTTCCAGAGCAGGTCCCGGGTACCAAGCAGGCTGGGTGGAGGGGAGGGTGTTTCATGTGGACTCAAAGAATTCACTGCTCAGCTTGGGAGTCAGCAGAATAATAATGCAAGTGAATCACTTATACCTTAATGAAATACAAACCCCTCATTAGGTGGGGCTGGGAGTTATTGTCTCTCTGCACACTCTTCATGTGAGTCCACCCTGCTCAGTGCGTGGCTTTCCCTGTACAGCCTCACAGATGTTTTGAGTGCTGTTAGGCAATGGTTTTTTGATATGGTAACTTAAAATAAACCCTAAATCCCAGGGGATTTCTTAAGTGCCTCTGAGTAGATGCCTTGTTTCCTTTGGTGCAGGCTCACAACCTGATGGCAGTGAGGAAAATTCCTAAGACACCATGAAGCTGAAATGGGTTTTAGCTTGTGATATCAGGCAAATAAGGAAAATAACATTTCCTGTTCAAGCCTCAGGCAAAAATTCAGCAGAGGAAATCTTTATTAATGCTGCCCTTCTGATGCCTGGGCTGCTGTACAGCATGTACAGTTGAAGGGGCAGAGCCATCTGGGGGAGTGCAAGCAGGCAGCTCTGCCTTTCTTGCAGAGCAAGTTTTCATGGAGTGGCACCTTGGTTCTGACAAGTCCTGATGGTACCACAGGTTTTGGGCTCCCAGAGGTGTCAGTCATGCATGAAGAAGCTCACAGCTCTCCCCATAGACTAGGGAGCCCTAGATAGAAATTAAGATTTTTCATATTTTGCGGTTGCTTTGGTCTGATACTGGTGGAATGACATTTGGGTGGTTCTTGGCACTCCCTTCCCCACGAGGTTGTGGGCACTGGGCTTGGTGGCTTGGTTTTCTTTCTGCTTCTAATTGCCCAGGGTATATGCTTAACCCTGAGTTATCATAGCAGGAAATTGCTAATTCCAAGTGACATTACAGCTGGGGGTAATCTCTATTTATTATCTGCTTCCTACTCTAGCACCACTAGATAAGTAACTGGGGCATTGACATGCTGATGGAGCTGTGCAGGTCTCCCCAGGGGAGGTCACAGGTGATGGATTTATTTACTGCTGCAGACACAGCTGACATCAGGCATTCACTTTGGGAGCTCTGAAAAGAGCCATTTATATGAAGGACATGGATGTTTGCCCTGGCCTTCTCTTTCCATTGCTTCAATTCTTAATTTCCCTGGCTATAGCTATGCTCTGAATATCATGTCTTTAACAGGTGGTTCCCAGTAATAAATAGTGTGTGAGTGTGCAAAGAGCTCTCCACTGGCTATGTTGACCCTTGGGTCCCAGATCTGAGCACCAGACCGTGTGGCTGTTGTTTTTCCACAGCCTTGCACAGGGGACCACCACTTGGATGGGGAAGGTTTGCAGGGCACAATCTGGAAAAGTTGTCCAAGGGGTACTCTGGCCATTCCCATCCTTGACCATGGCAGTCCTTAAAGAGCCCTGATATGCTGATCAGTGTTTGAACAGTTGTGCCACCCTGTTTGGAAAAGCCACACACACCAGAGCCTCTCCTTCCCTCTGCAGTGGCAAGGGGAGACGCAGGAGTTCTGCCCCAACGCGAAGATTGTGCTGGTGGGCTGCAAGCTGGACATGAGGACAGACCTCAACACCCTCCGGGAGCTCTCCAAGCAGCGCCTCATCCCTGTGACACATGAGCAGGTGTGTTTGGGCAGTGCTCAGGGAGGAGAGAGTGTGCTCTGTCACCCCCTGCACCAGGCCTTGGTCTGCAGCTGGTTTGATCCTGGCTCAGGGGCTGGGAGCTGCTCATGTTTACAGCACTCTTGTCCCTGGCTCTGGAACACCCTGACTTATTCCCGATGCTCTTCTGAGCAGCCACCCTGTTAGCAGCCAAGAAGTCATTCCTCAGAGCAGGTGGAAGTGCCTGATTTGACAAGTTGGACTGGCTAAAGAGGGGGTGTTGTCCTTCTGCATCTCCTACTCGGGTGCAGCCCTTTCTGCTCCCAGTGACTCCAGCTTGGGTTCTGCATCGGGGCAAAACTGCAGGGGGGAGGAAACCACAGCTGGGGGGCTGAGGGGCTGCTGCCAGTGACCTCCAGAGGACCCAGCAGTGTCTCCAGGCTGGCAACAGACCCAGCCTCTGGTGCAGGGGCAGCTGCACTCTGAGCTGCTGCAGTGCCTGGCTCTGTGTTGTGCAGAGCACGTGACTGTCCAGGCAAGGGGGGTTGCCCAGCTGTCTCAGCTGCAGGGGTGGCACTGTGTGACTGACAAAGTGCCATAACCCAGGTGAGGCTGCCCTCACCTCTGGAGCTCTCACAGAGCCTTGCACTGTGTTTGCAGGTGCTGAGGAACCGCCGTGTCCCCACGGTGCCACCATGCTGCCAGCACAGGCAGAGTGCTGGCTGTGTGGGAGGCTGCTCCGTGGACAGCAAGGTGTGCTAACCTCGTTCCCCTTCCCCTGCTCTCTCTGGCTGCAGGGCAGCGCTCTGGCACGGCAGATCGGGGCGGTGGCCTACGCAGAGTGCTCCTCCAAGGTGTCGGAGAACAGCGTGCGGGACGTGTTCCATGTGACCACGCTGGCCTCGGTCAGCAGGGCGCACAAGAACCTGAAGCGCAGCAACTCCAAACGGGGACTGAAGCGGGCGTCACAGATGCCTGGCAGGACAGACTTACTGAGTGACACAGAGATCAGGAAAGACCGAGCCAAGAGCTGCTCCATCATGTGAAAAATGGGCTGTAAATAATGTGTGTGTGTTGTCCATTTGTACAGTAACTGGCTGAGACAAGGGCATGGTGCTGGCTGCAGGAGCTAGCCTGCCTTTCCAAAGCCTTTTTCTCAGTCTCTAGGGCTGAGCAAAGGTCCCAGCTGCAAGCAGGGCTGCACGAGTCGCCCTGCACTGTGGAGATTTCTGGGCTGGCTGCTGCTGTGCAGATTGCTTGGGATGAAGGAACCACTTGGCAGAGGAGTGTTCGGGTGCTGGAAGGTCTGTGACTGGGTGAAACAAAGTAAAAGGGAGCGATGCCGTGTGTGTGCCACCCTCCTGGACCCACAGCCCAGGCCCTGCCCCTGTGCAGCTGTACAGCACACACAGTGTGGGGTGGGGGCTGTGTGGGACCTGGGCTGCAGGGAGGAGGGGGATTGGGAGCAGCAGAGTGCTGTCAGGAGAAGGTATTCCTCCAATTTTCCTTTAGAAGGGAAATGATGTTTGAGGTGATGCTGCCCTCGGCCAGGTTGGACAGCAAGTGCCATGGAAGGTGCAAGTCTGGGCCAGAGCTGGGAGGGAGGGCACGCTGGGAAGGAACCTTATCCTGATGAGACACCACAGCAGTCCACCTCCTGCTAAGAAAATAGATGGATGTCTCTTTCCATGGTGTTTTAGACACTCAAACTGCATTTGAAACACTGCAGCCAAGTGGATCTGGCTCCAAGGGAGAGGTGTGTCCCAGCAGATGCATGCTGAGAATCGTGGTTCCCTTCAGCAAGCAAATGCCCCAGGGGAGCTCTGTGTGAGCTGCTGACACCTGGGCACTCCCCGGGCTCTCCCCACTGTCCTGCACACACGGCTCCCCACAACTGCTGCAATAACAATGTCCTGCTCCCCACCCACTCCCAGCTGCAGATTGTGTTGCATGGTGCTGTGTTTGTCTGGTGTAGATGAGAAAAATGACTTTTTGCATATCTGCACCCTGTCTCTGCTGTGGCAGTGGGAGAGGAGGTGCTCCCTGCCTTTGTGCCTTGCTGTCTGGCCTCCTCCCAGCATCTCCCATTGCTTCTGCTGCTGCCCTCTCTGAATGCCTTTGATGACAGTATTAGCCTGGGTTTAATGTCACATGGACACTTTATGGAAAAATAGAATCTGCTCTGTTGCCAGATCCAACTGTGTCTGTGGGCCACAGGAAAAATAAACATGATTGGAAAATTCGTAGTGCTCAGCTGTGTTCATTTTTTAGTCAAACCACACATCCTCTCAAAACCTCTTGCTGCCCAACTTACCTTTGTATCCTCATGTCTCTCTCTAGCTCTTGAAATAGGCTTGTGCACACCCTTCAGTGAAAAACCCAGAGGACTTATCTGCATGTATTCATTTTGGAGCTGAAACACCTGCCTTGAATATCCTCTCCCTCTGTCCCGACTCCTTCAATATTGTGCAGCATTTGCAGGTTGGCTGTGCCTGCTTCAGCAGCCTGAGCTGACAGGAGCTGCCTCTGCCTCACCGCAGCAATAGCTTTTGACTCAATATTTTGTGTCTGCTCTCACACCCAGGTCTCAGACTGCAGCTGCACAGTGAAGGCATTTGGGGGAATTGGAGCTGCTGATTTACCAGGACAAGGAAAGCTCCATCAGTGACAGGACCCTTGTGCTGTGTGCAGGTTGCAAGAGCATGAGAACGCCCATCTGCAGTCTGGGAGGAGGAAGAACTGAGCCAGGCAGTGTGTCGAGAGCAGCCCTCAGCATCTTGGGGCTTTTCTTGCACTCTCCAGCTTCCCCAGAGCCTTTGCAAACGCTGTTGAACAAAACCAGATCCCTGCTTGGATCCTGGCAGAGGCACACAAGTGTCACTGCCCACTCCTCAGAACCTGTTTGCAGTTGCTCTCACCGTCCTCATGTCACACAGCCACTGCGATTTCCTTATTTCCACGTCCACACAGCAAGTGCATTCCCTTTCACTGTGCTCTAGCAACTTCCAGGCTTTTGAATTCAATGTGGCAGTCTCTACAAAAGCAGTTTCTGGGTCACTGATCACTTTAAACTTGTGGTGGCTCTACCTTGTTAGCTGATCCTGTAAGCAAACCCTTGGTTCCAGGATCCATCCTGAGGGGCTGTGCAGGGCAGCACCCCCTCCCTGAGGGCTGCCACTGCTGCAGGGTTGGCACAGCACAGCAGGCTCAGCTTCCCAAGGCCCAGCTCAGGGAGCTGGGGGAGGCTCAGCATCCATCCCAGAGCAGGGATATGGTGCTGGGGGGGCTCAGGGCTGTCAGAGGGGGAAAGCAGGACAGATCAGAGCTCACTGAGACCTGCAGCTCAGTAAGGCACTGATGGACAAGGCTGGTTACAGTCAGGGGAATCCACAGTGCCCACTCCCACATGGTGCTCCCCAGTAAGGGAAGCAGGACATGGAACTCTAAATTCCCTTTATGAAGAGGCAGCTGCACCCTCCATGGTCTTCCCTCTGCTTTCCACAGGCACGTGACATCTCCCATGCACATCCAGGTGAAGCTGCAGTGCCAGAAAAGCAGCTGCTGTTTGGGGTTACACAAAAAGGATGGGACCTTGAAAACTTCTGGTTTTGTTAATTTATTTTTTTTATTGGAAGGAAGTGTCATTTTTACCCACCTCACACCCCCCTCAGCACAGCTCGAACTGGCTGGAGGCCCGTGGTATGAAAATAATGATATTGGAGTGAAAGAAATTTGTGCCTAGCTGCTTCTAGAACAGCCAAAAAAAAGACAAGAAAAAAAAAGTATCAGCCAAAAAATGTGCATTCTGCCAGAGTGAGCAGGACCAGACTCAGACTCTACATGTCCAGAGTAGATTTGGAACATGCAGCCCACGAGAAGCTAATGAAAGCCAAAATGCAAATGCTGCCACAGCTGAGCTGAACCCAAAGCATTCATCTGTCACCCTTGCATACACCCCAGACATCGACTGTTGGAAGCCTTCCTTGAAGGCTTGGGCTTATGGCTTCAGAGTGGGATTGAATTCTGGGCAAATGAGTGTCCCTGTCCCTTCTCTGCCCCTCCTCAGGGGACTCCAAGGCTGCTCTCTGCAGCCACAATTCAGCAAGCAGCTTAATATTCTGGCACTTGCTTCTCCACCAGCTTTCTTGTCTAATAAAGAGTGTTTGGACTCCCACAGTAGCTCATTTAACCAGAGCTTTCAAAGAGTTCCTCTTCCTCACTCTCCTTCTCTACAGAGGAATAAACAAGACAAAACAGGAAGCAAAATCAAAAGAATAGAAAAGGCAAAAAAAGAATAACGTCTGAAGCAGGAAAGGAGAGCCACAACCACAGAAGAGACCAAATGAAGCCATTGTTGGGTCCCTTCTCCTCCAAACCAAGCCAGAGCCTGCTGGGAGAAGTTTGGGAGTCTTTTGTATATATATATAGATATATATAGACATATAGTCCTATATGTGTGTTTGTGTATATATATATATGAGTATATAGAAAAGTAGTCAATGGAAGTTTTGGGATTTCCCCCTTGTCAACAGCTCCAAAGAACCTGCTGGAGTTAATGCCAGGTAATTTGGGATTTAAAAAAGCAGCAGTAGATGTGTGGGGGATGTGGCCATGGCCCTCACTCCCGATCATCAGAGCTCTGTCCAAAAGCACCAGGTAACCCAGCAGTGTCATCTGGGGCTCCCAGTGGATCCCAGGGTGTGGGACTGGGGCTTCTGCAGCCATGGAGAGGCTCCTGGCCCAGCCTTGGTGCCTGCTGTGCCTGCTGGGCGCAGGGAGGGCACCCAGGAGTGCAGGGAGGGCACACAGGGGTGCAGGGAGGGCACACAGGGGTGCAGGAAGGGCACCCAGAGATGCAGGGAAGGCACCCAGGAGTGCAGGGAGGGCACACAGGGGTGCAGGGAAGGCACCCAGGGGCGCAGGGAAGGCACCCAGGGGCGCAGGGAGGGCACCCAGGAGTGCAGGGAGGGCACCCAGGGCACCTCCTCTGTGTGTGAGGGAGGCTCCAGCCTGCCCAGAGAGGACAGGAACTGTCCTGGTGGGCAACCCCAAGGTCAGCTGGGGATGGGGTTTGCCTGGCAGACTGGATACCCTGGGCTCCTGCATGGCCAGGGAGGGGGCCAGGCTCCCCCAAAGAATGAAACAGCCAAAGCCAGCTCTGTCTCAGCTCCAGCCGTGGCCAGCTGGCAGTGCTGGAGCTGCTGAGAGCTGCCTGTGGCTTTCACGGGGTGCCATCCCTGCTCCCTCCCGGCTGCCTGAGTGCCAGCCCCACTCTGTGCCTGCCTGCCCTGGCACGGGGCAAGCCCTGGACCATCAGGTGTGGGATGGAGGAGCTGCTGCTGCAGAGCTCCCCCGGGCACAGCCAGGAGCTGCCTGCTCGGGCAGATGAGTCAGCACAGGAAAGAGAGGAACAAAACCAAGCAGATGGAAGAAATGGAACTGACACGTGAAAGACGCAGCAAGTGAGGAGGACTTGAGGCCCCTAATTAGTGCCTGCAGAAAAATTCATGAGCAGCACTGCCAGTGCAGGTGTCCTGCCAAAGAAAGCATTCCCCATCCGGGGGGAGCAGAGCAGCTCGCTGCCAGGGGCTGCCAGCCCCACCGCTCTGGGACACAGCAGAAACTGTTCTGCTCCCAAAAGGGATAAATTGTGAGTCCTCTTGCAGCCCCATGGGCAGCGGGGCTGAGGATGGGTGCAGCAGGGCTGAGGATGGGTGCAGGAGGGGCTGAGAGCAGCAGGGCTGAGGGTGGGTGCAGCAGGGGCTGAGGATGGGTGCAGGAGGGCTGAGGATGGGTGCAGGAGGGATGAGGATGGGTGCAGGAGGGATGAGGATGGGTGCACAGGGCTGAGGATGGGTGCAGGAGGGGCTGAGGATGGGTGTAGGAGGGGATGAGGATGGGTGCAGGAGGGCTGAGGATGGG
>WEZZ01037229.1:86231-105676 GCA_013400585.1 Chloropsis cyanopogon
GGGGTGCAGGCGGGCTGAGGATGGGTGCAGGAGGGTGAGGATGGGTGCAGGAGGGGCTGAGGATGAGTGCAGTGGGGCTGAGGATGGGTGCACAGGGCTGAGGATGGGTGCAGGAGGGCTGAGGATGGGGGCAGCAGGGCTGAGGATGGGTGCAGGAGGGCTGAGGATGGGGGCAGCAGGGCTGAGGATGGGTGCAGGAGGGCTGAGGATGGGGGCAGCAGGGCTGAGGATGGGTGCAGGAGGGCTGAGGATGGGGGCAGCAGGGCTGAGGATGGGTGCAGGAGGGCTGAGGATGGGGGCAGCAGGGCTGAGGATGGGTGCAGGAGGGCTGAGGATGGGGGCAGCAGGGCTGAGGATGGGTGCAGGAGGGCTGAGGATGGGGGCAGCAGGGCTGAGGATGGGTGCAGGAGGGCTGAGGATGGGGGCAGCAGGGCTGAGGATGGGTGCAGGAGGGATGAGGATGGGTGCAGCAGGACTGAGGATGGGTGCAGTGGGGCTGAGGATGGCTGCAGCAGTCTGTGCACCTGCAGTGGTGCCCTGCCAGGGGAGGGAATGTCCTGGGAAAGGCACGGGCAGGGCAGGGGCTGAGTGACCTGACCCAGCACCATCAGGGAAGGTCTGTCAGGCACTGGGTCACACACCCTTCAATAGTCCTTTTAGAAGGTTGCTAATGAGAGATAATCACTATATGTGAGATGGCAAAGAAAAAACCCTTATGACTCCAACTTGTGCTTTAGGTGTTAATTAATGGACACCTTCCAAGTCAGGATAACATTACAGTGACAATTCCCTGTCAGCAATCCCATCTGTACTAACTGATCTGGTGTTTAATGTAATAGCTTTGACCATAATGAGTTTAAATTATTGAAAAGAAATATATAAATATTGAAAAGAAATAGGTAAAGCCTTTATTAATAATTAATACTGTCTTCCCGGTGTGTTATTTTAATAAAGCTCCATGACCTGTAAGATTAACAATCAGGGGACCCAAGGGAAGAGGAAGGAGAATGGGTCATCAAACAGAAAGAAATCAAAAGCAGCTAAGAGTTCATTTCTTCTGCAACTGCAGCAACAGGAGCCTAGAACTGAATGTTTGATACGTGTGTTTGTACACACATATATGCACACAAATATATATATATATACATACTGATACTCATGTAACCAAATGTAAGTCATCCCTCTGGCTTCACCCATGTAGTTCTTTATTGCAGATCTGAAATTTTTAGGCATGCTATTCGTCCAGTGTTAGAATGGATCTTTCTTCAGTATATTTGTAATGTTTATATCCACTTCCAGACTGTTTAGACTTCTACCCTTCCAGGAATGAAATGAGATCACTTGCTCCAAAACCATCAGCCTCACAATTTTTGTTCTGATTTGACCGTACAATTTCCAAACTCCATTATTTAATTATGTATTTTTTAGTAATGGCAGGTGCCCCTGTACCTCTGGATATATACATGTTGTGCTTAAAGTCACAGAATCACACAGCTGGGTGACATCACTGAGTCTGTGAGCCTTGGAAAACCAAACGTTCCTGGTCTGGCTTCCACTGTAGCCACGGTGAGAGTTCCTGGTGATGAAAAGTCTTTCCAGCAGCCCCTGAGCCCACTACCAGCACCCCAGGGTCTCAGCCCTCTGAGTGATGCCCGTGCCAGGTTTCTTACTGACTGTGACCTTCAGAGGTCACAGCTTCACCTTTGATTTGGGTTACATGAATGCTATTTTGTCCAAGAAAGTCCAGGAATTATCAGGCTCAAAGTTTGTTCACAGAACAATTAAATATTCTCACAAAAAGAAGTTTGTCACATGTACCAGAAATTCCAAGCAAAACTCAAAATATTTGGCTTGTTCCTGTCTTTATTTTGTTTTCCTTTGGAAATGGAAGAAAAAAAAGAAGGCTTTTATCATGCCTACTGTCACTTGGCATAAAAATCACAGTATTTAATGATTTTAGCAATATATACCTAAAAATGATTTTAAACCTCTGAAGAAAATCTCCATAACATCATTTTGTAGTGACACTGTGGCAAGAGGATGGTGCTGTGCAGAGTGCTCTGCTGAAAACACACCATCCATCCAGAGGAGGATATTAATTATTGTTGATTCTCAAAGCACGTGCAGGAGCAGTCAAACAGCAAAAATCACAGGCTAAGGACTCAGGATTATTTGCCTGTGATTTGTTGCTCCTCACTTCATGGCAGAACAGCCTTTTTAGCAGTTTTCAAGTGTAAAACACATTGATAGTGTGCCTTGGTCGAAATGCAAGAAAATAAAACTGAAGGCAGGAATCTCTCTGCATCCAGCTCCTCTGGGCTCCCCGATCTGCTCCAAGGACAGATTTGACCCTGGTCTTCGTCTGAAGAAGGAATATCGGTGTGAGATGCTGTAATTGCTGTCAGAAGTGGGTTAGCTCATTGAATGTCTAAACGAGGAACCTCCTTCAGTTCCTGGTGTTGCCAAGTGGGTTTTAAGGAAATTAAAAGCCTAGGATTTGTAGTCATCCTTAGAGGCAGGTGGGTGATAATTTGTGACCACTGTTAAGCCATGTCCTGGGTTGTGAGATGTGTGTGTATTCTATTCCATCTGTTAGACCTGGGGCAGTCTGCTGTTCATTGGGCACTTTGCTTTATCTCTTCCACAACCAGTTCTCCCTCCTGGAAATATCTTCTGTTAATGGGCCACTAATTATTAATTATTAATTATCTTCTGTTAATGGGCCAGCGAGTGTCCCTGCATGGCTGATACAATGACATCATCCCTTTGGGAGATGCTCTGCCCAGGGGAGGAGCCAAGCATTCCTACCTGGATAGAATCTGAGATTTTGGGACACCCCAGCAGCCTTTTCCCACTGCATTCCCAGAGGAGCAGCTTTCTTCTGCACTGCATTCCCAGAGGGAGCCCAGGCCCATCTCCAGCAGCCCTGGAGCTGCAGAGGAAAACTCCCCCCTTGTGCAGGATCCTGCTCCAGCAGAGCCACAGCTGGCACTGCAGGAGGGCTGAGCCCCCATGGGCTGGGGCTGAGCAACCCCTGAGCACAGCGGGCCAGGCCTGCCTGACTCTGGCAGGGGTTGGGTTTCTTTTTTGTACTATTGCATTTGTATTTTTAGTTTTCTTATTTAAGCGCAGTTATTCCTATTCCCATACGTTTGCCTGAGAGCCCCTTAATATCAAAATTATAATAATTCAGAGGGAGGGAGTTTACATTTTCCATTTCAGGGGAGGCTCCTGCCCTCCTTAGCAGACACCTGTCCTTTCAAACCAAAACAGAGCCAGGATGTGTTCCCTTGAAGCACGAGCCAGCACAAACTCCAAGGGTGGCAGAAGAGCAGCACTGGCACATCTGAGGGAGGAGCAGCAGGAACCCCATGGGCTGGAAAACACAGAGTGCTTTCAGCTACACAATAGGCAGCTCTCTCCTGAGTGTATTAGTGCTGCTGACCACTGCAAAGCCATGAATTTATCCTTAAAACCACTCTAGAGGTCTTTTCCATGCTTATTTCCATCTGCTCCATTGCCCTATCTCCACCCTCTCTTTTCATGCCTGGTAGTAAATGTTTGCTCTATACAGCTTCTCATGCTGGGCTTTTCCCTTTCCACCTAGCCTACCCTAGGGCTTAATTCTGGGTTTAAGATCTCTAATTAGTCACCAGTAATTTGATATTTATATTAAAAATGTCAAATTCTCTTTCAGAAAAAAAGAACAGCAAGAAAGCTCTGCAGGCAAAAATAGGTTGAGGTTCCTACTCAGACAATTGTTTTCAGGGGCTCCTGGAGTGCAGGGCTGTATCCTCTGCATCTGTGCCCTTTTTATCTGTCTCCCCTGGCAGCCAGTGCTTTCTTGTGGAAGATGGCAAGTACAGAGATCCCACAGCAGCTCCAGTCACAGGAATGAGGGATATTAAGCCCAGGACCAGTTTCACCTGTTTAGTGTTCAGATGAAGACCAGGTCAGAGGTCTGGGAGGTGCTGAGGGGAGAAGGTGATGTGGCAGGAGGTGGTTTTGGTGTGTGGGAACAGTGCTGGTACTGCAGGGTGGGGCTGCAGTTGCCATTTGCATGTGGATGGGAAGAGAGCAGTACAAGAATCCAGCACTGCTCCCAGCTCTGACCATTAAACTTCCACAGTCATGAGAAATAGAAATGTCAGGCAGAGCTGCCCAGCGTGGGTCTGAGGCCAGAAGCACAGAGGAGACACTGGGGCACCTGGCAATGGCCCTGCTTTGTTTTTCAGTGACCAGGCTCTGCCTCTGTCACAAAGTTCTTCCCTCTGTCACATCAGTGCCCTGCTCCAACCAAGTGCTTAAACCCCCATGTAAGAAATGCCAAAGAACCACTGATCTGAGGTGAAACAGAACTAAAGTGAACCACCTGTCTTTTCTATGTCTTTACTCTGGCCCTAGCTGATTTCTACAGCTGTCAGTTAATCACCTTATTTCATTTAATCAATCAACCCATTGTAATCAATTGAAATGTATGTATGTATGCAAAATACAAAATGCTTCCCTCAGAAATGGCCTCAGGGGAACGTGCTGTCAGCAGCCATGCTCTGAAAAGCTTGTTTCATTTATATAAGGGAATAAATACAAATGCTGAGGACTTCAGGACCTGAATATTAATGCAGGTAATTAAACATGTTTTTTCTTGGCAGATGACTTCATGCCAGGCCCTGGCCTGGACAGGCTCCATGAACAGAACCCTGAGTCTCTTGCCTGCCTTGCATTTTATATATATATGTATATATATATCTCCTTGGCCCTTGATTTATCCCCACAGAAAGGTGGGAAGGGGGGCACAAAGGACATCATTAGGAAAGGCAGTCACGTGCAAGACACAGATAAAATTTGCTTTTTGACTGTGCTTGTTAATATCAAGGTCATGGAACAGGCCCAGGCTGGTGGTTTGAAATTGTAATTGAGCCTGAGCCATGGCTCTGCTGCCTCAGTTGTGTTCATGCTCTGCAGTGAGCAGCGGGCAGAGCAGCCTCCAGCCCTCTGCAGCTCACCCTGGGCACCTTCCCAAGCAAAGCCTCGCCCAGGGAAAGGCAGCAGGACTGGGCTGGGGGCACCTTGGCCACCAGAGTCCTGCTGGGCTCTGCTGGGCACCTCCAGTGGTGATCCCTGGCTGAGAGGAGCTATGCAGGCTTGGCTGCTTTCCTATAATCCTCTGTAATTGTGGAGAGCCAAAGAAATGCCCTACAGGCCAGGGTCAGTCTGCTTTACCCATGTGTGTTTTCCCACACCCAGTCAGATTCCCAGCTCCTTTCTAACAACAGAAATAATTTTACTTGCTGTGGGACCAGGGCAAACTGCAACCCCTGCAGTCTGGGTGCTGGAGTCAAACCAGGATTAAGAAAGGGTCAGTGGCTCTCAGAAAGCTGCCTGGTGATCAGCAAATTAATGAGCTGCTCCCATAACCCCGAGCTGTGTGTGCAGCTCTGCCAGCAGTGCTGTCATTAGTATTGCCAGCACACACTTGCACAGATGCATGGCTGGTTGCTTGGCTAAGGGCTGAGACAATTCAGTCTCCTTTCCCCCTCCTCTGCAACTCTCAAGGGGAATATTAGCTGCAAGACTCACCACACAAATCTCTCTTAAATTCACTGACCACACAGAATATTAATTTATAGTTTAAAAGTTAAAATGAATATATCTGTGCTGGGCTGCTCTCAAGGAATGGGTACAGGACTCTGCATGTTACACTAAACAGCCTGCACCCTTTATGGGGAATGGCACTGAGTTTTCACCCTGTGACAAGGGAGAATAGGTTTTCTTCATTTGCTAATCTAGAGAAAAAGTCTGGCAAGGAAAAAGGGCGTCCTAATGGGCAATGGGGTCAGGTGCATAAGCTATAAAAACTGAGCTCCCCAGAGCAGCACCAGGAAGGCAGCTTTTCCACAATCAGCCTCTGAAATCTGTGTGTCACAGCCCCCCAGCCCAAGGAAAGGCTCTGGGTCCCTGCCTTGACAAATGCCCACAACCACCAGGTAAGAAACAGGCTATAGAAAATTATTTGATATTTTTCCTCACCCACACTCGGTCCCAGCCATGATGACAGTCTGCCAGTACTTGGCTCCTGGTGAGGCTTCCTCTTCCTCTAAAATATATATTTTGATCTGCGTTTGTCTAATCCTGAACTGGTTTGAGGTGTTTCTCTCACCAGTACTGATGATTTTTCTGCAAGAGACTTCTTAAGCTGAACTAAAGCCTCAGTAAATCAAAGCCTTTCAAGCCAGGAATGAGAAACATGTGAGAGTGCAAGCAGGGGAGGAAAGCCTCCACACACCTCCCAGGAAAGTTTCTGGAGAGGTTCTTCTGAATAGGGGCAAATGAACAAAGGAATGAAGAGCTCATGGGAAATGGCTGACCCAGCATCCCTGCAGGAGTATAAATAGCTGCCCTGATTCCCTGCATTCCCTTTGGGCCAGTCTGCCCTTTGTCAAATCTTGCCTGGTAAGTGCTTGAAAAGGATCTTGGCAGCAGCTCTGCCAGCTTCAAGAGAGGCTCATTTTAACTCTGGGATTTCTTCCTTTTCTGCACCTTTGCAGCACAGGGGCTGCTGGAGCTGGTGTGGCTGGCAGCCCCGGGCCAGCCCCAGCCCAGCTCGGGCTGTGGGAGCCCTGCACGGAGCAGCAGAGCTCCCTCTGAGCAGTGAGCTGTGCACCACCATCAGCTGGAGCTGGAATGCTCTTGCCTGGCTCACCCATGGCATTTCAGCAGCATTCACCAGCAGGAATTCACATGCTGGTGGCTTTCCTACCTCTGGCCTGCCCTTCAGCTTGTGAAGGTTTTCTGGCACAGTGAGACACGTCTGAATTTCCAGCCCACAGACTCCCCACAGCCTGGATTTGCTGTGGGTTCCATGGCAGGGCTCTGCTCTGGTTTTGGGAGCCTGTTGTGCAGGTGTGTTCAGCTGGGAAAGCCCTGTGGACACAGGTGAGGGCACTGCACACACCTGCGAGGTACACACATGGAAATGCTTTGGGAATGAAGCAGCATTTGTATTTCTGGACTTTCTGGTTCACAGGGAAGGGAATTTGGAGGTTGCTTGGGCACAGTCTCAGATTTCATTGGTGACCCAGGCTGCTGGATGGTGCCCTGACAGAACAGAATGGGCTGTAAAGGAGGTGAGTGCAGTGACTGCAGCCTGTCAGCTGGAAGCACAGCTGGCTCTGCAGAGAGGCACAAGAATTCCCTGTGCACCTACACAACTTTTTGATGAGCAGTAGCACAGTTCAGCAGCTCCAGGGAAGCCAGCTCTCACCCTGTAGGGCACCATCCCCGCAGGCAGCAGAAGGAAAGAACTGTTCTCTGTACAGCTTGAGCCAACTGAGCACAGCCTTCCTCTTGGGCTTTTCACCCAAGAATTAGGTACTGGCCTGGGGAAGATAAAAAAATCCAGTAAGACCAAAGGTTGCAATAGCAGAGTTGTAAGTAATTAAAGAAAAAAAATTCTATCAAGAGTTTCTGCTTCAACCTTTTGACTTCTGGCAATTTCAGTAGTGGAATTGCTCCTCTGCAGCTGGGGTAAGGCATAAGGATGTCACCCTAACAGCCAAAGTCCCTGCCAAGACAGATGACTGCCTTGAATTCCACTCAGGCCTTCAACCTCTCCAGTGGCTGAGTGCTGCAGGATTCAGCAGGGATGGCAGTGAACAAAGAGTAAGAGAGAGCCTGGCTGCTGATCTGAAGGTCTGATGGTGTCACATCCTACTTCAGGGAAAAAGACTTTGTGTTCTGCTGAAAATCTGAACTTCACAGTAAATCACCTCCCAAAAGCTTTTTATTTTTTGGCTAATTTTTTTGTTAATTAGATGTTATAGCAGCCCTTGACACAGGAATAAGCCACAGGCTGTGGAACATGCCCTTCCTCAGGTGCCTGTGAAGATAAGTACCTGTTGCCTTCCAAATCTTTTCAGCATTCTCGACATTAAAGGCTCAGAGCCTGATGGGTTTGGATGCCTTTGCTTTGCAGCAGAACAAGGAACTGCCCTGCAGAAATGCTCTTTGCATTAAATAAACAGCAAACAAGAGCTGATGCTGTTCCAGTCTAAGCTGAGGTTTAGAAGGGGTGAGTGGCACCTTCACCACTTGGCCTCAGATCACACCCTCTGTCCTGTGAGCCAGGTGGGGTCATGGGCATTTCCTACCAAGAGATTATGCACAAGTGTTTTATTCATAACATCAGCAAATAAAACTGACAGCAGACCCAAGAGGAAAACAATCCCACAATAGAAACAACAGAACTCATAAAGCAGGGACAGTAATACCCAACCTCAGCCAGGAGAGAATGATCAATCCCACCTGTAAAGTGTTTTAACACTCACCATTTACTGGGATTGCTGTGTGGCTGACCCTCACAACCTGGGCAGTGCCAGCACCACTCACCTGCCAGCATCCTGGTCCTTCAGTCAGCTTGCACCAGTGCCAGGGCAGAAATGGCTCAGGCACCCTTTGGATCAGGGAAGTCTCATCAATCTGTGCTCCACTGTGGGGCTGTGCAGAGAAAACCCAACCACCCAGTGCTGCAGCCCTGCTGGAACCCAGCTTTCCCTTCTGGAAGTTCTGTGCCATGCTAAGCACACACCCCAAATTCTCCCACCCATCCCATGAGTGGGAATTCCCACTGACTCCTCTAAGGGAAGGAGGCAGGAGAGTTGGAGTTGCAATCAATTAAAGATGCACTTTTGCACTGATTTCCCTTTCCAAACCACAATGGCCTGTGAAGTGTCACAGCAGGGAGTGGAGCACAGAGAGCTCCTCCACCAAGTCCCTAAGCAGGGAATAGGGGAAACGTGGGAATCCTGGCTGCTGTTTCCTTCCTTTGCCTCCTACATGATAAATGGATTTGCCACTTTAATATTCTTTTAGAGCAAGCCTCACAGCAGCTCATTTCCAATGCATAATGACGAGGAGATGTGTTTAAAATCTCTCCATTACAGCAGAGATCAAGTCCCTCTCCTCCTCCTTTGCTCTCCATAACCTGCTGGGGGTGTAAAGGTGTTTCCTGGCAAACACCACAACCATCTTCACCTTGTGTGCTGTCCATGAACCAGGATGCAGAGCGGGGAGAAGCGTGCTGGCACCATCCTGCACGTTCAGGTTGTATTGAAAACTGACAGAATTTGGCAGAGGTATCACAGATTCTCAATTATCCCCCACCCCCTATTGATTTATCCTTCTTCAGGCTACGCAAACCCAGCATGTGGATTCTTCAGCACATCTGTCTTCTGTGTGCTGTGCAGGTGTTTCCAGAAGCTGTGGCTGCAGATTTGAGAGTTCTGAGCAAGGAACAAGGAGGGCAAAAGAGAAGCAACACCATGGTTCAGTGTCAGGCAGAGGAAGGAGAAAGGCAGGGAGGCACTGCTCAGACATTTCAGACACAGATGTGCTCCACCCTGTTCCAGGAGAAAGCCTGCTGTTTGTCCTTTTAAAGGTCACAAACTCCCCTTGAGAAGCACTAGAATCCTGTGACAAAATTCAATATTGCCAAAGGCAAAGGGCTATGAACTATCAAATTATTTTTACTTTGCTCTTTAACTACCCCCTCAGTCCACAAGCTTCTCCCCGTTGCTTCAGTCTGCAGCCTTCATGATAGTTATGAAGCAAAATCAATTACAGATTTATCCCAACAACACAACTGGAACCCAAGTGAACTCTGTCAATGCTCAGCAGCAAAATGTAAAGGACAGTCTGAACTGGGAACTGCTGACCTCCACATCACCACAGCTCATAAGAATGCAAGATAAAGTTATGCCTAATTAACAGACATTGGAAAAAAGTTGTGGACAGGTTCTGCCTCCCTGTCCCCACAGCTTGTCAACAGTTTCTGGTAGGGTAAGACAGCCCCACAGCAATACTTCAACTCATTTGTGCTGCTGAAAAGGCAGAAACAAAGCCCCAGAACATCTCAAAAGCTTTGGGCTGCTCCAGAACTCAGGGGCTACGCCAGACAAGATCCAGGATAAATATCTCTGAAGAGTCTGCCTGGTACCACAGCTGTGATTGCTGCTCTGCACAGCTGAAGGCTGGGTGAAGTGAAGGACAGCAGAAAAGGGCACAGCCCAGCCAGGCAGGTAAAAAGGTGCTGGTGAGGATCAGGAGCCAGGGATTCTCACCAACTCCTCAGGGAAGGAGACACGGGCTGCAGCAATGCCAGGCAGTGGTTCCTACCCAAAGGCAGCCCTGCCCTGTGCAAGGCTTGCTGTCATTAGCTCAGGATGGACTTTTGTGCAGAAAAGTCAGGCTGTGAAAGGCCAGTGTCCATGAAGGGCACAGAGGAGTCCTTCAGATCTATTCGAGCAGAGGGAGAGAGGCCAGCAGGGCACACGCCCGCGGGGTTTTCTCTCTCTCAGCTTTCAGAGGACTCAGCCATCCTTTAATCCCAAACTCCTGGCTGCACGTGTCCCTGCTCCTTCCCCATTGCTGGGGTACCAGGAAGGTGCAGCCTTCCCGAACCTCCTTCCCCATATTCCNGGGCACAGAGGAGTCCTTCAGATCTATTCGAGTAAAGGGAGAGAGGCCAGCGGGGCACACGCCCGCGGGGTTTTCTCTCTCTCGGCTTTCAGAGGACTCAGCCATCCTCTAATCCCAAACTCCTGGCTGCACGTTTCCCTGCTCCTTCCCCATTGCTGGGGTACCAGGAAGGTGCAGCCTTCCCGAACCTCCTTCCCCATATTCCCCATTGAACCTGGCATTCTACCCCAAAATTCAGAAACTCAACCTTGTGCAGAGCCTTGTCTGTGCCAGGAGTCAAACTGCCCGGGCTCTGTGACAAACCTGCTGAAATGGACAGGGACACTAACACTCATTCCCAAGACATTAACACCACCTCTCACCCATCCCAGTGTTTGCAAAGACATCAGCACACAGCTTCCCTATCACTGTCGGCCCAAAGTAGCAAATTCCCCTCCTTTGCTTTAGAAAGGAGTTAAGCAATTAACAGCTTCGAAAGAAGGGGAAGGACAGAACTCAGTGTCCCCGGAGCAGGTTTGAAACCTTCGCCCAGCCAGGGAAGGATGGCAGGAAAGCAGGGGCACACCCTGAGCCCACACACTCCTCCTGCAGCTGGACCCCAAACAAACACAAAATCAAAAACACAGCAGAACTCAGGTTTCTTCTATGTCACCCATGCAGCTGCATGGAGAAAAGATTCTGAGTTGCAAACCCAGAACAGTTTTAAATACAGAGTGGTACTTAGCTGATGGCAAAGCCTGAGGCAAACACAGCAGGCACCAACCTTGCCTGAGTTCCCTCCAGGGAATAGGATCAGCAGCCCAGCCACACCTAAAACTGCATTCAGCTCAGGCCAAGTATCACAAATCTGCTCTGGCACACGAGCAGAGAAGAAATGGAGCTTGAGCCTGACATACAGAATGACCCAGAGTGCTCTGAAACTCCAGGTGCTGGGGCTTCATTATCAAACTGGAAATCTGACTGGAAAAGTGCATCTGGATTCCAGGACAGAGGCCTCATCAGCTCCCCTTACACTGCCTCCTCCTCTGGAAGCATTCCTTGGCTTTAGCTGGAAGTCATTTCACTTCATTCAAATCTTACACCAGATGGAGATCACTACGAAAGTTCACAGATAACACTTTATAGAAACAGTTTACACAGATCTTGTCACCTCCAAGGGGGAGTAGCAGCACCATGGGTGTCATTCCTGTAGACAATTATCCAGCTGGAGCTGGTACCTGGCCTGATAGAAAGAATCTTTACATCAATATCTGGGGGACAATTTCACAATGGCCAAAGCAAAACAGTTTTGCTTGGCCTTTTCCTTGTATCTAACAGGCAGTATTTAGTCGTTGCCTCCAGCTGTCCTTTGAAATGTAGATTATAAAATACCCACTGCCAGCATGGGCTGTGGAGATAAGAGGAGCATCAGGCTGAACGAGGCTGTGCTGAGCAGCCTGGTAGCTCTGGAATATTGTCACACAGGAGGAAACAGCAGCGTGTGGCAGCTGAGCAAATGCTTCCAGCTCTCACACTGCCAGCAGCAATGCTTGATCAGCCTACCTGCAAGAAAGTTGATAACACATTCACTCCTCAGGTTGATAGCAATTGCAATTCTGATTGCATCTCTGAAATGCTCATTTACATTTTTTACTTTCTCTAGTAGGTCTGCACTTCCTTCCCC
Source organism: Chloropsis cyanopogon (assembly GCA_013400585.1). Lineage (NCBI taxonomy): Eukaryota > Metazoa > Chordata > Aves > Passeriformes > Irenidae > Chloropsis > Chloropsis cyanopogon. Next base: position 98,371 of record WEZZ01037229.1, read on the forward strand.
ATTTCAGGAGGTTGGACTAAGGTCTTTTTTCACATATGCCTCAATGCAGAGACTGAGGGACTGGTTCACATAAAAGCTAAACAATTTGGTAAATATTTGCCAAAATAATTTTATTTCTTTTGTGCATTCAAATATTTATAAACATACTTTCTGTAACTTTCCAAGACAGCAGCATCTTATCACAAAACAATTTTCTGAACTTAGCTACATTTTTTTCTTTTTAAACAAGCAGTTCTGCTCTCAAAGTACAAAATTAGGTATGAAATTGAATTGCTTGGCAACAGAAACAAGATATTTTCGTTCATAAAAAACCAATTTCTTTGCAGCCTCATTTTGCAAGCAGGGACTACTGGAAGCAGATTCTTATTGGGCTTATCATGGGTCACCAGGATACTAAAATGCATCTGTTCATTATCCTTTCACAGTGCCACATGCACTTGTCAGAAATCAGCCTGACAGCCCTGGTACAGGTTCCTGGTTTTAAGCCTTGCCTTCTGCTTGGACTCAGTCATTGCCCTTTGGGGACCATACCTGTGGCCAGTGTTTCTGGCTAGGGTGAGCTGGCACTTTGATGCACAACAGGAAAGCTGTTTGTACAGTTTTCAACACAGCCATAACCAACCAATGGCCAAGGCTGATGCATTAATAATCACAAAATAGTATTCAGGGTTTGTATTTAAGCAAAATGAAAAAAAGGAGGTTCCTCCAGAGTGCAGGTACATTTTAATTCAAACCCTGAGCCCAATATTCCTCTTTTAAATGACTGTCCCCAAGTATTTAAACAGAAACCGGCTGCAGTGGGAAATAATATATCACCATTTCTCTGAGGAGGCCATATACTACATTCTCCAACTTCTAAAATTTGTTTAACATTTATAATCTCATAGTCCTTTAAGCTAATGTAAACCTTTAAAGACCAGTGGGCAATTCCACCTTCAGATGGCAATGTTTCAGTAATTTCATTCTTCCTGGGAGCTGCTGTTCACCCTTGGGACACGAGGTAAGCACGGAGCTCCTGGCACTGGTAGCAAGCCACGCTGTCCAGGACCCACTCCCGAGTTACCACAGCAACGCCGCTCTGCTGCTGGGCTGCTGCAAGACAAAGACACAAATCAATAAATAAATGCTGCAGCTGTTATCAGGGAGTCCAAACAGGCTGAAGGTGAGTCCACTGATGTCTTTCAGAATCAGCTGTTGGCTTTATCTGCGACATTTTAAAAGCCTTGATAAGAAGCAGAAGTGTAAAGGCAGAGATGGGGCACTGCCACTGCCTGCAGGGCAGGTAATGCTGCTGCTCCAAAGAGAAGAGCTCTCTGGCAACTGGCCAAGCAGGAAGCAGTGAACACCACAACAAACACTAAAAACACTACAAACAAAGAATGCAGTTGTTATCTTTTGATTTAGGGTCTCAGTGACAGAGCTTTGGTTCCTGTCTGCCCAGACACACCGAGTGTGTGACAAGCAATGAGTCTCATTAAGACACAGGCAACAGAAAATGACTGAAGTGTTTTCAGACTGCTCTTCCTCATTCCAGGATCTCTTTATTCTCTCTTTTTTCCAGTGCCATGGAAACAGCTGGGTTTTTTACATCATCATCCTGCTCCACTGTTTTGTTGGACTTCAGTGTAGCCCAACCAGCTCCCATTCCTTCCAGAGCCCACTGTCTGAGTCAGCCTGCAACACTTGCACTTTCAAAGCCTCAGGGTTTCTCCTGAGCATTTTGCTTAAAAGAAAAAAATGCAAAACTACATCTGTTAAGGCTTTTTAACATGACCTTTTCAGACCAAGGGAATCTTGTTCCATCTGGGGCTGTCTCCTAGATCTTACTGGTCCTCCAAGGACACCACCTTTTAAAAACTATTCAATTAGAAAAGCTTCTGTAAAGCTGATGATACAGAAGACAATTGAGGCAATAGTTTAAGAGTAGCTCTTTAGACTATTGCTGGTTAAGACAGTATACTTGGTCCTTCCAGACTTTTCTTACAAGACATGCTCCATCTCCAGATGCAGTAGAGTTTTGATTTCTCTACAATCCTCTAATATTTAGCTATAAAAAGGACAGATGTGATAAAGACACTTGATGTGTACCAGAAAGCAGCTCAGGACAGTGTTGCTTTACCTCTATAATCCATGTTTTCCTTCCAAGCATCTGGCTGCACAACCACAACAGCAGTAGAATTCTAGGATTTTAAGATAAAAAATAAAAATGCTATTATTGTCTGTCCTTACATAATTCTCATATCTATTTACAGAGAGCAATAACTGGGCTAACTTCAGAATTTCACTTCAGAGAGGAATTTAAGTGCAGGGAGAAAGACATTCATTCCTAAGATTCTTCTGTGACTTCTCTCCAGAAATTCTGTGACTACACTCAGTCACTAAAAGGCTTTTGGAGCTGGAAAGGGAAGGCTCAGTGCTAATTTCAAGACAAATTAGTGATCTGGCCAACACCAATCATTTCTCCACTACAAGGGAGCCTGTCTTCCAGTGAAGGCTGGCCAGGCCCAGAACCAAGGGGCACTGCCAGGCTGTGCAGACAGCTCTGGAAACTGTGGGAGGGTAAAAACTCCTCAGCACTTACTGCTGTGTGTGTGAACAGGTCAGGCTGCTTCACCACAGAGGCACCACAGAGCTGCACCATCCACTCCAGATGCTCTGAAGAAATCAGATTAAATCAGTCAGTGTTTTGGATCACATTGAAGCTGACACTATTCCCTAAGCCCTCGTGTGTTTGTTCCAATTCACAAACCACCATCATCTGAAAGAGATGGGAGCCTCCTTTCACTTTCAAACCTGCCAGGGAACATCAGCTCCCCCCTCCCTCCCGCCTTGGACAGGTCTGTACAAAACAAAACCCTGAAAAAAGCATGGAACACATGCCCAAAACTTACAGTCACAATTTATTTCCCCTTATCATAAGGATGCAAGACGTGAAATGGAAATTAAAAATGAGAAGTTAGAACTGTGATTATCTCTCATTAACAAAAGTAGCCAAAGTACTTAATTTGCACCAATTTGTTGAATTGGTGGTGAAGAAGATTAAGTCTCTCAAGTATAAGAGCCAAAATTGAGGATCACTGCAGCAGGTGAAAGCACTGCATCCTTTGCAGCAATTACTGTAAATGTCAAGAAATGTGAGTATGTTTCACCCAGTTGAAAATAAAGTTATGTTGGACAAATCAGAAAGTGTCTGCTGAATAAGCCACAAAAATGGGAAGTCAAGTACAAATATTTGAAGTAGAAAAATTATAATTAAATTTTCAAAAATTTGTAACGTACTTTATTAAATTTTAAAAGTAAAAAATGAAGCTATCCTGAACAGCTTTTTCTTTGTATATTAACTTTTAGCTTTGTCCTGTTTCACTTCTAACACTTGCTCCTATAGACAGAAAGCTACAATAAGGATGTGTCAGCTGCTAGAAGAAGGATACTTAGGAACTGTTTACTAAGACAGAAGAAAAAATGCTCAAATGTGAATGATCAAGAGCATCAATAACAATTACCAGGCAGCATGACATCAATGCTTTTCCTACAGTGCTAGAGGATCAGAGATAAACTAGATAAAAGGCCTAGTTTGAAATGCAGCAAAATTGCCAGGGGGTTGTCTGAGGACATCCAAATAAAAGAGAACACCATTTCCACTCCGTTTGGAGATAGAACTGGATAAAATTATTTACCTACACTTTACCCCATGTATGTATTTTAAAATAGAGGAAAAGAAGTAAAAAGTTATCCAAGAAGAAGTCAAGTGTACAATTCTGGTGAATGCACAGTGCCCCTCCAAGTAATTTTTATGTTAACCATTCATCCAACTCCACTAAAATGACACACCTGTAGTCATATCAGTGAAGGGTCCACAGCAACAGATCTCAAAGTCTTTAAAGATCTGAAAAGCAAGGAACACGTTAGAATCCATAGGGGGTTTTTAAAGGTTACAATGCTTTAAATTCTGTTTTCATTGCACTTCCAGGGCCTGTTACCAAGTTATGACTATTTCACAAAGCACATCCAAAGCTCTTTGTAACCTACAAAGCAAAAGAATATGAAAGACCACTCACCCTGTGTTATAAAAAGACAGCATTCACTGCAAGCTTAGTGAGCCCCTTCAGAGTATCTGCTCTGCTGCTGACAGAGCTCACCCTTCCTGTATAAAAATGCTTAATTTGTACAACTCTGTGTGTACAGAACAGCAGAGGAACTGGAGGAAGTTCCAGATACCGAGCCAGCACAGCCACACACCTGGAACAGTCAGAGCAGGACAGTTTGAATCCCTGATGTGCTTTTACCTTCTCAGTCAGGGCCTGTCTGGCCCTCTTAGGACCTTGATGGTTTCTCCCATTGATTACATCTCCTCTGACTTCAAAGTTCTCCTGGAACACAACAAAAGGAAGGAATCAGAACTTAAGAGACTGAGAACACTTTCCTGTCAGAGTTCTGCTTCCAAACAGGAAGGTGTCAGATTTCAGAACTGAAAATCAATGAGTGGGTTCAGAATATGAATTGTAAGGCTTTGCAAGAGAAATGCTGAGTAACAAACCCCTGCAGCATCAGGCAATTTTTAAAGAAACAAATTATACTCAAACTGTATAATAGTCCAGCAAACTAAATAAAAGAAGCATCACACTCCAAGACTATAACTGTCTTATCAGTAAAGTCTTATTTGATAGAAATAATCTGTACATAACATTATTTCCTTAAGCAAAGAATAGATCTTTTGCTCTATGATATAATCTATTAATATCAGTAGGAACACTTAGAAAAATGTGTCTATAATCTATTAAAAAAAGAAAAGGGACTCAATGTCTTCAACACCAATGAATGCATAGGGCCTAAATGTGGCTTTTGGTCCTAGGATTTGGTAAGACTAGAACCCCAGGTTTCAGAGCTAAAATTCCATATAAGTGTTTAGACAATATCTGTCTATGCAATACAAATAAACTCAAAAGTCCATTATCTTAACCATCTGACATTTCACTAAAGATAAAAGACCTACCTCATCCAGTATTCTTCCTTCTTTAAAAGACTGAATTATCCCTAAATAAAGAGATCAGAACAAGAAAAGTATTTTTATCCAGCAAAATGGTTCTTCCACTACCAGTATTCTGACTTCATTGCTACATTAAATTGAAGATATTTGTACTAAAGGGATACAGTATAACAGTGAAAGTACTTTAAGAATTTTTTTTTACCATTTAGAAATAATACTAATTTTACACTGATGCCATGCATTGCCAAGATTTAAATTAAGAGGGACAAAAGACTTTTGCCACAGTGGGGAGCAATCCAGTGTGGCTATCTGAAAGCAGAATAAGTAAGTAATTCACAGGAGTAAGAAGCTTGATATTGCTGCTTGCTTGTGTTTCTTAATTTTAATTTCTTTTAAAGTATTTAGAAGAAACACTGCAAAATATCAGACGGCAAGGCATGAAGAGATCCTTTTTCTTTACTGTAACAAGTGAAGACTGCATTCATGGTAGAGGGGCAAAGACCTTTTATCTCCAAAACCAGTCATACATACACTGATAACTAACTACCCATTTTCCTCCTGCAATGCCCAGGAAATACTTCAGGGTCCGTTCACACACCAGCTCCTCATCTGCAGAGCAAACAACAGTAAGAGCTCCTTTAGTTTTGCCATGAGCATGAAAACACAGGTCAGGGTATCTGTATGTAAAAGCAAACATTTTTTGCTATGTGCAGCAGCAAAATATCAAATCTACAAAGGTTCCAAAAATCCACTGTCATGATCCTACTAAACTGAAGGAAATGAGCAGAATCACATGTACTAATTGTGAGCCCATTTTTAAATTATTCAATAAAGACAAGAGTCAAGAAAAAGCATGACTTCTTTGGGAACTATCTTTGTTTCCTTTTGGTTGGTTCTACTTCACACTAGTGTGCTCTCAACACCTGAAAATTAAGAGCAAACAGCTGAAGAAACAAATATCAAATAACATTAACTTTGAATTACACAAGGGAAAAGATGCCCTCACACCGATTCTGTGAAATAGAATGAGAAAACTCAGAAGCTTAAACAAAAAACTTACAACAGAGAAAACAATCAATACCTTTTCCTCAAACTTATTAAATTTATTGCTGACCTGTCTGCTTGTTGTTTAAACTAGAGGTAAAATTCTATATGGGCTGTCAATACAGGATTTGGTCCCCCAGCTCCCAACAAACCTGTTTTCATTATGACATGGGTTGTTCCTTCAGAAATGTGATTAGATAAAGTACTCTGAGTTTTTTTCACAAACTTCTGGACCACCAACTGAAAAGTAGTTAAGAAAATAATAGTTAGAAACAGTTTTAATCCCCCCCCCAACAGCCCCAGTTTGTAGGAGCATAATGTAATAGGACAGTTACTTTAAAGTTACAGTTTTATGTGTTGGCACATAGAATGTACACTTCCTTAAGTCAGTTTTGGCACCATTCAACAGACTAAAGTAATGCAGAGCTCTTGGTGTGTGGTTTATAACCCAAAAGCCAAACCCTTCTGGAAACTGAGTGCAGAACCAGGTTTATTAGCAACTCAGAATTACTACTCACAGAATGCTCCCTATGGATCAGAATTTGGGTGAAGCAGAATCATCTGAGAACTGACTGAACCAAACACCCACAGAGCCCCTGCCCAGCCCCAAGGCTTTCTACAAGTCCTCTGGCTTTGGAATCATGAGATTTTCGCCCAGACATTAGGGATTGTTTAAAAAGTTATAATTTCACTAAGCTTAACATTACAGCAGCATTCTCACAGTTTTAGGAGTGAAAGTTTGACTTAAATTGCTGCATTACTCACCTGCAATTCCTGCAAAATTAGTTTTATTATACTTAGAGATCTCTCTATTGAGGACTACAGTAGTAACAGGAATTATTAACTAGTGATCTCAAAATTCTGAAATCTACTTACATGCTCACTGTGATTTAGACCTGATACCACAATTGACATTTCTTTCCTCTTGGTCACAGCTGGACTTGGAGCATTTTCCTTCCTGGTTGCATTGTGCAGAACAGGTACAGGAACACTTTCACTTCTCTTCAGTTTGTGTCCTGGGCCACAGCTTTTATCAGTGTGCTGAGCCACCACAGGCCCAGCTGTGGCTTCTGCAGTTTGAGGGGTAAAAAGCCTTACAGAGGAGGAAGAGTCATCTGGATTTTGGGTCACATTTCCAAAAAGATCTGATGAGACAGATGCACTGTTTTGCCTGGTCCCAGATTTCTGCTCCTCTGTATTTTCTGAAGGAAATGAGAAATAACTCCTTGAGAAAACTGCATGACTTTCTTGTAGTCATGGTGGAAGGTTGTTGCT
>WEZZ01037230.1:3431-22947 GCA_013400585.1 Chloropsis cyanopogon
GAGGAAAGAGAAAAGACAAAAGTATTATATTTTAGAATTGCTGAACTTTGACCAAAAGAAAAAAAAAGAAAAAAGAATGAACTGATGAATGAAGGGATGAAGAAAGTATGGTCTTTATCTTCTAATGCTCCACTAACAAGTTAAAAAGGAATAAAATAATTTAGAAAGTCACAGCACATGAAAACAAAAAGGGGTTTAAGTTTGGTTTATTTTCATGAGAGGACACATCTGCATAATTTGGTGTAGCCTTGCATAAATAGTAGCAGAAAGTTAAAGTACATTATGTTGCTTCTTTATGAATACTTTAGTCAGTAAGCTTTTCAACTAATAAGCTGCTGGTTTTTCACGTTTGAAAAGCAAAAGCATTGTATTTTAAATTAGAATATGTCTATACATAGGTCAATATATGAGGATTTGATTTATTGTAAAGCTGTTAATGGGCCTATTTAGGCACTTCTATCTTTTTGCCCTATTTATCTTATAAGAAAAAAAAACAACCTTCCTGTAAGTTTAGGGTTTTCATACTTTTCACTTAAGAAATCGAAAAAACCTCCCCTCCTTCTTTAGTTATTTACTATCACATTGTAACCAGCGTCCTGTTCAACCTGCTACACCCACAACTACACCTGCTACACCCAACTCCTTCATTATGAAATCAAGTAAAGCAATATACTCAGCAGCTTCTCAAATTCAAATTTTTTAGCAGCAGCAGTTACTTTTTTCAAACATAGAAAGGGTCAAAATATGTTCTAAACACACATGTAGGATTGCCTTTTAGTCTAATTATTTTAACTTATTTATAAAACCTCCAAAGCATGTAGCCGGGACCAGGACGCTGCTTTAGTGGTGCAAGTTTAATTACTTAAAGGTAAACTCCACCTTCCTTTGTGTTTTCTCTTGGTGTGAACACAGCTTTAGATAACACTGTATGATGCAAGTATATACTGAAATAATTATACCAATAGAGTTTAACCAATTTAATTTAGGTAAGGAGCTGAAATTTACTGGTTTTATATCCCCCAAATTCACTGGTGGTTCACAAACCTTTACCACATGAGAGACGAAGAGAATTGTTTAGCTTGTCTGCAATTACTCACGGCAGTTCTGTAAACATTATAATCCATGGATTTGGATGATTTGGATCACGGTCAGATTGATTTGGAGGCACAGTCAGAGTGTACCTCTGTATGTCAGGATGTGACTTCTGGAGGCAAATCATATACATGCTTATACCACCAAAGGAGAAGGAGGAGGTACAGAAAACAAGTAACTTGCAACATTCCCCAAAAACTACTGAGCTTTCTGCATCAGTCACCTTTGCATCATTTCTCATTCTCTTCAGCAAGACTAAATGACTTATCTCTCACTCCAGTTAGACAACATTGTATTAGTATGTTTCATGTTTAATTCCAGATTTTGCTTTCCTCCAAGACTTGTATTTTGAGAGAACTGCTGAGAATAGATTGAGTATCCTTTACCTGGTTCTTTCCCACCATGTGATTATACTTCTGGCAGTGCTTGAAACTGTGGGATACCCTCCCTGCTCCGCTTCTGAGGCTCTCAAAACTTTTAAAAATCTGCCATGTGATGATATTTGGGTTGTATTAAATTAGATAATGTAACTGAGCTTGTTTAATTTATGTACTCTTTTTCATGAAACATGCATTACTTCACTCACAAAGGTTGCAATGAATTATTTTTATTATTGCTTCTTGAAGTAACAAGCTGTGAGTGTAACTGATGTCCCATAAGAGGACAAAGTAAATGAACAGTAGTTTTTGTGAAAGAATACAGACTGAATTTTGTTCAGAACTCACTTCTACAAATAGTTCTTATGGTTAAGAACTGATATTTTTTCTCTCCGTAGTATGTGTTGCAATTGTGGTCTTGGTTAGTTAATAATTACTCTTTTATTGTAAAACAGAACAACTCAGAAATGCAGATTATAATGGTGTTTCAATCAACCCAGAAAGCATAAAATGTGCTGCCTAATTATGCTAATTATGGTTTTGGGTTTTTTTTGGTTTTTTTTTGTTTTTTTTTTTTTTTTTTTAACAGAAGAAGACAAAATTATAAGCCCTATGTTCAGCAGAAGTGGTCTTACTCAAAAGTTGCACAAGGTGAAAGTTGTTCTGTGAAGAAATGATATTGAAGATAGTTTGATTAATTTTATGCCTACTATATCTGAGATTTAACTACTCAATAAACTGTACATTTATTGTACTCAGAAATGTATTTGTGCCAAAATGCCTGGGCCAAATGATGGTGTTGTTACTCAAAAACTTTTGGGTTCTTGTGGATGTTTTGCAGCATGTTTTGTGAAAGTTTTCATCTAAAAGGTTGCCAGTGCCATAAGGAGGAATAAACTCTGAATGTTTCAAGAAGACCTGGGAATTTAAGAACCCACCTAACTGCTAAATGCCTACATATTGACATTATTTGTGATTATATTGCTATAAGTATTTTTTAAAAATTTTTATTTTTTTTTTCCAATTTTTGCTAAGGCTCCTCAAAACTCAACTTGATTTCTTATGTTTCCTGCCATGAGGATTATGTGGGTTAGGTCAATGAAAAGTAGCCCTCAGTGAATACAACTCAATGACTGGAAGGATTAACAATATTAACAATCATTTTAAGGATATTTTAAGTAGTCTGTGTAAACAGATTTACTGTAGCCAAAAAGAGTTGTTTATCATAGGTTATAAACATTTGTTTTCTAAAGCCTCAATAATATTTTTTGCTAAGGAAGGATGTTTTATGCATTTCTTAAAACAGAAATCAAAGATTTATTGTTTCATTTTTTATTTATGGTAGGTCTCAGTTAATAGAATTACACATTTACGAAGATAGTATAATTTGATAATCAAATGACCTTGTAAAAATTTCTTATTCTCCTGTAGGTCCTATTAACAAACTCAGTGCTTAGTTCACTTACCAACTTGCCTCCCTTTCCTTTTCTTGTGTTAAATGAAGTGGCTATACTTGAAGCGCTGCTGTATAATTTAAACAGAGGTGTAATTTATTTTGTCTTCATGCTAAAGGAGCCTCAATATAGAAGGATTTTCCTAAGTAAAATTTCGTTGTGTACCAGTGTAATTCCTGGTCCCACATGAAAATACCTGTGCTTCCATAAAGCACTATTTATTAAAAAGAATTAATTCCCCCCTAGGAAGTGTAACTGGCAGAGGCAAAGCAATGAAACATTTTAGTATAGAAAGCCATAGCAGAGATGGACAAAAAACGGTATTTCTTTCAACCTTCTCCTTGTGCTGATGAAAGAATGCTTTGCCAAAGGCCTGTGCTGCCTGATTTCCATGCTGCCTGAGTCTCCCCTTTGCTCCCCAATTCACACTGTTAAATGGCAGATCCAGAGCAGGGTGGCACTGGAATGACAGAGTACCCCAAGCAGGAGCCAGAGGTGTTGGCTCTGGAGCTGGAGGCCCAAACAGAGCAGGGACCCTGTCATCTCAGAGAAGGCACAAATAGGAGCTGCTTCTGGAACACACAGACAAAAACCAAATAGAGGTCACTGATAAATAAAATAAAAGGAAGTAATCAAAACTTTGCAGGCTGAAGCAAATCAATTATTCTGGCAATTAACTGTACATACTACAATCAGATTTTATATAAATAACTTTTTTTCCCTTATATTTGACTATTTGATCTTGATTCATGAAGGTAAAACTTGCTGTAGGTTGATGTATTTAAAATTCTAGCATTAAAGTATCTTGTACAAAAGTTTTCTAGAGAAATAAAAAGAGCCACCATGCATATTAAATGCCTTGCAAGAATTTCAGGCTTGTGTTTTTGGGTTTTTTTTTTTCGTCTAGGTAGGCACTGTATAAATTTAAATATTATTTTGGGTAACACAGGGAGCAAGAACAATCATAAGTTTTAACAAAAGACATGAATATGCTCCATATGGCCTATCTAGAAAAAAAAAAACACATTATGGGCAGATATTTTATCATAAATATTGGCTTCACCCAGCAACCATTGTTTCAAAAAATATTTATAACTTAGTGTTTGCATTGCAGTTTTACAGCAAATAAATTCTTGGGTCACTAAAGTGGGTGTTTTAGAAATGTTTTCTTCTCCTATCAATTGTCATATCAAATACAACTGTTGGATAATTTAATAGAAAAGGTTGTTTATGTAAATTCTGCCTTATATTGATTTTTCTGCTTTTTAGTGTATTGTTCCTTAATAGCTCATTGCTGCTATCATCTATTGAACTCTTTCATGTCATAGAGGAATCCCATGGGATTGGAGCCAGTTCAGGAGAGCAATGACAAATGGTGCACTGACTGTGAAAAGCTCCTAGGTAAAATATGAGTTTCATGTCATCCAGTTTAATAACTCTTTAGTTAAACATGTCAGGTATTCTCTTGACCTTTCAAAATCTAATTTTGAACATTATATGATGGTGTAACAAGATAAAAATTGGGACAATACTCTTAGCAGCAGAACTTTCAGACAAAAAAGTCTTTTAAGAAAACCCTGAAACAAATAGCTTTCTTCTAGAAATGCTACTGTGAACAAATAGAAGCACATATGTTATTTCAGATGGATTAAAGAGAATCCAGGGATCTCAATGTAACCCTCACATGAATGTGGGAAGGCAATTCCGAATGAGTATAGCCATTACTAGGGGCTGCCAAAAAGTATGCCAAAAGGGTGGGATCTTCTGGTTCCCTAGTTTTTAGCCCCTTCTCTTTTAATGGAGATGCTGTATCACTTGTGGATGTTTCCTATTATTCAGTATTTCTATTATTATGTGTGTACATTTGTAATTATTAGTATTAGTCGGCATTTAGGTACATAGGCTGAATAATTCACTGCTGAAAACACTGTGTATACAAATGCATATCTGAATTTATTAGCAGGGAAATTAATAATTTAAAAGAGACAATATGGAAAAAAAATGGCAAACTTCTGAAGCTGTATGTGTAACTGAAGAAATACTAAGATAGGAGAAGGGTAAACTGAAATTTACCTAGTGTGGCATAGAAGTGACTCATAGCTATGCACATACTATTTTTATGCCTCCTGATATTAAAAGTGACAAGAATGTTCTCCTGAGGAAATTCTCTTCTTAAACAAAACAAACAACTTCATTGTCAGTCACTTATCAAAAGAGAAGTTGTTAGGGATAGGTTTCCATTTTCTGACATTCTTGCTCTCACCCTTTGGTCATTGCTAGAGGAGGGCCAAGATAAATAGAGATGGAGAACCTCTCCTATGAGGAAAGGCTTACAGAATTGGAAACATTCTGCTTGGAGAAGGCTGCAAGGGGACCTTATTGTGTCCTTTGAGTACTTGAAGGGAGACTACATGGAGAGAGACTTTTTACAAGAGTCTGACAGGAAAATGGGGAATGGCTTCAAACTGAATCAGAGTAGGTTTAGATGAGCTGTTGGGAAGAAATTCTTCACTGTGAGTGTGCTGAGGCACTGGCACAGGTTGCCCAGAGAAGTTGTGGGTGTCTCATCCCTGGAAGTGTTCAAGGCCAGGTTGGATGGGACTCTGAGCAGCCTTGTCTAGTGAGAAGTGCCCCGTCCACAGCAGGGGGTTTGGAAGTAGATGGTCTTTGGGGTCCCTTCCAACCAAAGCCACTCAAAGATTTTATGATTCTGTGAACCAGCACTGCAGAGTTGAGAGTGACAATTTATTGCAATAATTGTTGGAATGGAATGAGGAAATCAGTATCTGAGAACCAGCCTGGGATATAAGGAGACTTGGAGCTGATAGCCTCCTCCTTTTGCTAGGCTGCTCGTGTGAATTGCATATCTGGCAATCTAAATGCCATTTTTCAAAGCTGTTTAAACACCTCAAGCTAGTTTTAATTAGTGGTAGTAAAATATCTTTTAGAAGAATGTGTTGTTAATTTCTATTTTTCCCGTGGGTGTTGTGATATTAGGGGTAATGGTGTTCCATGAAGAAAAGTAAGTTTCAGTGTTTAAACTGGTGAACCAAAAGGTGAAACCTTTCTTATTTATATACAGTTAAGAGCTTATTTTCTTTTGGTGTTAGTGGTGGAACAGTTTTTCATGGTTGTACTCAGGTACCTAAATAGGAGTGTGAAACACTGTTTAAGATGGTGTGAGGAATCCAGCTTGGCCTCTAGCTACCCATGCAGAGCCTTCCTTCACTCCAGCATCACATCTGCCAACCACATGCAAGTGGGAAATTTTGAGTGTCTAAATGTGTGAGCCTCTGCCTGACCATCTGGCATGATGTACTGGAGAAAAAAAAAAATGTTTGAAACAAGAGGATAAGTCTGATAGTTTTTGTATTATACTGTAGCAAAATTTTAACTAGTCTCCAAGTATCAAATTCATCTGGTAGGAAAGTTACCATTGTATTTATATAAGGAGCTGGCATGTGTGTGTGTGTGTAACTTTAATTTTATATTTGTGTGTATGTATAAACTTTTCAGAGTTTAGGATTACGTAATGATTTGGTTGTAAGAGAGTAGTTTATTTTTTTTTTCTGAAATATGCCTCTTTTTAATGCAGAGAATATAACTTGTAGATTATTATTTTATTGTATAGCAAACATGTTGTAATAGCCATCAGTCATACTACCCTGAGGGAGATTTTACAAATGCCCTGGAGAATTCAGTGTTTCTTCTGCCTTATTCTTTTGTCCCTGATGCCACCAGCTAAAGCTGGTGTGGGTTTGGTGATGTAAGGCTGCTAGTGACAAAGGAGATTCTGCCCCACCTGACAAGTCTGGTATCAGCTGTGGCAATTACATGTCCATGCAGAGAGTCACATAGGGTGACAAATCTGACAGAAGGGAAATGTTCAAAGTGAGCTAAAGGTGGGAATAAATGGACAGGGACTGGGAATAGGAAGACAAAAGACTTCAGGCAGATAATAGCAAGCCATATGTAAAACTTTGTTTCAAAATACACAGAAACAAAAATTATCTTCTTAGTACCAGTCATACTTCAGGAAAACAGCATTTTTACATGTAACTTCACAGATTATTATCACTGTACTTTTCTGTTGTCTGAAAGCTTGCATCTTTGGTTAAATGATGGAAGACACAAGGCTAGAGCAAGGCACATCTCAAAACTGTGCTTCTACAAATCAGAATGAAGATTAATTTGTTCTAATTATTTCTATATGTTACAAGTGAAACAAGAAATTAGGTACAGATAGAATGTTTTAAACTCAGGCTCCATTTCTAGTAGGACTTTTTGTAGTTTTATAGCACAAAAATGAATTCTTGGAAGATGTAACAATTCTGATATTTTCCATTTTATAAAAAATCTTGATGCAACTAATAAAAAAAAGAAAAACTATTTGGCTTTTCATCTTTCATGTTACTCATGAGAAAGTCCAGAGGAGGGCTACCAAGATGACTAGAAAATTTGAGCACCTCTCCTATGAAGAAAGGCTGAGAATAGTTCGGACTGTTCAGTCTGGAGAAGAGAAGGCTTTGGGGTGACTTTAGGGCACCTTCCAGCACCTGAAAGGAGCCTACAAGAAAGATGGAGAGAGATTTTTTACAAGGCAAAGTAGTGACAACACAAGGGATAATGGCTTGAAATGAAAGAGGGTATGTTAATATTAGGAAGACATTCTTTACTGCGAGGGTTGTGAGGCACTGGAAGAGGTTGCCAGAGAAGTTGTGGATGCTGTGTCCCTGGAAGTGTTCAAGGCCAGGTTGGATGGGACTTTGAGCAACCTGGTCTAATAAAAGGTGTCCCTGTCCATGGCAGGGTGATTGTATCTATAAGGTCTTTAAAGTCCCTTCCAACTCAAACTGTTCTATAATCCAGTGAATCTATGGTTCTGTGTAAGTAACTGCGGCAGTTGACTCTGGTGGATTGCAGATGCCCACCAAAGCTGCTCTGTCCTCTGCACCTCAGCTGGATGGGGGAGAGAAAATGTAACAAAGGGGGAGAGAAAATGTGACAAAAGACTTGTGAGTCAACATAAAGACACAGAGATCACTCATCAGTTGCCATCACAGGCAGAACAGCCTCGGGGCTTGCAGTCGGTTCATCCCACATTGTCTGTGCCACTCCTGCCTCTGCAGGGGGAGGATTCCTCATCATCT
This sequence comes from Chloropsis cyanopogon, assembly GCA_013400585.1. Taxonomy (NCBI): domain Eukaryota; kingdom Metazoa; phylum Chordata; class Aves; order Passeriformes; family Irenidae; genus Chloropsis; species Chloropsis cyanopogon. The sequence goes on from WEZZ01037230.1 coordinate 11,505, forward strand.
TCCCCACAGGAGTCAGTTCTCCATTTCTCCAATAGAGTTCTTCCCACAGGCTGCAGCTGTTCACAAACTGCTCCAGTGTGGGTCTCCCTTGGGTCACAAGTCCTACCAGGAAACCTGGCCCATTGTGATCTCCCCACCCCACAGGGACGGAGGTCCTGCCTGGAGCCTGCTCCAGTGTGGACTTCCCACCAGTCACAGTCTCCTTCAGGCACAACTGCCTGCTCCAGTGTGGGGTCAGCCAGGGCTTGCAGTTGCATCTCTGCTTTGCTGTGGGCCTCCATGGGCTGCAGGGGCACAGCTGACCTGTCTGCACCACGGGCTGCAGGGGAGGCTCTGCTCTGATGCCTGGAGCCCTCCTGGCCCTCCTTCTGCGCTGACATTGGTGTCTGCACAAGCTGCTGCCCCCACCTTCCCACACTCCTCTCTTCAGCTGCAAATCCAATACAGCAGTCTCTGCAGCGCCTGTGACTAAACCATTTTGTGGTTCTTGTGGTTGTACAATACTCTTAAATCAGAACATATTTCCCAATTAATTTACTTAATGATAATTTAAGTGTGTTTCTCTTGAATAATTTTCAATAAAAGTCTACAGTTCTATCCATTACTCTAATACTCACTTTTAGCCTTTTCATCCATAGATATACTCACATCATCAAGACATCATCCAGCTACATTATTCTAAATTTTTGAAAATTTTTGATTCCCTTAGTTAACTTTTATATATGAAACTCAGGAAGGAAGACAATATTTTCACCTAAGAGCTATGGTCTTTGAAAGAAATTATTCAGAAAAGTATTTCTTTATTACTTTTCTGTATGGATTTAAAGTTCAAATTCAACACCTTGAATTTAGAACAGATATATACAACACACTGACATTCTTAAAAGTAATGTTCTAGGAAGGATGAAAGACGTAAAGGTCTTTGAAAATATGAAGTGCTACAGAAGAGTGCTACTTTGAAGGAGAGCAAGTAGACATTACAGAATATAGAATAATACATTGCCCTCTACTAGTAGTATAATTTAATCCAGTTTACTAATATCTGGATTAAAATCTTCATAAACAGATTAGAAATATGTAAGTAAATATCTGCGCAAGACTAGATCTGTGTAACTTGCTGGGAAAAGAAATAATATTAGGTACATGAACTTCTGCATCCTCTGGTCTCTACTTGCAAATTCCATTGCAAAAAGCAATAATTGGTTTTATATACACTAATTATGAATTAAAACCCAATAGTTACCAAATTTTAGGCCTCCCTGTTTAAAAACTGGTAAATAGATACCCTAATTACATGTAATTGAACATGAATATGAGAAATAACTTTCTCAGAAAACATAATTATTAAAAATTATTAAAAAGAAAAAAGAAAACCACTTAAAATTAACACTGTACTGTTCAGTTACAATGCAAAACTAATCCTCACTGGGCATCCTTTATATCAGAAAGAGGCAACCAAAAGAAAAAAAATCAGGTAATAAATTACTGTGAAGCCTGCATCACCCTAAATATGATGCATATTAATATATTTTATGATTTCAGATTAAGGTCATTGAACAGAATCATAGAAGTCAGGAATACTTTATCTCTTTATCTGACTTTTTTCTTCTTTTTTTTTTAGCTGAGTCTCTTATGTTTGATGTAAAGGGTTGCAGTTGTATGCAGTAGTCATTCTACAGAAGGATAAATTCAAATCAAGACCTTGCTTTCTCTTACTAACAATTTATAACAAATTCTGAAGCTTTGATATTTATGTGACAGAATATTGACTCTGATTTTTTTTTTTAATTTGCACATTCCTAATAAAGCTCGTGAGATCTAAGTTTTTGCTGAACTGTGTATCTGTACATCTTATATATAGACATATTTGGTTTCAAATGTTCCTCTCCTAGAATATGACAGTCAAAGCAAAAAAAGATTTCCGTGTTGATGTTTGCCAGTTTATAGGATCTGTGCTTCTATATTCATCATGCACACAGTCCCTGTATTTTACTCTGAATCCAATCATCTTCTTTTTTCAAAATGTCAAACTGTGCATCTCCAGAATTCATGGAGAGATAAAATGTAGAATACCTGGGAAGCTTACTGTATAAAACAGAACATCAGAGTGGAACAGCAAACATATGGCTTTCTGAAACTCTACAGCAAAGTATTAAACGAGAAATATATAGGAAACAAAATATCTGGGATATTTCTACCTTAACTAAATACTTTTCCCATTAAAGGAAAAATATTAGAAAGCTAGTGGGGAAGGAAGGGATTAGCCATTTTTAAAATTTGTAATCATATCTGTTTAGAAACCCCTATTCAGAGGATTTTTCACTTCCCAGGGTCAAAGAAGTAGCTGGAGAATTCTGGCTGGATAGGACGTACATTATCTAAAATAACTGTACCGTATTCTTTCATTATGAAAAGGAAACTACTTTGCAACAAATGGATAAAATTTCAGTTCTAATAGAAATTGACACAAAGGCATTTAAAAATAGAAGGCATAAGTAGAATTTGTTGTTCTTCGTTCCAATTAAAAAAATGAAATTAATTTTCCTACAATAAAGAAGCCCTTCATAAAAGATTTATTCATAGCCACCACTTATCCAGCAATAATGCTGCCATTATTAAAAGGAATATTGATGAGTTAGATGAAACTCTGCCTACATGTGCAAACAAATGTGATTCATTCCCTTTTTTTATTGCATGGTATTTATGCAATTTGTGTCAGAGGCTTGTGTATTTCAGGCATGTTTTCATGCTGCATATGCTGTCTTATTGTTGTACCAAATGATTTTCTCTTTCCATTGTGTTTGTTATGTTGCTTGTGACATGCAAGAAAATTATTAGAAATATTTAGGGAAAGGAAAACTTTTCAATATTGTTAAAAATAGTGTCTGGAGTCTTGTCTGAAATATGATGATTTGAATATTTTTGATGCTTCAAGCTTGTGAGTAGAAGGACCTCCATTTTTTTTTCTTTTTGTTTAACCCCCAAATCTCCTTTTTTCAGCATCTATTGTATCTGTTGTATGTGATGCTCAATATTCCAGTAGACTACAGAGCCAACACATTTACAGTTACTCAAGTCACCCTTGGGCATTTTTTGAAGTTGGTGACTGAGGAAGCTTTATAACTATTATGTTGTACTGCAGGTTTTAAGCACTAAACGTATTTTACCTTGAGAAAAAATGCTAGCTGCAGTTCCTGGTTTCAGGTGCAAATTCTGACCTTGGCTTCTACCAGCCTCAGAGGAAGATTGGAGATGCCCAGACCACTGGTTAATGGGAAAAGAAGGCTGCAGACTGGGAGTTTAAGAGGAGAATAAACAAGGATGGAATAAATGAAGTAAAACAACTGCTTTCTTTCTGCTTCGGTTAGGATGGTTTTGAGTTGCAGTGAACCATTCATCCATGTTTTGTTTTACTTCTGAAGGATGTGTATAGTTAAAATCAATTTCTAGCTTCACTTCTGGGTGTGACCCTGCAGTGGTGTAGCATGTAATGCTTCCCTTAGCCCAGCACTATCCTATGGGGATCTACCTGCTATTTCTTTTGCCAAAAATTAATGGGTTTTTATGTCAGTTCTTTATAGTAAGATCTAAAGAAGTACAGGTATTTCATACATACATATTTACAGAGCAGCCCCTGTGAAACCCAGTTAACTTTCTTAGAAGGCAAACTGAAAAAGTCACAGTTGGCTTGTAACAACGTTTAATGGGAGCTTGAGGAAATAATGAGAACTTTAATGCAAGCATGAATCACTCCAGAGAATACCATCCTGCAATCAGTAATTTTACTGTCAGAACCTAGAGATTACACCAACAGGTACTATGCAGACACTAAAATTGGAAAAAAATATTATGCCCTTTGAAAAGACACATCAGATCCTTAGATTATGTAATAGCTGTATTATACAAAATTTACTTGCAGCTTTCTTCAGGGTAATAGAACTGCTGACTCCTTATGGAGGTAGAGATTTATTCTTACCCAGACATCCCTAATGTTGACTAAATATTATTTTAGTATTATTAATTCCTTTTTAAATCCACAAACTAAAATAATGTAGAATGATTGAATTTCTAAGTTCAGGTAAATTATTGCTGCTGTACATATAGATAAGCTGCAGAGCCAGTGAATAATGCAAGGAATGAAATTAGGAGATCTTGAAAGTCTTCATTGGGAGCAGTTTGAATTTCTTTTGCATGGTGATTCATTATTCATGATGTTGAATACTATTACTTTTTTTGGATTTGCAACCTTTAAAAAAAAAAAGATAAAAAATGAAGTATGCTTTCAACTTCTGTCATACTTACACTTATTTGTTGCCTTTTGATGATTTAACTATACTTAATTTTGAATATAATATAGTCAATTACTACATTAATAATATACATTGAAAATATGATGACATTCATTTTCTCTGGGTATTTTGTACCACATATCAATATTGCAACTTCTGTGTGACTTATCTTAACCCACTTTATGCCTAAAAGCAAACTGGGTTTCTAAGGAAAATATTCATCTATCCAAAGCATTGGACTATTCCCTGTGGTGTCTCTGTGTTGGTGTAGTGTAGACACACAGTTTGTGGTAATTGGGAGTGGGGCTGCGGCCGAGCCTCATCCCCAATGTGCTACAGCTGTGAGAAGCAGGTGAACAGTGTTGAAAGCAATGAGACACAGAGTGCTGAGCTGTACTGACCAATCACCAAAGGGAACAGAGGGCACACAGGTGCAATGCGTGAACTATGAGGGGTATAAAAGCTTGGGCTTTAAAAAAAAAAAAACCCCACACCCCAAAAAACAAGAAGGGTAGATGCTTACAACCTTCTGAAGTGGTGTGGTCTTACTCTGTATGGGTTGAAGCCTTCTGAAATTGTATGATGATGCAATTGTGTGTATCATGGCTATCTCAACTGTGACGTATGCTGTGACTTATGGTGATCCCAACGTGGTTTGAGATTGGGTTGTGGGGCGAGGTACAGCCGGAGGCAGAGCCCAGTGTAGCATTGAGAGCAGCTGGGGGTCGCTGCCTGGTCTAGACCAGACTGATTTTGACACCTGGGGTTTAGGTGAGCCACTATGGACATAATAGGAAATAACTTGTCAAGTGAAGAACAGAATGTTTTATCCACGTGGAAAACCTTTTGGACAAGAGAAGGCATTAAGACTACTGACTATGCCCTTTGTAGTGTTTTGCTATGAGCAAAGTCATAAGATTTCAAGACTGATGTAAGTACTGCTTTAAGTGTTTGGAAAGAAGTTAGGGAAAGACTATGGGACCTGGACAGAGCTTCCAACATGCAAAGGACAAGCTGGGAGGTGTAGCTATTCAAAGTGCAGAGCTTTTTGTCTTCTCCTTGCAAAACTGGGATATGTGAAAGACCCAAGTACTCCCAAGTTCAGAGCACGGTGTGTGGAGGGGACATTGAAACACCCATGGTGCACACTGGGAAGGAACTGTTCCCTGGATAGGAGCACGACAGAAAAGAATATTCAGCTGCAGCCACCCAGCCAATTGAGCCCTTACTGTCCCTCAGGGGACTCTGCTGTCTCTGAGTGTGAGTGCTGGTACCGGCAGATTTCCCAAAGGGAGAAATTCAGAGCACAGTGCCTGGATAGAGTGATTCTATATCCTGTGGGTAGATAATCGTTGTTTGGGTAAGTGGAAATGACAGAGCCCTCAACCAACCCAGTGACTTGAGGTCAACTTCTCCTGGTGTTTCCCATTTTACTGTGCTTTGTTTGCAGCTTAGCCAATGTTCTGTCTTGGAATTTGTTCTTGTTTTTATTACTGGATGGCTGTCTTTGCATATTATCCACATTAGATCTAGTTTTGTAAATGTATTTACACTTTTTCCATTCTATACTGTTCTCCCTGTTATTTTATTGACAGTTGTAAAAGGATTATAACTTGGAATGATATAGCTGTATGATTATTGATTTGCTAAAGTTGTATAGCTATTGGTGGAATTGTATGGCTGTTGATTTTGTTGTTATCCTGGTCTTTAACCTTTAGCTTATTCTTGTATGTTGCTATTGATATTCTATATATGTAAGTATAAAGATTTTAATAATATGTAAGTTTAGAGTATGAATCAAGATCAGTACATGGATGCATTCCAGAGTTAGTGGAACCTACAACAGAGATACTTTGTACCATGTTTACTATTTCTTCTGTAAGGACCCTGTAGAGAAATAGTAGACATAGCATTTATTTAAAAGAAAAAAAAAAAGGGGGGGAATTGTAGGTGCACAGTTAGTGGTAATGGGGAGTGAGGCTGTGGCCGAACCTCATCCCCAATGTGCTACAGCTGTGAGAAGCAGGTGAACAGTGTTGAAAGCAATGAGACACAGAGTGCTGAGCTGTACTGACCAATCACCAAAGGGAATGGAGGGCACACAGGTGCAATGCGTGAACTATGAGGGGTACAAAAGGTTGGGCTAAAGAACAAGGGCAGATGCTTGCAGCCTTCTGAAGTAGGATGGTGTTACTCTGTGTGGATGCTTGAAGCCTTCTGAAATTGTATGACGATACTCTGTGCATTATGGCCATCTCAACTGTGACATATGCTGCAACAGTGTAGGTCTGCAGAAATTAATATAAATGAAACAGTGGACAGTCATATATTATTACCAAGTGATTAAGATCACGCTAAGTGACAGTTGATATGTCTATTTATGATTTTAGAAATTTTTTAGCAATTTTAGAAACAAATATTGTAAGAAAGCTTTCTATATTACAAAATTCTTGTAACAAAGTAAGTTATTTTATTTCAATCACTTTATTAATATTGAAACAAAGTGAAGATTCACTGATGTTAGTAGGAGACCTGTTTGGAATTCTGGATGAAAGGCTGAGTTTCTAAATTTTGTAAGTGGTGTTCTGTAAAAATGTATGCTATTTGAGACAAACAACATGTTCTTACTCTTAGGACTGTGGAAATTAGAATTGATTTTTTAGAAGAAAATATTTAAACTTCCCTCCTTAATCTGGGTAACTCTTACTGATCTAGATAGTTCCAGCAAACATAATGGACTTTGTTCTCACATTTTTCACTGGTTGCATTCACAAAGACCTCTAAGGACAGTGAAAAGCTACATATATGCAGAATTGTAGCCTCAGTGGTTTATATTTTCTTTTTTCCTATTACCCATTCTTGAATTAAGAGAAAGCAGGAGTTGAAGGGAACAGTAAAAAAAATCAGTTGTGTTCTGGAGTGTGTGATGAGAGAGATCTTGGGATTGGCTAATTTGTGTCTAATTTACATAAAACATTTAAATCATAGGTATGCTATTCAAATAGAGAAGATTTTCAAAACTCTTGTTGATGCCTTATCCTGGGCTTAGAATTAAAAGTCAAACATGGTTAGATGGGAAAAAGGGATTTTACCTTGATTTACTGAGGTTTTCAGATAGAAGCGCTTCTGCAGCAATGCCGTCCCTGGGTCGGTGCATGGAACCGACCCCTCCACCCCCGATCCTCCTCATATTATAATCATAGATCTTGGATATTAGCATACCTATCACAGGTTGCCCAATGGGAGGCTGAGAGAAGCCCCCTCGTAATGAATGGTTCCCCCTGCCCACCTGCCCTGGGTACGTCTTAGTCTACAGAATATGTTCTGGGGAGGGCCTTGGGCCCTGACGCCCGAACTTAGGAAAAGCCGAGATGTTTAGGCTCTGGGCTTAACAGAACTCTGGGCCTAAGCTAGTTATCAAACTAGAAACTTACAAGTATGTAGACTAAAAGCACTTGGGATACCTAAGGCTACATAAAAGTAAATATGAAAAGGGGATATGAGGAAAATACATGAAAAGCAAAAATTCATCAGGCATCATTGTAAATAAGGGCATGACAGGATTTCCTGCACCCTGAATGTTTCCAAGTGGTTTTCCTATTGCTGTAGGAACTAAGTGATGATTTTTTTTTTCACTTTGAATCCAAGAAGATAGGAAATGCTATGTCGTTTCAGACAAAGCAGTGAAATAAGGAGCCAGTGATTATTAGAGAAATGCTAATAGCTTTGCTGTATGATATGATGATGCAATCTTTGGTGTCTGTGAATTACAAATCCCTTTTGTTTTGTCTTTGTGAAAGGTCTTGCTAGATTAGAACTTAAAAAAAAAAAAAAAAGAAAAGGAAGGATGCTGAAGATATTCACACTCTGAGAATATATTGTTTTTATTTCTTTTCAGTAATAATTGAAATATTATTATTGAAATATGGAATGGAATGGTATTTGTGCACATAAAAACTCCATGATTCTTTCAAGAGTAGATGGCATAATTTAAAACAATTAAGTTTTCCCTTGAACATCTTTTTCCATTCTTTTTGGTCACAGGTGTCTAGAATATTCACGAAACCTTCACTATTAGGCTGTCTTTTCAAAAAAATTGGTTTAAGGGGACACCTGTTTAACTTCTACTGGATTATCTTTCCTGAAAGGAAATAAATATTTACTACTGAATATTTTCCTGCATGCATTGCTAAGTTCCAACTGGGTATCTGAAGTGTGTGCACACGTTTTCTTACTGTTCAGCTACACTAGTACTCTCCCTAATAGATATGGCTGGCAAGCTCTACCAAGAACTGGTAAAGAGCACTTCAGTACAAGAATGCAAAACCTACTTTCTGACACCGTGTATTCTGAATTAACTTGAGCATATGTTTTAAATCTGTGTAAGTGACAAGTAGTGAAATACCCTACTGACAGTTCTATGCTTTGAAAAGATGATGATGATGATTATAATCATTATTATTTTTGTTATCATTATTATCGTTATTATTTAGGACACTTCAGTAGTCATTGACCCAAGAGGTTACAATCCTAAAAACAGGGTCAAAAATAACTTCCACTTCAATTAAACTTTTCTACTGATTACCTGAAGTCATTATAAATATTTTTAATATTCAGTTGAATAGATGAGTAAAACTTTTCTTTTGACTATAATGTAAGTTACATAAGCTATAATTTGGATGTGATTTTTTTTGTAACTTTTCCAGTAGAAGTCTTTTCTTATGGCAAAAAAAGGTAGCAAAACCAACTTCCCCTGAGAATAGAGGATAAATTAATGAACATATGGTGCCTTTTGTTTCCTCAAAGCAGCTGTTGTTTTACTTTCAGTTTTACAATTATCTTCATATCATTCTTGATTAATCATTTTACCTTTGCTGTGATCATGTTGGGAATAAAGAAAGCAAGACCATGTTCATGATGTTTAAGGAGAGAAGAAAATATAGATTGTTCTGCATAAAAAAAAAAAGGGAACATTGTCAAATTTATGTCTTGTGTAACAGCCCTGTAGATAGGTAAAAACTTACAAATGTCTTCACACCAAAATCTTAACTAAGCGTGCCCTCAGATGTTTATTCTTTCATTTTAGGAAGATTGCATAAAATGATTGAAATGAAAATTTACTCTTGCTGGCATATATTTTTGTTTCGGTAAAATTATTAACTTTTTTGGTCCTCCCTGGACGGGAGGATAGAATCACTCCCAGAGATAAATATTGAGAGTTTCAACTCAGAGAAGTGCTTAAAAACCCATTTAACTTGCAGTTTAGTAAGACCTAAGCTATTTAAATAAATGTTTTAGAATTTCCATATCATTAATTGAGAGCAAGTCTGTACATGTTTGGGTCAAATGACTAGCATTTGTATATTTTTTAAAAAATATATGTTGATATTAGGACACCACTTGGCAATGGTTTGGCTTTCATGTTAAAGATGGGATTACCAGAGCATTCTGCAAGTGCTCAGGATAATATCCCTGAAGAACTCTGCAATATGTGAAGTTCTCAAAAAAAGAAGATAAAGAGGATAATCTAATTACTTGCAACAGAGCTGGTGAGTCAGTATTTTCAGTCTTGAAAAAAATTGATGGAATTGAAATCACGGGTTGTTCACAAAGCAAATAAATCTGGATAAGTTTGAGGTTGTTGATGAACTCTTCCAAAAGCGGGGGTTTTCTTCTAAAATCAAAAGTTTAACCAGTATACCTGATAATGTGTTTGCCAACTTTGATGAATAAAAGGTGTGAAAAATAATTTTATTTATTCTGCAAGTGTGGCAGGTTGTAAAATCTAGGCGAGTGTCTAATTATATTTAAAAAGACAAGGAACTCAGCTATCCTAACACTAACCTCTAATGAAATACCAAACAAAAGATTAGGAAAACTGAACATAATAGTGTTATTTTAGCACATCTGATAAAGGCAAAACATTGCAAGTGTTGATAGGTCTTTCATGTCCTGTTAAACTGAAACTTATACCAAATTAAACTCACTTTTAATGATTCCTTTAAATTTATGAGGCAAGGATCCTTTGAACATCTTATTAGCTTTGTTGATCTGTTCTGTGTTGTCTGTCCACTGTTGTTGTAGGCGTTGCTCCTAACAATTTAATGTCAATTTTTTCTATAAGTAGAAAATAATTTTCTAAATATTTTTGTTTATTTTTTTTCCTTTCTTCTGATGAAAACTGAGACTTTATATTATTGTTGGGGAGATGCTGGGAATGTTTGATTTTCCTGTCCCCACAAGAATAAGCATAATCCATCCAGCAAAAAATGGGATATTTAAGTTAGATAAAAATGCAGCATTATGGTATTTGGACTACTGGAGGAACTGAAATATCTGGGGGGGAAAATAGTATGAAATAGCTACATATTCTGTTGGATAATTTTACAGTTTTGCATCATAGCAAAATTCTCAAATTTCTAACATATTGAAGTAAAAAGCATTCTGGCAAATTTCCATTCCTTCATGTTCTTTTGAGTAAACTATTTTGACACTACTTCAGTTCCTCTTCTGGTCCATATATCAAATGGGCAAGCTCTGCTGGAAACCTTACTAAAATAACCATCTGATTTTATACACACTGTGCACTTTGTTTCATACTGTTTCTTCAACTGTATTTAAATATCAAGATTTTTTTCCTCTCTTTCTCCTTCTTGCCACAATTTTCTTTCTCATTGCCTTAATTTTTGCCTCTAATTTATCTTGCCTCTCTTTTCTTTGGTATACTGCTTAGATATCCGCTAGAAAATCCACTAGAAAATATACTCCTTCCTTTCATATAATACTACAAGATATCTCAATGTTCTTGGTTCTTCACCAAAGAAAGTATTTGTGAGTATTATGTATAACTCCATGCATTGTGACCCTTGATGAAAACATTAATATTAAAAGCTCCTGCATTGTAATTTTACCATGTATTCTCAGCAAAAATTAAATGAACATAACACATTGTCAAGAAATGGCTGAGAATAGAGGCATAAAATACAGTTCTAATATCGATAATATCTTTTCTGTGAGGAAGCAACATGTGGAATGCATGCTTGGTAATTCAGCTGTCAGGTAATGGTTTTGTTGAGTAACTAGGGAAGAACTGGGGAATGTGGGATGGGCAAACTCCATGTGATACTGTCCTAAGGTCCTAAGCAAAGCAGTGA
>WEZZ01037231.1:14669-37225 GCA_013400585.1 Chloropsis cyanopogon
CTTTTTTATGGTGTAGTTTATCGAGTTTCATATTAATGATATGGTAATCAAATGCTAATGTGGAACAATTCTGAACCAATTCAACAATATGAAATTGATGAATATTGCCACAAAAGCCTTTTTGCTTATGTAAGTATTCACTTTAAATACATAATAAGATTTTTATTTAAGTAAGGAGGCAAGGCATTTAAAATTAAATGGAAGATGATTTCTAATTGCCTTGAAGTAAATGCAAAACTATGATTTCTGTGTTTTAACTATGTTATTATATAGTCAAAACACAAAATATATTATTGCCATATTCCTTTTGAGTTCTCAAACTCAGTCATCATTATCAGACACACATACAATGCACACATTAAAAGTATTATAAAGTGAATATGAAGAGATATAATTGCTCCTACCTTTTTTGGTTGAAAAGCATAGATGTTCTTGAAGGTTTTAATGATGAAAAGTCCTCTTGGAAGCAGATATGTCTCTTGTACATTGAAATTACCCAAATACATTATAATATTGAAGATTATGACCAGCATTGAAGTAAATGAAGGCCTAATGACTTCTTTAAAGCTGCTGTGTAGCACGATGATAAAAGGATCTGCTAGTATAATGAGAGCAAACTGAAAAAATTGTCGTATAGCTTTATTTTAATGACTGCTAACTGACTCATGACAACTTAATATCAAATGTTCTTACGCCTATAAATTGGCCACGAACACTAATTATACAGTAATAATTATGTACTACACTTCCCAAATGATGCCATTCTGTCCAGCATTAATACTTTTTGCTGTCATCTCGTAGTTATATTTTTAGCTTTTTCAATGTTTCCAGATATTGCAAATATCTGTGGTGGCTTCACCCCAGCTGGCAGCTGAGCCTCACGGATCTGCTCGCTCACACCTCCCAGCAGGGCATGGAAGAGACTTGGAAGGGCAAATGGGAAAAACCTTGTGGTTGAGACAATAACAGCTTAACAAGCAAAGCAACAGCTGCACGTGAAAGCAAAGCAAAACACAGAATTTGTTCACCCCTTCCCAAGCAGGTGCTCAGTCATCTCCCGTGCAGCCAGGCTCCATCATGCGAAAAGGTGACCTGAGAAACCTAATGCCATCACATTGAATGTCTTCTCCACCCTCTCTCTGCACACCAGCTTTTATTGGTGAACATGATGTTGTATGGTATAGGATATCCCTCTTGTCAGCTTAAAAGCACAAGTAGTTTCTTTAGAGTTTGTCTTACTAAGGGATCAGAACGCTGTTGCATAGTAGATTGAAAATGAAAAAAATCAAGCCTGAGGAGGAGGTATGCCACCAGAAATTGCAATCTTCTATGGAAACTTACAGTTTCTTGAACAGGATGACAAAGTGTTGTGGGTGTCCACCAAAGCCACTCTATCATTTCACCCTCCTCAGCAGGTGAGGGATGGAAAATATAACAAAGAGCTCATAGAATGAGATAAGGACAAGTAGAGATTGCTCATAAATTAGTTTAATTAAAGCCAAATCAAATCAGAGTGGTGTAATGATGAAAAAAACTAAATATTAAAACATGTGTCCATGTGCCCCACCCATCTCTTCCTTCTGGACCTTCTTAACTTTCTCTTTGTGCTTCCTTCAGTTGCCAGGAGCCATTGTGGGCTTTTCATGGGGGTAAACAGCCTCCTTTGGGCATCCACCTGCTCTGGTGTGGGGTTGTCCATGGGCTCCAGGTGGATCTCTGCATTCCTGTGATGTCTGTGGTTGCAGGGGCACAGCTGCTTTACCATGACCTTCACCATGGGCTCCAGGGGAATCTCAGCTCCGGAACCTGAGCACCTCCTGCCCCCATTCTCCACTGACTTGGATGTCAGGTCTGTGTCTCCCACATATTCTCACTCCTCTTTTCTCTGGCTGTTGCTGTTCAGCAGGTGTTCTTCCCCTGATTAACTCTGTTGGCGTGCCACCACTGCTGAGGGCTCAGCCTTGGCCAGTGGTGGGCCCGTCTTGGAGCCAGTGGGCATTGGCTCCGTCAGACACAGGGGAAGCTTCCAGCAGCTTCTCACAGATGCCATCCCTGCAGTCCCCCCTACTACCAAACCATTGCCATGAAAGCCCAATTCACATAGTTATCAGTGTCTGTGTTAGCTGTGTAAATATTTTTGAGCTGTGATCGTAAGATATCAGTAACAGTTTTATTTTGATTTATGATGAATCTTGATGTATTTCAACACATATCCATAATCTAACATTTTAGGGACTTCCCCTTAACAGGCTAGCCTAAAATCTAGAGCAATTTTTACTAATATTTCTGTTATGTTGCCTTGAGAAACTTTAAAAAATTATGTCCCAAATTAAGTTTATGCTAAAAAGAAGAGTTAAATGTCATGTAAATTTACATTTCCTTGCAGGCCATATGCTGATTTAATCTACTGTGCTACAATCGAACTAAAGATCAAAGATAAAATATGGTGTTCATTGACAGAAAAAAGGAATCAATTTTTTCCAAACTACCATTTGGAAATTTGTAAATGGAAAAGTTACAGCATGCTGTTTTAATTTCAGTTTCCTTTAATCCTTATGACCCTCTCTAGTTTTCATATACTAGACATATATGTATACTGCAGGCGATATATTTAAGTGACATGTGGGAAGCACATTTTGCAGGGAGAGTCTGAACAAAGAAGGGAAAGGTTTTCCTGAAAGATGAAGAAAAACGATAAAAGCATGTTAGCACCTTGTTTTGTTTCTGCTCTTTTCACTGCTTTCTAATGTTTCCTTTATCAAATAATATGTAGACTGACACAGAATTTTAGGGTCTTTGATTTTTATAGTCCACAAAGTTCAAAATCTTGACAATTAGAAAGCCTCTCCTAAAGCTGAAGAATGGCTTGAAGAAACTGTAACTTTACCTGATTCCTGATACTGTCTCTCTCTTTTTACCAAAGCATAGGAAGTTCCTTTATGCCATACACCCTTCATTTTCTGTTCCTTATTTATTATGCCTTTGCTTTAGACAGTCAAGGAATTCTTTTGGTTTTTCCAGACAAAAGATAATAAATTGGAGATTATGTTCCTTTTTGCATACAACATGTTACATTCCCTTAAACTCACACATTTTTCAACTTTTGTTTGTTTGGTTGGTTTGGTTTTTTTTCTAATCCATTAAGTACCTCTGTAGGCACTAAAAATATTGAAATGTAATGATCTAGCTGCATATAAACTTATTTTTCTACAATATCTCCCTCCTAAGTTCCATCCTGCCACAATCCACATGAAGTAGCTTTCTACCTTTCAATCATACAGAGTAGTTTTGACTGGAAGAACCATCCGAGGTCTCTAGTGCAACCTATTGCTAAAAGCAGAGCTAAAAGCAGAGCCAACTTCAAAGCTAGATTTTGCTCCAGAAAACACATTTCTGAGAAACTCAAAGAATTTTATGGAGCTCAAAAAATCTTGTAAATTTTAGATTTCTGGATAATATGTCAATGTCCTTTAACCTGAAACTTCTACTACATTCAGTTTAAAGAGATCTGAGCTTTAGTCTACAAGTACTGCTATCTGTATAGGGCTGGATTGTGCTTGACCTGTGCTTGACAGCAATGCTGCATAAAATGAGCTCTTTTGGCATGGCACAACTGAGGGAATTCCCAGTTGTCTGAGAAACAGGATTTAAATGGCGATAATTAATTCCCCAATTTTCAGAAAGCCACACATTAACTCATTAAATGCCATTTGTGGTGTACTAATTAACTGGATATAATTGAAGTGCTTTAGAAAGTCTTGAGAAGATTGTGAGAAAGAGTTGGTAGATAAATCAATATAGTGTTGAAAATAAAAACTCACTCTTATGTCCAAATTCTGCTTTTAAGTTCTATTTGCCCTTGTTACCAAGGCTTCTAACAGAAAAAATGTTACATTTTGTATGTTGCTTCCTATATAAAGAATAATAATAATAATATGATACTATAATGTAAATTCTACCTGTTGCTACAATTGACATTATTTCAAACACTCCTGTTTTGTATTCTGTTCCAAATTTAGTCAAGTTAATCCATAAACATATACTGTGTAAGTTCTCTTTTCTATCCGTTCCAAAAAAAAAAAGAGTCAAATTTTTTTTTCATTATTCTGAGCTAACATCCATGCAAAATGAAAGGTTTAAGATATTGCTGCAATAGTACTACGGAATTCTGCACAGCTATGCACAATCGTAAAGAATAAAGATTAGTTGCTCCATTTTTTTACTTCTACATCATCTGGATGCAAACAGTCCTCTTGAAAATAATGGGAGATTTCATGCCATTTTGAAAAGTAGATAGATTTTCAGTCCTTGTTTTCTCATGCATTCTTTATCCATGTTAAATTCATTTAATTTTGTTTGTAATTTTCTGAAGAAATATATCAAAAGAGAAAGACACATCTGTTTAGATACAGTCTGATGCTACAGCTACCTTCAGCTGCACTTTTTCCAATATTACTGGGAATGGTCTGAAAAAAGTTCATCTGTAGGAGCAGACAGAGAGGTGAGGTGGGCTGGCAGCGTTCATCATTTAGAAGACCAGGCAAAAATCAAGATGATCTGTGCAAAGCAGAATGCATCTTTTGTGAAAACAATCACCTAAAATGATGTTTGCAACAAATCTCTTAATATTATTCTAATCAATTTTAGATCTGAAGAGATTTGATGCAAGGATAACAGTTGTGTAATGACTGGGGCCTGAAACCATTGGGATCCTGGAGCTTGCTGCAGGCTACATTTGTTCTCGAATCTCCACTGATGTTTTTAAATGCAATGGGATTTGGATTTATGCAAAGT
The DNA here is from genome assembly GCA_013400585.1 of Chloropsis cyanopogon. Classification (NCBI taxonomy): domain Eukaryota; kingdom Metazoa; phylum Chordata; class Aves; order Passeriformes; family Irenidae; genus Chloropsis; species Chloropsis cyanopogon. Next base: position 19,464 of record WEZZ01037231.1, read on the forward strand.
TACAAATGTCAGCAGAGTCACCGTGAAGGAGCAATGTGATCTTCAGCCAGATATTTCTTCTTAGTGCACAATAACCTGCACACAATTTTTATTGTTTCTTATCATGGAAGTATTCTGCACTAGTCTGATGGAGAAAAGTTTTTTATTTGTCATCTTCTAAAATGACAACATCACACGGAAAATCATTAGTTAGAAAGACAATATTTTCCTCTAAATATCATTATGGGTCTGTAGTGGTTTCAGGCAAATAGAACAATCAGACATGTACTGAGTTATATGTCTTGAGTTTGTAATAGTTGAATGGGACCTGTGGACTAGCAGTATCATAAAGGTTTTAATACCATCAGGTTCCTGTGCTCAAGATGTTTCCCCCCAGTAGTCTTTGAAATACAGTGGTACAGTAATACTGAGCAGGTGTTAGAGGTACTTTATGAACCAGTTCATGTTGGAAAAATGGTAGTCATAGTAGAAGAAAATTAATCTGATTACCTGAGGTAATAAAACATAGAAATACTTGCACTACTTGTCCACTTGTTTATTCCTTGGATCCTGCAACTAACTTGCAAGCATATTCCGAAATTTACAGCAAATAAAACAGAGAAGTAACATTAAACTGTTGAATAAGTAGAGAAAATCTATCCAAATGACTGCCATGGAGAGAGACAAGCTGCAGCTCGGCAGCTATTGCTTCCATTTGGCCTGCTGGCTAGCACATTAACAAAAACTTGCCATCACACACTTAATTCAAAGCCAGCCACAGCATGATGCCACTTGTCCAGCTGGTGATGAAGGACATTGGATGGAGCTTTAAATCCTCCAAAGTCTAGTGTGACAGGGCAGAAGAGCAGGATAGTTGAAGGATGTCAGGATCCAGGATTCTGGCAGGAAAATCATTGGTAGAAACCAGCCACTGATGAAGCCACTCTCTTGTTTTGCAGAGAACACGGACTGAAAGTTCTTTGTAATGTGGATGCTTTATATGTGAGGAGTGTTAGGAACCCTGGAAGACAACAAATAATAGTTTTCTGGCAATAATATTTTGTGTTATAACATTTTGCAGTAATGCATTTCTAAATTTCATCACTTATGCCCCAAATTCTCACAGTTTTCAGTTCTGGAAACTGGACTTGTTTGGGATGAAGTTGATAACATTGCTTCACCTGCAGTTACTGGTGAGAAAAATTCACACCACTTGAGAGGAAGACAAAAAGCTGAGAAGATACGGACCTGCTCTTGTGATGCAGGTACCTTGTAAAAGAAGCTGCAGTCATGGAAAGCAAAATTGTTCAATAACAGTAGCACTAGCTTAGAAGAAACGTGGACCAACAGATAGTCTGTCATCTTCCCTTTATGTCTTCTTCTGAAGTAATAGCTGTGAAAATGCTGGGAGGTTTCAAAACATGTGGTCTCAGTAAAATGTCTTGAAATAATCAGTAAAAACTGTAGCAAACTGCGGGTGGCTCCCCTTCCCCGCTGAAGGGCGCTTCCCCAGGCAGGCGCTGTTGGGGTGCCTGCTGACCCGAGAGCTCAGTCTCTGTTTCAGGCTGCGCTGACAGGTCCCTCAGCCCAGCAGACACCCGAGCCTGGATGGTGTAATGATTGCCTCACCAGAGACGAGAGGACTCTCCGCTTGGTGAAATCCACTCGGGTTTATTGAGGGTGAACACAGGACACACCACTAGTGAAGGGATCCAAGGCTGGAGAGCAAGGAGGGAGGGAGGGGCCAGGGTATATAACAGGAGAAGGGTAGGAGGGGTCAGGGTGCACACAGTCCAATGAGGAGAGGGTCCAGGGAAGGAGCTGGAGTGGGGTGATGCAGGCGGAACCAATAAGGGAGAGAGGAGGGAGTGGTCTTTTGGGGAGAACCAATGGGGAAACTAGTAAAATACATGGAGGCACAGGGAGCCCTGGGAGATGGATTCACCCCCTCACCCGCAAGGGTCTTCTCCCAAGGCATCCCAGCCCTGTTTTCCTCATGGTTGTCTCCCTCAGCAGACAAGCAAAAGAATGACTCTCCTAAGTACACATAAGTAAGAAAAGCTTGGGCCCCCTTAGTGTCTGAATACAGGTAAACCATCTTTTCAGTTTTGGTTCAATACAGTTCTCCTCTTTGAAGACTGCTCTTCTAAAAGAAAATGCAGCAGACAAATAATTTTTTTGAATGGACTGGATATTTTACCTACTATTCCTGAGGTTATTTAGGTACTATTCCTAATAGAGAGAAGACATCAAAATTTGTGTAAGACAAGACATCTGGCTGCTTCAGAAAATTTGGAAAAACATCTGAATTTAGGAGCTCTACAGTAATTTCCAGATTTATGCTAAAACTTTTGCATTTGAATCATTAACTCATGCTTCAATAGTAGTTATTTGGATGTTATATTCCATTATCAAGGGGCTTATAAAGACCTTTAAAACCAGCATGTTCTTCCTTATGCAGTATTAACCTCATCAGTGCTGTACCAATCATCACTAAATTCTGCCATGAAAACTTATTTAGCTTGTTCAGAGAATTGATAACAGCATTTTCCTTTGCTTGGTATTCTTTCTAAAATAGTAAGTTGCAAAGTGAAAACCATGAACTATTTTGAAGACATGAACCATTTTGAAGGACTTGAACCTTCAATACTCTTGAGTCTCTAGCTGCTATAGTATTATTATGGGTGCTATGAAACAGTAAATTTCTACCTTTGTTTCAATACATTTCAATATAGTCACATGAAAGTGAATAATTTTTCTTCATGTGATGGTTTGTGGAATATATTTGCCTCTGTTAAAAGGGTGTCAACTTTCCAGACTGGGTATTTAGGTGATGCCTGAACTCCGGGCTTAGAACTGAAAGCCAAACACAGTTAGAGGGGAAAAAGGGATTTTACCTTGATTTATTGAGGTTTTTCAGGCAGAAGCACTTCTGCAGCAATGCCCTCCCTGGGTCGATGCACAGATCTGACCCCGAGCTCCCTGATCCTCCCCGTATTATATCACAGATCTTGGATATTAACATACCTATCACAGGCCCCCCAATGGGAGGCTGAGAGAAGCCCCCTCGTGGGGCACGCTCCCCTCTCCACCCCGCCCCAGGGTAGGGCTCTCTTAGTTTACAGAACATGTTCTGGAGAGGACCTTGGGCCTTGGGCCCTAATGTCTAAACTTTATGAAAAGCTGAGATGTTTAGTCTCTGGACCTAAGTTAGTTATCAAACTAGAAACCTACAGGAATGTGGGCCAAAAGCCCCTAGGTACCTAAGGCTACACAAAGGTATATATGAAAAGGGGGATATGAAGAAAATATATGAAAAACAAAAATCCATCAGGCATCATAGGAAACTCCAATTTAGGCACAAAAATATGATTCACTGAGGTTTTTTAAGAAGAAAATTCAAGTGGGAAATTAGAATCCAAGCCTTTATTGGGAACATAAATCTTCTCCCTTAAATTTGTAAACATTCAGATTTCTGAACTTGATTTGGGGTTCATTTCTGGATAAATAAATGTTTCCCACTTACCAGAGGCTTCTGGATTTGAAGCATATGCGTATCTGTTTTACAAGCCCTAGAAGAGGACACTCTCTTTACCTAGGTGTTTTTCATTACAGTGGACTGGATCAGACAGGAACATAGCATCTTCTGAGATGCCATGGCCTTGTCTTCAAAGAACATATAATATTGCTTGATGCTTTATGATACTAAGCTGCTTTCACATCAGAGACCTTTTTCTTTTCCATGATACCAGGATACTGTTTGTTCACATAAGCAGCTCATGTTAACAGTTTCAGCCTCTTTTTTAATATTAATAATATTCTGTATAAACTTAAACATAACTGATTTATAAATGTGTGGTGACCTGGCTTTTAGGAGAGGCTTGTAGGAGAGTATAACAAGGGAAAAACTGTGGAGCTCACAATTTGTTAGAAGAAAAACATGATCAAAGACTTCAGCTGCTATGGCAACCTGCTTTCTAATGAGCTCAAGCAAAACAAAGTTCATAAAGGGCTGTGCTTAATAATACCTTGCTTTTGAGACAGTATACTTCCTGTAATTTTTAAAGACTTTATTAAAAGATCATATGTCTTTTAAGAGCAAAATGAAAAATTACTTGTTTTTGATAATTACTCTTGCTCTGTAATAGTCTGCAAGGCTTGTTCAATCATTTATTTTTGAAAGGATTGTGGCTAACTTTGGAGCACTTGCACCACATGGAAAATAAGACTGTAGCTCTCTAAGGATCAAAAAAAAAAATGTGTTCAGAGATTTTAATTTTCATAGAACTTAATAAGAATAGTTAGTTACATTTCAGATGTATGTTTTTGACACCATGTGAAATAAGATATTAAACCCCTGTAAACTAGCATTTACTTGGTTTTGAGAAGTAGTGTCTTGCCACAGAAAAAGAAGAAAAGTATAGTGTTTTTGATATAAAGCTTTATGGGGGAATTTAAGAGAAATGTCTTCTACCCAGACTGGAGCATCTTCCCACTAACCTTGTTGCTGTTTTGGAAACTGTATTTTTCTTGCATTGAGTGAATTAATCTTCTCAAACCAAGACTCACACTCAGACTACCGTGTATTGGTGTTATCTCTATATTGCCAGTAAACATTATTCACTGTCTAGAAATTCATATTGCTCAAGCTTGTGTTCCTGCCTATCTACCTCATCCATTCCTACGGCTCACTACTTAGCATCTGCAGTGGCATTTTGGTATCTTCCATTTAAGCTGTGTGGTTGGCCTAGCACAGCTGTTCTGTGATGATTGTGTCTTTACTTCCTGAAAGAGCAGTATGTTTCAAAATTTCATTGTTATAAACGGTATTTGCCATATCATGCACAATATGGCATGCAGATGGCACAGATGAAACCCATTTAAAAGCTTTATATATATCAATAGTATGGCAATGTTTCACACCCTTATAGCAAACTTATAGATGCTACTGCCATGATGTGGATTTTTTATTTAGTTTGAAGTGTTCTGCTTTGCTCTTTCCAAACTCTGCCTGCTAATCAGCTAAAAGTATCTCGTAGTGCATTTTGTCAGGCCCTTCTACAAACAGCTGTCATCTGATAGATATATGACTAAAGCAACAAAACTTTTTGATAGCTTCCCACCATATGTTTCTGTTTAAACTTTACCTGGTGGAGGAATATCTACCACTTCAGTGTTTTTCCACTGCTCATAATGACTCCTTACTCCTTCACAAATGAGGTTACTGAAGCCAATAATCAGTGTCTGTTTCAGCCTCAAGGTAAAGTATTTTACATACAATACCTCACAATTCTCTAGAAAGATACTTGAGGGTTTCAAGCTCATTAAGTTAAAGCAATTTCCCCATTAAAAAAAAAAAAACCCAGATCAAGCTCCTTGATTTATCTGAGAGTAGCATAACTAGAGGACAGAATGGTATTAAGTTCTAATTTTGTTTGTTTGTTTGCTCATTTATTTGCTAAAGGCAACAGGACAAGAAATGGTGAGGACATTGACCTCACCAACTTTTCCTTGCACCCCTGCAGCCCGTGGAGGTAACAGGGATGCAGAGATGCTCCTGCAGCACAGGGAGGAGCCCGACATGGGAGCAGTTGGGTGCCTGAAAGAAACTGCGGACCCATGAGAATCCCTGGAATTCTGGAATTCAGAATGCTGGAGTGGAGTCCAGGTAGGACCTGCATACCTGTCGGGAGAAACCCACACTGGAGCAGGCTTCCTGGTAGCACTTACGACCCTGTGGGGAACCCACACTGGAGCAGCCTGTTTCCTGAAGAACTGCACCTTGTGGAAAAGGGACAAACCTTGAAGCAGTTCATGGAGAGCTGTTGCCCATGGGATGGACTCATGTTGGTGAAGCTCATGGAGAACTGCCTCCCACAGGAGGGATGCCACACTGGAGCAGGGGAAGGACTCCTCTCCCTGAACAGCGATAGGAACAAAAAACTGACCATAATCCCCATTCCCCTTCTCCCTGCACAACTAGAGGGGAAGAAGTAGAGCTGGGATGGTAAGAGGGTGTGGGAAAGTGTTTTAAAAATTTTATTTTACTTCTTATTATCCTGCTTTGGGGTTTTTTTGGTAATAAAATCAATTAATATCTCTAATTCAAGTCTGTTTTGCCCATGAGGGTATTTGGATCTCCCCAAGTGCTTATCTCAACTAATGAACCTTTTGCTGTATTTTCTCTCGCCTGTCCAGTCATGGAGGATAGCGATAGAGCAGCTTGGGTGGTTGCCTGGCATCCAGCCAGCACCAACCCAACAGAGGTGGGTCCCTGACATAAGATCACATTCTACTGTTAGAAATAATGTATGTTCTTACCACAGAAATCTCACCCAGTCCCAGGAGTCTCAGCAGGCTCTGCTAGGCTGTGCAGAGTTTAGTACACATTGTTAATAGCTTTCTGGAGCCAACAGCTATATTAAAACAGTATAAAAACTACCCAGAGTGATCGTATCTCCGTTGACATCCTCCATTGCATCAACTGCAGCGTTTCCTTCACCCAGGCTTGGCTTCAGCTTCAGTCACTTGCATTTGCAGCACTGGGAATTGCATTCCCAGTAACAGCTAGTTTTTATACAACTATTAATCAGAGATAATTCTACTCTTTGGAATCACAGCAGAGAAAGTGAATGAAGACTAACACCATACCTTCTACCCAAATTACTCTCTAGAAGACTCTAAGCAAATAAAAGAAACAACCTCATTTTCTGCAACAATTTTGCAAAACATACTTTATGCTTTATATATTCCTTTCTATTTTCAAATAATACTTACAATGGTAGATGGGTGCCTCCAACTACCACAGATATCATTAGAAATAGCATTTAATTATAACAAAACTAATAGTATACTTTTTTATTTCCCCTAAAAGCTGATTTGCTTGGGGCTATTACTAAAACTGATTAGCATTTTCAGTTTCTGGAAATTATGTGAATGTTTCTTCTTGTGTGTAACATTAATATGCTCCTTTAGTTGTGTATTCTGCTTACATGAACACTTTTCATCCTCCTTTTTCTGTGGAGCACTTATTTTGGGACAATGAAAAAAATTACAGTAATTATTTTTAGGAGAAACAGGAACATAGCTCTCAGCTATGGTTGAAATAGCTGTGAAAGATTCCTCCTTACCCTTGGAAGTCGTAGCAATGGAAAGAAAGTCTGCAGAACTGCAGCTTACACCTAATGATATGCACTGTGTCTTCATAGATGATTATAGTTTTACAGTGCTCCTCTCTGATGGAGTGTGTATCTGCTGGAGGGTGTAAATTCTGGGTTGGGTCTCTTTAACAGCCTTGATAGGATGAGGGGGAATGAAAAAGACTGAAAGGAACAAAGAAGCAGAGAGTAAATTCAGAAGTACTAGAAATCTTTAAATCAGGATTGTCCTTTTCCAAAGAAGATGTTCAGTTTTAATGATGTAATTTGGACATAATATTTTTTTTTTGTTTGCTTTATTTTGTTTGGTTTTTTTTTTCTTTTGTGTGAGGAGTAATCAGTTTCATGAGGAAAAAAAGCCAACTGGATACAATAATGTGTACACTCTCCTACTGGCCTAGGAGTAAACACATGAATTCCAGATGTTCCTGGTTGTAAAAAGCAGATTATTCTGTTTTGCACCACTATTATAGTAATATTGATTTTTAAATTTCTTTTTCCTGTTAGTGCCTTGTTTTGAGAATTGAAAACTTATAATAAATCCTTTGATTCAAAGTTAATCTGGCCAATGACAAGGTGAACATGAATCAGCAGCACCAGGAGGCACCAGGAGGGCCAAGCGTGTCCGGGGGGGCATCAGGCACAGCATGGCCAGCCAGGCAAGGGATGGGATTGTCCCGCTCTGCTCTACACTGGGGCAGCCTCACCTTGAGTGCTGGGAGAAATTCTGGGTGCCACAACACTAAAAAGACATTGAGCTGTTAGAGAGTGTCCAAAGGAGGCCATGAGGATGGTGAAGGGTTTGAGGGGAAGCCGTGTGAGGAGTGGCTGAGGTCACTTGGTCTGTTCAGCCTGGAGGAGACTGAGGGGAGACCTCACTGCAGTTACAACTTCTTGTGAGGGGAAGAGGAGGGGCAGGCACTGATCTCTGCTCTGCGGTGACCAGAGACAGGCCCCAAGGAAATGGCCTGAAGTTGTGCCAGAAAAGGTTTAGTTTGGATATAAGGAGGAGGTTTTTCACCCAGAGAGTGACCCTGGGGGCACTGAACAGGCTCCCCATGGCAGTGGTCACAGCACCAGCCTGACAGAGCTCAAGAGCTGTTTGGGCAATGCTGTCAGGCACATGGGGTGACCCTTGGGGCAGTGCTGTGCAGGCCAGGAGCTGGACTTGATGATCCTTGTGGGTCCCTTCGAACTCAGCTCATTCTGTGATTCTGTGACTCTTAGTATACACATTTCAAGTTAAGAATAAGTTAGTCCTTTCCCCATGAATTAGGAAAATTTCCCCACAGATTAGGAAAACCAATGCAGAAATGTTAAAAAAGCCCTTTTTGTAGCAGAAGTGTTTAATTTTTTTCTCCCCTGAAATACACAGGTGAGGTTATATGAAATTCCATATCAATTTTATTCCTTACTTGCATGAATCCAACTCAGTTATAATTTTTAAAACTACAAATCACTTTTGTTGAAATGGATGAAGTTTCTTGCTGGCAAAAAGCTGCATGCAAGAATGAGAAAAAATGGTGTCCTGGAAAACATATGCATGTCCCTCTCTTTCAGTTAGCTCACGAGAGTCTCCTCAGGCACACGTGAATAAATATTACCAATTATGTGCTTGGCTTTATTTGTCTTCATCTTTTTCTTTCTCAGTATCACAGCTGTGATCACCCAGAAAAATCATGTGAAATTTCAACATTGATGTTTCCTATTTATGTACACAGTACTATTAGAAGGTTACAGGATCACAGGCAACTGCTTATCTCAAAGCAGAAACAAAACCAACCATAAATTTTGAGGGTTTTTTCCTAGCTTGTAACCTAGTCTGTTGATGTTGTACATTTCTCAGAAAAATGTAGAAAGTTATTAAGAGGAGCAAACAAGACATTTTCAGAAGTTGTCTCAAAGTACATCATCAGCATATAATGTTGTAGCTTTCTGGGGTTTGTTTTTGTTTTTTTTGGGTTTTTTTGGGGTTTTTTTTGTTTGTTTGTTTGTGTTTTGTTTTTTGTTTTTTTTTTTTTTTTTTTTTTTTTGGTTTTTTTGGGGTTTTTTTTTTTTTTTTTTTTTTGTTTTTTTTTTTTTTTTTTTTTTTTTTTTTTTTTTTGATAGATTGCTTGGGTAATAGAGTCTTCCACCAAGCTCTTTCTTCCTTCTTTTTCTAATATATCAAGGTGAAACCAAATAGGTTCAAATTTCACAGCAGATTATAATCCAGATTATAATTGTATCTTGAGGTTATGTCTGCAATAATAATAATAATAAATCAAGAAAACAGCTGAGAACATGAAAAGGTAATCTTTAGGTGTGAGGGTTTTATTCTGCTTATAAATTGAGCTATGTTTTTGGACCATCTCCATTGCATGTTAGATTATTTGGTGAGGTTGTGTTTAGTTTACAGCTGCCTACAGCTTCTAAATGGCCATACAAATGATGTGGCAGGATAATGAAGAGGATAATTCTTGCTCATATAATCTATCTCTTGGTGTAGTTTTCTTCTAAGAAGATAACTTTTGTACTGAAATATTACTTAGCCATGTTTTTCTATATTATACAAGACAATCTTATGCAATAATATCCTCCATATTTAAAATTCTTAGTGTTTACCACAAAAAGAAAATAATTCACTTTATTTATAATATCTGCTAATGACACCTTCTAGTGGTATCGATGAGGATGGGTTATACTTGAGTACATCTGACATTTATTGTCTTATAATTAAGAGTTCAATGTTTGTAGTTAGACTGCGTTAGAGCAATGAACAGTTGTACAAGCAAAAATAAAACATTTGTAAACTATGTAGAACTCATTGCTGTTGCTTGATTATGTTTCTTTAACATTTGTTCTATTCTTTCCTTATAGAAGTCAAACCCCTCCTACATTCTAGTCTTAGATCTTGGCAATTTTCGGCAATAAACATATGAGTTCCAGATGCTCACTAAAACTACAGAAAACAACTGCCAATTCTGTTTGTGCCATTGTGTGAGAGTTCTTTTTCTCCCTTGAGACCTTTCCTCTTCTAATGATTTACAGTATAGCCATAAAATGTTGTTTCATGCTACATTTTGCCATAAAAATGTAATCTCAAGAAGACAATGTGTTTTTCAAAAAATATAGGACTGTTTGTATTTTGTTGATGTCCATTTAAAGTTTATCTGTAGAGTAGGTCTTTTACCACATTTTCTTTCCTGAAACACAAGACAATTCTATTAAACACCTAAGTGACTTCTGACTTTCAAGCACCAGCCTCTTTTCACTTATACAGTTAGATACTCTCAAAGTGGCTATTTCAAAATTCTATAAATATTTGTACTTGAAATCAACACAGAGTTTCTAGACTGCTGTTCATACACTAATAACAGCTAGTTCAATTTGCCAGCAAGCAGACAACTTTAGCAAAAGGAGTTTATACATTTTACTTCATCCATGGAAAGATCAAAATCTTTCGGACTAGTTGCATGTATCATTATAAAGTTAACTGAGTCAATAGGAGGATTGAGAGAGTAAAAAGAGAGAAAAAGAGGGAGGGAGAGATAGAAATCATCCCATCCAAACAGAAACAGAATGTATAGTATGAATCTACTTGTGAGTGTCTTTATCTTTACACTATCTATGGAAGCAATCTATTTGAATTGTTTGGAATAGATGTGCCTTCAATGTTCCTAATGTCCAGTCAAACAGAGCTTTCTCAACAAAATAAGGAATCATGGTTTATGAATTAAAACATGATAATGCAAAATATCTCAGCTACTTTTATAAGGGATGGAAATGAGCATTATTAAAAATAGGAGGGAGCTGACTGAACTGATTTTCAGAAATTGCCATTTTCTTATTTATGAAATGTGAACTTTGTATCACTTATTGATAAGTTTTTCTCCCCTTGTTTCTTTTTTAATAACATTATAGAAAGTATTTTTCCACATCTAGTTTTTAGTTGGAAACAGATTTCATTTAGGAAATCTAGGCATCCACAACACATTTAGCTCCCATTTTCACAGCATTAGCAGTCAAATGGAAGAATTTTCCTTCAAGCCCCAGTGGCTCAGACTTTATTCTGAAAATAACTATCTCGTGTCATATAGCCATTCAGAGGCTACAGGCACAATGAACTGGCTACTGTGGAAATTCCTCATGATAAAAAATAGAAGTGGAGACCCTAAATTGGTTACATGAGTTTAGTTAATCATGCAGCATTTGAAATACATCGTATGCATCTGGCAAGCAGCTCTTCACCCTCCAGGCATTTTTAAAATATATCTGATTCTCTCCTGTTAGGTAATGAAGTCAAAACTCTGCCTGTTTCCACATCCATAGATTTTAGCAGCTAAAGGCTGCTCTTGTATTGTGTACTAGTTTGAAAACAAACCAGTGGGAGATCGCAAGTCAGAATTATAATTTAATAGGAAAAGAGAAAAGAAAAAAAAAATTAAGATATATAAATAAATGCAATAGCACAAAAAAACTGACAAAGTCAGAATACAACCTGACACCCTGTGGGTCAGGGTGTTGGCAGCAGTCCCTATTGAATGGTGGCTACAGTCCTTCCGGAGTGACAGATGTGGCTCCGCTGAAGCAGGGATCCTGAAGATAAATGTGGTTTCCTCTGCAGGTCTGGTAGCGGTGCAGACGGGTTCGGTCCTCCTTCGGGAATCCATCAGAGAAGAGGCTGTTCCTCTGGGAATCCAGTGGAGAGGGCTGCCTTTGGTGTCCCGAAAAGCTCAGGTTATATTCAATTGGAAATGCTTGGCTCTTCCCCTGGGGTGGAGCTTTTCTCAATGGTCTATTAACAGAAGATACTTCCCAGAATAGTCATTGGTTCGTGAGAGGTAAGCAAACTGCTCAGCTATCAGAAAATAGCTTCTGGGCGGAGCTCTTCTCAATAGCCCATTAAGATAAGAGAGTGCAGATGCAGGACAGGTTTCATCGTGTTGTACAGCCTTTTAGATGGTAAAAAAGAATATATTTTGACCTATTGTTAAACCATTTAAAGCTTAAAATAAAATTCTATTTCTTCTTCTTCTCTGTAATTTTAGGGGAAACAAATTTTTGTGTCCAAACACCAACTAGTTCACTCCAAAAATGCACAGCAAAAGGAGGAAATTCTCTTACATTATTAACACTTTCTAAAATACGTACCTAGTGATAACACCTGTTTATAATTTAAAGTGTACCAACATGAATAGACATGCAGTAGCCTTGTGCATGAACATATAGTGCAATTTTCCCTTTTAGGCTACACAGCTGAGTGGTCTGTCTTTGAACTCAAACGCCTTTTTCTAGTATTTCCATTGGGAAAACTATTATAATTTGTGAGTTTTAAAAAAAACCCTAAACATTTTCATGCATTTTTTAAAGATGACATTTTTGCTTCCTATTATTTTAGCAGATGCAATAATTTCAGAGAGCTATTGTTGCATCAGCTTGTTATCACTGTAATACCAGTGGCCCTATTTTTATCCTTATTGCACAGAAGCTTATCAAGATGAGTCATCTCATTTATAATTAGTTCCATGATGGTCAAGCCTGTGAATGACAGCCTAGTTTTACATGACACCAGAGAGTCACAGCTGGAAGGTACTCACTGTGGTGAGTGAGTGACCTCCTTCCTGTACCCGTGCACAAGGTTCATACTGGTTTTGAATGGCTCTGGGGTACTGCACATTGCACAGCTGTGGTATGTGAATGAAAGTGTATTACCCACCCTATTCAAAGTAGAAATCACTAGGGATAGAAGCCATTTGTAGCAGGCACATTCAGTCTCCTGCAACCACGAATAAGGAGAAATAAAGGCACTTTGCTCCTGGGTTATGGTGATGAGGGCAGCAGTGCACTCTTGGTTGATGTGTGCGAGTGGCTGAGTGTGCTGCCTCCCTCGTCGGGTATCTGCCAGAGCCATGATGAGCCAAAGAAATCATGGAAGAAGACTAGAAGAAGCGTGACAAAAAAGTCACTCAGGTATTCAGTTTAACAGCAATACTGCCATTTTCTGTTGCTTTTAGTATTCTTGTTTACTGCTTTAAAATATTTCATTGGTTTTGAAACATTAAACTATGGAGTTTGGAGGTTTATCCACGGACATCCTGCATATTTTCGATGACTTTCATACAGTCTGAATTTTTCATCTTACATTCCTACTTTTTTTAATGGCCTTTGTTGTTATTTATTTGGTAGGGTTTTGCTGGTGGGTTTTTTTTTTTTTNATCCTGACATTTTGAGTGTCAATATAAGTTATGTTGGGACAGGATATAATTCAGGATACACATATATTTCAATTATACATCAAACATATAACAATTTGAAAAAAAAAATCTAATTCAGGTGCATCTCTGGTTTCATTGATTGCTTACTTGGTACAGGGTCCTCATGCTTTGAGATTTGTACTCAGAATAAGTAAGATATCAGTTTAATGAAATATGCTAAACTTAGACAATGGCCTATTATTCCATGCTTTTTCACCTAATTTTTTAACATCTTCCCACACATGAGGGGCTGACGCTACAGGTGATTTGCCTAGACTCTAACTACTGTATGGTATTCCTGAAGAGAGACTTCAATTTTCAGTTTTAGCTCCTTCATTAATTAAGGTTCTGAAGCTTTTATGGCTTCATGAGGTTCAAGGAATAATACAGAATAATCAATGGGAATAATGAAATATTAGTCAGATCAACAAAAGAGATGGCATAAGAATAATGAAAAAGCTTGCAGTCAGACCAGAATGACAGGAAATGCCACCACATCCCTGAGCAGCCCCTAAGTATACAGGTATTTTGTACAATGTGGAGCATTTTTGGAAGACAGGGTTAAGAAATACAATCTCTTAGAACTGGAAGAAGTGGATTTGATGTTCTTCAGCAGAAATAAAGCCTTGCTGTACTTAGTCTTTTTCTTCCATCTGATACAGGTATCTTAACTATAATGCTGTGGGGAAAATATCATTCACTTACAACACTCTAGTTTTGTAAGTGAATGATATGATCTAGAGAATATACTGCATTATTTACCTGAAGAAAAATATATAGAACACTGAATACTTTATCAAGATTCTTTGGTCTTGGGTAATTCAGTGTGATATCATCAACCATTCTCCAAGATGAAATGCAGGTGCTTAGATAACTTTACTTAGATAAATTTACTAGAATAACTTGGATCTTTAGGACCTTTAAGTATCTGAAAAGAATAAATATTATATATTTAAATGTTGTGGATTTTCCTACAGATTTTCTAAAACCTGTTGTATGTGCTCTTTGATCGAAAAGAAACAGAAAAACCAAAAAAAGAAACAGGCAAAAAATCCACAACAATCCACAACAAATTTTTCTTTCCTGAGAAAAATTCATCTAGAAAATAATCAATATCTTATGGTATTAATTAGGTTATTCTTGTACAGTCTTTCACACTACTACACTATTGTGAAAGGATCTGCTGCCAAGAAGCATAAAAAACTGTTTGTTGCCCAGACAACCATTGTAAGGGAAGATTAGGTCAGTCTTCAAGTTGCCATTAAATTGTCTAAAGAGATTAAAAGCGATTTTTTAAAATACATATCACTGAAATGTTTACTAAAGGAGTTTTTGAAATATGATAACTGCCTGTAATAACTCAAATTCTGCATAGAAGTGTGTCTCCTTTTATTTGGTTTTTGTATCAATAACAATTACAAAATATCCTACTGCGGATGAAACACACTTTATTTTCTGGATCTCTTGCTCCCCCACAGAGAAAAGACGGAGAACATGCTTGGAAAATATGTGGATTTCATATGAAACTACCATTATTTTTAGCTAATCCATAGGCAAATGCAAATGCAACTCTAAATTTGATGTTGGAGTTCACTTGGCAAACCCTCTGGATTGTAAGTGCCAGTAGACATTTGGTAGACTGTGCATTTCCTTTTCAGAGTGGTTTCTCAATGGGTTTTTTTCCTCATTTGGTTATGAGCCTTCAACTGAGAATGCCATGTGTCCAGCTTAAAAAAACCTCCCAAAAAATCAACAACCACCCAAAGCCACAAGCATTCTAGCGAGATTTCATGAAGAGTTTCTTCCTTTTTGCTATCTTCTAATATTCCTTCATAGTTGTTCCAAAAAAAATAGATGTGCAGAAGAATGCGATTGCAGAATAAAAGACTAGATAGAGGTGGTCTAGAAGTTAAATTGGCCCAATGGAATTCTTTTCTTCACAATTTGTGAATTCTTGATTGGAGACCTGGTAGTTTGTGAAAATTTCTTGAAGGTACTAGAGAATTTCTTTGGCAGCCCTGTTTTTGTAGTTTCTGTTTTTGCCATATTTACTGCTTCTTGTTGTTGGGAGATTGTGTAACGGCGACAAGAGAACTTTCAAAATTTTCCTAAGTTCTGATCTTTAGACCTTGAGGTATTTTTGTTCTTTTTCAACCAGACTGGAGTACAGGGGAAAGAAAATTACATTTGGTAGGTTCTATCTCACACAAATTTCAATTGCACTTGTTTTAGATTCCTATGATTAAATATTCAGTGACTATGCATATCAATCAAAACTGGCAGCTAAATCAATATTAATTTTTTTTTTTTACTTTGTTTAAATTTTCACATAGTAAAACTATGCCTGTGTAACTGTTTGAGATTGTCATTGCTGGCCTATTATTCTGTTTAAAATCTGAGTGTTATCTTCTATTTTTCTATTTGAGTAATAAGAGATAAGAGCTTGGCAAAACCAGGTTTTTTAGCTTAACTGATTGCAATGGACCTCCAATTTTCTAGAATTGTGTGAATATTTCTGAATAGCAGAAGTACTTCATAAGTTTGTGGAGAAACTATGTCAGGAACACTACTCTTTAAAGTAGTGTGCTTATTTTTGGGGCTGAAAAAAAATATATAAAAAGAGGTGTCTTTGGATTACAGAATCGATGAGGCTGGAAAAGACCTCTGAGATCATCAAGTCCAACCTGTGACCAGACACCACCACGTCAACCAGACAAGAGCACTGAGTACCACATCCAGTGTTTCCTTAGACATGTCCAGGGACAGGTGACTCCATCACCTCCCTGAGCAGTTCATTCCAATATCTAATCACCCTTTCTGTGAAGAAACTCCTCCTAATCTGCAATTTAAACCTCCCCTGGGGAAGATTAAGACTATGTCTCCTTGTCTGCCACTCATGTTCCAGGAGGAGAGAGCAACCCTCCCCCCCCGCTACAACCTCCTTTCAGGCAGCTGTAGAGAGTGGATATCAGTCCTGTGGATCTCATACCCTACTGTACTTTTATTTGTATATACTGAATTGCACAACAACACCTTCGGACAGAACTGCAGTGGCTAAATATTCCTGTTATAAGGTGTCTGGTTTATTTATTTTATTCTGAGTGTTTAATTCTGTTCTTGAATCCACAAAGCTAAACAAGCGTCACTGAACCTGTAATGGTAATGCACACTACAAAACTGGAGAGTCACTTTCCCAGAATCTCCCACCTTAGCAACAGATAACTTAGTCAAATATTTATGTTGATTTGCCCTGAAATTTTGTGGAGTCAATTCTTATGCTACTGTAAGTAAATGATTCAAACTTTTTTTTACTCTACAGGACCTGCATTATTAGATTGCACATGTAGCTGACAATTTTTTGCATCTCCAATGCAAGATCCTTACACTCATAGGTGTTTTAGGAGCAAGATTTATAGGTGTACTGACAGAGACTGGTGGAAAATATTAAAATGTATTAAAAATGTTAAATATAAGGATAAATGCTTTCCTTTTTTTTTTTCTTATTTTTTTTTTTTTTTTTTAAAGTAACTAAACCTGATGGAACGTTGCTCAAGCAGATGCAGGTTACCAAACAGCTTTTAGCATATGTGCAGTTGATCATTATTGTAACTTTATTCACACAGAAGCAGCAATGGATTGATTCCACTTTTCAGATCTGGAGATGACTGGGAAAATAAAGTTCTNAGAAACAAATTAAGGAAATGCGAGTCTGCTGGTCTGCAGAAAGATCCTTTAACTGCTAAACTCAATTGTCACAATCATTTCAGACAAACAAGCCCTGAAAGAAATATCTTCAACAAGGTTCCCTGTGCAAAGCCTAAAAACTGAACACATTTGCAAACAATCCTTATGAACTTTCAAATCACATTGCCACAGCATGGATTCATTTTTCACAAATCTCACAAAGGTGTAAATGCTCTATTTCCCCGTTTAGTTTCTTTCCAGTGGAGTGCATATTTCACAACACGTTGTTGAAGGTGCAGGCAAGGGTCAGGTTCTGGTCCATCCTTGAAAGATGCATGAAATAGACAAAACTTCAGACAGGAGTAAGAGTAACACCTAACACAATTCGGCATCAGGGGACAAAGAAATGAGGATCTCTTTACAGGATTGGTCAAAATATGTAAAATTTCAGCTGTCCCTTCATTCTTTCCTTTTTAACAAAGGTACAGAATTGCCCATTTAGGCAGATTACAGGAGACCTACCAAAACTTTATTCAGCCATTCAGAAGTGAAAGGCAGGTATGACCTCTTGCCAATGGTAGCAAACATGCAAGTAAAGAAAAATACTTCACTTTAACTAGCAATGTCAGATTTGCAACCCTGCAGTAGTTCAACATGATTACGTCTGGGTCAGCTTTAAGTATGCTAGAATCATCAGTTCACTGCA
>WEZZ01037231.1:37246-49932 GCA_013400585.1 Chloropsis cyanopogon
AGTTCACTGCACCATAAAATAAGCCACTTACAAGTCAGATTCTCAATGTATTATCAGTTTAGCAGGCCAACAAATTATAAGAATTACTTCTCTCCAAATTTATTACTTTGTAATTTTTAAGATAACATTGAATACAGCTGAAAATGAATTTTACCACCATTAAGGGAATATTCCCATGGAGTCTTTTTTAATTAATCTAAAATTCTTTCTGCTGATCCCTGACTCGGCATTGCCAATTAGTACATACATAATAAAGGCAAAAACCAGTTAGGATTAAACTTTGGCAACATGAAATGAATAACAAACACCATTTTACACACAGAGCATGACCAAAGATATTAATAAAAATAATGCTCTTGTGCAGCATTTCTATTCCTACATATTCATCAAAGGAAATCCACAAAACTACAGGAAGAATCAGAGTTAGCTGGTCATTTTGTAAAGACTGAACAAGATTTCTCTGTGGATATAATGTTTTTGTAAGCCTGTTTCTGTCAAGGAAGCAATTAATGAGAGGTGAGAGGTAATTAGTGAGAGGTATTGTCTGGTTTTGTTTTTCTGTGTTTTGGTACTTCCCAAAGTATATTATTACAGAACAAAAAAACAATATTGGCCCTGAAGCTTAGGATCCCAATGGAAAATTTTCTCCTGGTTAAAACATGGGAAAGACTCTGAATCATGAGATGCCTACTTGCTAACATAAAAGACAGAAGAAGCTCATAATGAGAACTTCTCTTCTGAAATACTGAGTGAAATGATTTAGCATGGTACAATATCTCATTCTGAACACTTACTAAGGATTATCTTTTGTTTCATGCCATGTGGATCATCATGGTTTTAACAAGAAAAAAATGTCAAATCCTACCATTTCTCAATTTTAAAGTTATCTGGGAGCAAATAATCAAATGGCATACTTTAGAATGTTGGCTACTGAGTCCTTAAGTGTCAGCAACCAGAGATCATGGATTTTGACTTGTCAATATTTCATCATTTATTACGCTAGTGTTAGTACAACATTGTTCAGTATGCTGGTTCAGTATTCATTTTTTTATTACAAAATTGAGACTGTCTTTAATGAAACAGGCTAAAAAATATTGCCATTCCTTTCAATTTTACTTTTTTTATATTTTCAAAGACAATTTTTTTTTCATCTGCCCAGCTTCTCGAAATAGTATTAGTTTCAAGAGTTACTGATGGGTCCTGTCAAAACTTGGAGTCTTTGTCACAATAAAAAAAAAGGATTGAAAATTCTGCTCCTCAATCTACTTTCATGTTAGTTTACAACAATTTCCTCTTCTGCTTTCAGTGCTTTTCAGGCCAGTCACTTCCAATGTGGAATCAAACATTTCTGAAAATTTCCACACATATTCTTGCATATACCTCTTCTGATATAGCAAGGAACATCTGATTTCCATCAGATAGAGTACATTTATGTTTCTGCCTTCTTCAAAGTTAGTTTGCTTGTTAGAAAATAATCTTCAGAAATCTTCTGATTAGAAAATAATCCTCTAGAAAACAAAGTATCACCAATTTATCCCAGCCTGAAGACTAATAGCTCACACTGAATAATATGAGAACATTTGACTGCTTAATTATAAGCAGTAAGGAGAAGCAGGCTAATAAAATAGATTTCCTTAGCTTGGTATTGTAAATTCTGCCACTCAGTGTTTGTGAGGACAATCCATACATACCCCCACATATTTTATTAATTACATATATTTAAAATTTTCATTTATGTGTAAGCAGTACATTCAACCTCTCCTTTTATTGCCACAGAATCACAAAGGAGAACTTAATCACTGTAATAATCTCCAACTGAGTCTATTGAAAAAAATGTAGTTGCATAAAAAAGCAGTGAATTTTTTCCCCTACTTTAGCATTACGTTCAATTATTTAACAGCAGTTCTGGTTAGTTGGAGGAGTCCCGGTTGACTGGGACCAATGTAATACCCATTTACAAGACGGGCTGGAAGGACAATCCAGGGAATTACAGGCCTTTCAGGTTTGTGCGAGTGCTGGGGGAGGTCACTGAGAAGTTTATGCTGAGTGCCTCCTTGCGGAGCATACAGGACAGCTAGGGGTTCAGGCACAGCCAAAATAGGTTTATGGAAGGCAGGTCCTGCTTAACCAAACTGATCTCCTTCTAAGACAGACACAGAGGATGATGGAAAGGTTGTGAATGTGTGTACCTTGACATAATCCCAGTACGCCTACTTAGAGATATCCTACTTTACCCAGCCTTTACCTAGCAAAGATCCTGATACTGCTTTCAACAGCACCCTCCTAGAGAAACTAGGTGTTCATGGCAGGAATGGACACACTCCTTCACGGGTTAAAAAGCTGACTGGATGGCCGGGCCCAGGGAGTGGTGGCAGCTAAAACCATTTGGAGGTCAGTCACTAGTGAGGTTCCCCAGGGCACAGCATTGTTCCAGTCCTGTTTAAAGTCTTCCTCAAAAACCTGGACAAGGGGGTTGAACACCTCCTCAGCAGGTTCTTAGTCAACACTAAGTTGGGTGGTGTTGACCTGGGGAGGGCAGGAAGGCTCTGCAGAGGGATCTGGGCAGGCTGGATCAATGGGCCAAGACCATGAGTTTCATGAGGTTCAACAAGCCAAATGCCAGGTCCTACACTTCGCTCACAGCAGTACTGCAGGCTGGGAGAAGAGCGGCTTGACAGCTGCTTGGCAGAAAGCAACCTACAGGGTGCTGGTTGACAGCCAGCTGCATGTGAGCCAGGCCCAGGTAGCCAAGAAGGCCAATGGCATGCTGACCTGTATCAAGAATAGTGTGGCCAGCAGGAGCAGGGCACTGACTGACCGCCGGTACTCGGCACTGGTAAGGCCACACCTGTCTTCATTTCTGGGCCCCTCACTTCAAAAGGACTTTGAAGTGCAGGAGTGAGTCCAGAGAAGGGCAACAGCTGTTGTCTGGAGACATGAGTCTTGTGAAGAGCTGCTGAGGGAGCTGGGGTTGTTTACCCTGGAGAAAAAGAGGACTGGGGGTAACCTCATTGCTTTCTAAAACTGCTGGAAAAGAGGTTGTAGCAAGCTGGGGGTTGGTCTCTTCTCACATGTCTCAAGTGAAAGGATTTTGGACGGTATAGACCTTGCTTTTTATTCAGGATAAGTCATAGCTGCTGCTCTCTGCACTGTGTTTACACACAGCTTGTTAGAATAAACCAACTCATTTAACTGCCAGGTGCACTATTTAACACAACAGTGTAGAGAAGCAGTGTAAATTCAAACTTGTCCTCGCTTTTGGAAAGAAAAAAATTTTAGCATTTTTTACTATCTAGTATGAGTATCAAGTGATTTGACAGGGGCTGGTCACTAGACAAATATAGTACAGGTGGAGAAATATTTTGCCCCATGCTTCAGCATGCTTTGCTTTCACAGTCATGATGTTACTATTAAGAAGGATGTACAAATGATGTGAACAGAAGTGCACTAGCTGTGCATAATTCCATGTAGATACAGTTCTTTATTCTGTCATGTTCTCATGGCACGCTTCTAGTATTACAAACCCTGATCTCTCTGCCTTTTTGAAATCTTTGAGGACTGTCAAATGTTACAAATTCTAAAAAGGCCTGAACAGATCAACTTTTTCAAAAGTGCCACCTGATCTTTCCAGTCTTGCTATTTAGTCTGATTTCTAGTAACTGAAGTCACCTAAGGTTTGAATTTTCAACAAATGAAATTACCTCATATAAAACTGCTCTCCCCCTGCCCCCAAATTACTGCATTACAATAAATAAGGAGATAAATTCTGTGTTTTATATGTCTGCAGAATTCTATGGGTAAATACCCACAGTAAGTATGCTAAACCTGACAATTTTTTCAGGCTTGCTTGTATTATTGTAGCTGACAATAGAATTTGTCTCAGAGAAGCAGAGAAAAAGTTGAGAACATTATTTATGTGTCTGGTTACTTTTGGCCTTGAATAACTATTATTTTTTTACGTGCTTTACAGCCAGAAGGGGCTCTTGGAAAAGAATACTCCATACATTAAACACATATTTTCACAGCAGGCATATTCTGTAAATATTTAGGCATGTAGAATAAAGCTGGTTATTTTTCTCTTGAATTGCCGCCAAGGTTTTTTTGTTTGTTTGTTTTTTTCACCAAAACCCTGATCACTTGCAAACAGTTCATACCAGTTGCATTACAAATAAAGCAAAACTGTGGCTGAGTGTGGTTTGTAAAGGGTGTGCACAGGAAAGCATTCAGCCTTACAATTTAATTCAGCATAGGATTTGATTCCACATCAGTGACCACAAGCTGGGTACACGGCTTCATTCAAATTGAGCAATGAAAAGTAAATTATTACAGTGCTTCATATCTGTTCTGGTACCGAGATATGATAGCCTGAACTGTGAGCAAAAGAAGGACTGCATATTCTTCCATTTTGATTCACACCAAAAATCTGCCTAGCCAAACATTCATTGGACAGGTGCACTGTTCACTTGGTGAAAAACTGGCTGGATGGCTGTGCCCAGAGAGTGGAGGTGAACAGAGTTACATGCAGCTGGCAGCCGGGTGCTCGTGGTGCTCCTGGGGGAGGTCACTGTGTTGGGGCCAGGTCACTTCAATATCTTTGTCAGGGATCTGCATGAGGGGTTCAAGCTATTCCTCAGGCAGTTTGGAGATTACACCAGTTTCAGTAGCAGTGTTGATCTACTGGAGGGCAGGAAGGCTCTACAGAGGGATCTGGATAGGCTGGATAGATGGACCCAGGTCAACAGTATGAGGCTCAACAGGGCAAATTGCAGGGTCCTGACAGCCCCAGGTAGTGCTACGGGCTGGGTACAGAGTGGCTGGGCATCAAGAAAGCTGCCCAGCAGAAAATGACCTAGAAGTGCTGGTTGAAAGTGTCCGAACATGAAGCAGCTATGCCCAGGTAGTCAAGAAGGCAAATGGCATCCTTGCCACTATTAGCAATAGTGTGACCAGCAGGACCAGGGCAATGATTGTCCCCCTTTGCTTGGCACTGGTGAGGCCACACCTTGAGTCCTGTGTCCAGTTTTGGGCTCCTCACAAGAAAGACTTTGAGGTGGTGAAGTGATTCCAGAGAAGGGCAGCAGAGCTGGGGAAGGGTTTGGAGCACAACTGCCTGAAAGGAGGCTGTAGCCACCTGGGGGTTGGCCTATTCCCCCAGGTACCAGTGACAGAACAGGAGGGCACAGGCTCAAACTGTACCATGAGAGGTTCAGGTTGGAAAACAGAAAGAATTTCTTCACTGAAAGGGAGGTGGTGAAGTCACCATCCCTGGAAGTGATCAAGAAATTATGGAATGTGGCATTCAGGTCTATGGCTTCGTTGACATGGGTGTTTGGTCAAAGGTTGAACTAGATGATCTTGGAAGTCTTTTCCTACCTTAATGATTCTGTAATTATCTGAGTTTGGCTGCATCACTTTTGCCATAGGACAGGGTGTAAAACTGGGTGTATGTAGTGGGAAATTTCTTCTGTCATATGTTGTTAGTAACTAACAATCTCAGGACTATTCATATATTCATGTTCTCACACTGAGACTGCTCTGAAATTCCTCCCTGGAAATCTATACGTTTCTCCTTTCCCCTTCAATTCAAACCAAATTGTTCCATTTCTCTCCCATCTCTCATGGTTATTACAATTTATCCTTGTGGTTTCCCCTTTGATGACTGTGATTATGCAGCTCCTGGCAGCACTGCTTCTGCTGACATAATCTTGTCTCTGTTTATTTCTGAGTTAGAGTGGGTAGGAGCCTGCAGTCAGGAAGATGCATCCTTGGAGCTTATCACTGTGGATCACAGATCTGATTTGATTTCTGCTACATTGTGAAGGCAAATCACAACCAATGATGTAGTATGCTACATAAATTCATTGTTTTCACTTGCTGGAACAACTTATTTGGATCCAAACAAGGATGTCAAGGGTCTGTCTTTCTCAGGTGTCAGATTCAGCTTAGGACCCAAAAATGTTACAGTTACCCGTCAATTCCAAAACTCTTGAACAGTGTTTTGCACTTTTTCCATGTTGGAAAATCAGTCAGCATAGCCTTTTTCAAATAAATTTTGTAGTGAGTGGGAGATTAGGTCAAAGTAAAGAAAGGTCATCCTGCAGTCTTCTCCAATTATTTTACTTTTCATTGACAAGTTATTAAATCAGTGATTGTTTCTTTGTGAAATAGAAAATTCTAGCTCCTAGAGAGAGCAAATAGGTCCAATGCATGTGCAAGGGGAAAAAATTGATTCCAAGAAAAAGGCCACAGTGGGAAGCTAATTTATTCTGAATCTATGCAGCTGGAATCAAGAGAATGTTGTCCAGGTGCTCTTCTGCACAAGTAGCAGTATTTCATGAAAATGAAATTTTTCAGCTTTGCAGAAGAGAAACTTAAAAGCCTTAACACTGGCTTTTCTGTTCTTCACATAATGAAATTATATTCTTCAGGATACTTTAAACACATTGACATAACCAATGAATTCTTTATGATCCCTAGCTGATTCTCTGTATGGGATCAATATAGTCGAGTCATGATTTAAGCAGTGAGCCCATTCTATGCAACTCATGTTTTAAGTCTTCATGGCCATTTGAAAACAATAATCAGACAAAGAATTGTGTCCTTTGCATTTCGGTTTTTTTTCTCTGTTCTTGAAGTCTCTTCAAACTGTTTATTTTCAGTTGTGTTCAAGCTTTTTTTTTCTGTCAAATATTTGACATTCCTCATTCATACATCAGAATGTAGATGAAATAAACACAACTTACTAAAAACTGAAGCTTATATACATTACATTATCTTCTCACTTAAGTAAATACATGAAGTCACCAATATTTGTGTTTAAAACACAAGACTGACCCATAAGGTATAATACCTATTTTCAGTAATAGAGTTAAATTTTAAAAAGACAAATTGACAGTTCTTTATCACTTGGGAAGAGACTATTGCACGACTTTATAACAGAAACAGGTGAAGTTAAGTAGTGGGATTGTCCCTGGTATAGGGGTGTGCCACGGCTGTCAGAATTGGGCCAGAGCCCCTTGTGTGATACTATTTAATACTATTTTCATAGCTTAGAAATTTAGTATATCTATGTAAAATTATCCTTCTCATTACATAAAACACATTAAAAAAAGAAAAAGTGGTTCAAATGTGGTTTTCCTAAACTAATACAGAAAGAGAATACAGGTAAATGGACAAATTATTACTGCACAGGCCTATGCAACTACATAGTGCTTCAAACCTCATTTGCTTGAAAGTAAAATAGTAGAAGACTTTCCATGAATTTAATTGAAAATGAAACCATAGTGTTTGCTTTTGTTTACATTGCACATTGTGTATGCACCAAATTTTGATTATTAATTGAAATATTTATTTTCTTTTTTTCGATTTGTTTACCTGATTATTCTTCTATAATTTGAAATTCAGACTTTTTTCCTTTTGCATATACTTCTCTCTTTGAGAGAAGGGGTTTGATTTGAAGACTAAAATTAATTCTATTTTGATAGCTGGTTCCCCATAGTGCAAGGCTGTGGTGAAAGCGACATATTATACATATCATAAGAAGTTAAAGAATCTGTATAGGTAGAGGATTATGTTGTAGTTCCTTGATAAATCCACCAAGTCTTGGGAAATAATTGACACTCTTGACTCTTGACTCTTTTGTTCTATTTGGGCTGCAAACCTGCTGTAGTTGCAGACTATGTTGCATTACTATATTGCATTCACTTTGCTCCTGTTTTTTCAGGATTTTTTCAAGGAAAGACTGTGTTTGATTTTTTGTATGCTTTATGGAAAACCTTGCAAACCTATATTCTTGATCTGTCTGGTTCATAAGCATGAAAATAACCACACTAATAATTAAAAATCAAATTGTCCAGGAGACATTGGAACACATATTGCCCAGGTTGCCCAGGGAAGTAGCAGACTAACCATCCCTGGAACCGTTTAAAAAATGTGTGGATGTGGCACTTGATATGGTTTAGTGATGACCACAGTGCTAGCTTGATGGTTGGACTCAATAATCTTTTCCTATGTTAACAAACTTGCTTTGTCTTGCTCCTTCATGCAGTGATTTTACCAGTTCCTCTTTGACCAGTGCAATAATCTGCTTGTTCAGATGGTGGATTGGCATATGCTCTGAAATCTATTCCCTTCAATTACTTTACCAGATGTGCAGGCAACATTATACTACAAGGGAACAGTATAGATGTAGAAAAATACCTACTGATATTAAGGACAGAATTGGAGCAGGAATATTATGTATCAAAAAAGGCAACAAATTTTGCAAGATGGTCAAATTTTCAGTCCTTTAAGGCTGTTAAATATTCTAATAGATTCATGAACAGAGACTGGTTTCAGCCATTTGCTTCTCACCACTGTGTATCAAGATGGCTTTAACATTTCATCTCTGAAAGACATTATGGTTATTGAATTCTGCAACAATGTAATTATCTAATTCTTTGTTTTGTCATCTTTGGTTGAAACAGTATCAAATGCTACAGCAAAATGAAGCAAAGACAAAGGATACAAACAATTTTTATTTTTCAAATACAAACCTCCCTGGCACTTGCAAGGAGTGTCCTGTAGGAGAGCTTTGTGAGAATGAAGGATTCTAATGGGCTCACCTCAAACAGAAATTTCATTATTAGAGTCCTTGTGAAATTAAAAGTTTTAGCTAGTTCTTCATGACTAAAATCTTCATATTGCCTTCCTTTATTGCAGTTATTACAGCACAGCTTTGGAAAATGGAAAATGGTTACATCTTTTTAAAAGGGCACTGCCCCTAATTACCAGCAAAAGAGTCTGAGTGAAGCACCACAACAAATGCATTTGTACTTGCAGGAATAATTAATGCAGCTATGGGTCGAATCTCAGGTTCCTCCTATTGTTGCTTAGATTAATTATGCAATTATTCAAATAGGTTTATAACAAATCTCAGTAAAGATATTTATTAACTAACTAACTGATGAACATGGTAGATCAAGAGTGAATTCAGAAGAATCCCCTGTCAGATGATTTAGTGAAGGATGTGTTTTTCTCTCTGTAATGTCACAGAGGTTTCCCTTCATTGCTTCCTGTAAATCAATGTTCTTGGCAAGGTGATGGACTTCAAATCATAGAGTCATAGACTCATTAAGGTTGGAAAAGACCGCTAAGATCATCAAATCCAATCATCAGCCTAGCGCTATGGTTTCTTCTGCTGCCATACCAACACATTTTTCTAACATTTTATGAGATAGTGACCACTTCCCTGGGAAGTCCATCCCAATGCTTTACAACTGTTTCTGTTAAGAAATTTTTCCTAATATCTAATCTAAACCTCATCTGGAGCAACTCAAGAATATTTTCTCCTGTCTTGTCACTTGGTACTTGGGAAAAATTTGGAACACCCACCTCATTGCAACCTCCCTTCAGGTAACTGTACAGAGTGATAAAGTCCTCCTGGAGTCTTCTTTTTTTTGAGGCCAAATAATCCCTTTTCCTTCAGCTGTTCCTCATAAGGTTTGTGCTTCAGACCCTTCATCAGCTCCATTGCCTTTCTCTGCACATGCTCCAGCACCTCAATGTCCTTTCCGAAGTGAGGGGTCCAAAACTCAACACAGCACTCCAGGTACAAGCCTCACCAGTGCCCAGTACAGGGGAATGATCACTGATTAATTGTGCTGGCTACACAAGTGCTGATAGAAGCCAGGATGCTGTTGGCTTTCTAGGTCATCTGGGCACACTGCTGGCTCGTATCAGCTGGCTGTCCACCACTACCAAGACCCTTTCTGCTGAGCAGCTCTCAAGCCACTCCTCCTCCAGCCTGTAGTGCTGCATGGGGTTGTTCTGACCCAAGGGCAGAGCTCAACACCTTATTGAAACTCATGCTGTTGTTCTCAGCCCACAGAGCCAATATGTCCACAGAGCCTTTCTACCCTCCAGCACTCCCACCCAACTGGGTGTTGTCTGCAAACTTACCGAGGATGCATTTGATCCCCTTGTCCAGATTGTTGCTGAAGATATTAAACAGGATTGGACCCAGTACTGAGCCCTGGGGAACCTCACTTGCCACCTGAGTGGGGTTAGCTCCATTCACCAGCACTCTCCAGACCCAGCCATCCAGCCTCTATTGTATCCAAAGTGTACCTGCCCATGACATGGACATCCAGTTTCTCCCGGAGAATGCTGTTGAAAACAGTGTTGAAATTCTGTTGAAACCATGACCCACTGGCTATCCTGTACTTTTTGCCTGGATGCACTCAGGGGGTTCTGCCCCACGACATTTCCTGCACTCAGTCAAAGCAGCACTGTAGTGATAAAGGTCTGTAATTCCCTGAATCATCCTTCCAACCATTCTTGTAGGGGGATGTCCGATACAACCACTTCCAGTCACCAGCGACCTCCCTTGTTGACCAGGCCTGCAGATAATTGACTGAAAGTGGTTTGGTGAGCTCTTCTGCCAGTACTATTGGGTGAATCCCATGAATTCCTGTGGTCTAAATGGCACAGCAGGTCATTGTCTCATGGATTATGGGGGCTTCATTCTGCTCCCCATCTCTTTCAGCTCAGGGGCTGGGTACCTTGATGACAACTGGTCTTACTTTTAAAGAGGCAAAGGAGGTATTGAGTACACTAGCCCTTTCCTCATCCTTTAGTATCATGTTTTCCCTGAAATCCAATAAAAGATAAAGATTCTCCTTAGACCTCCTTCTGTTGCCTTTCTAGCCCCATAGGTGGACAGTGAAGTGGACT
Organism: Chloropsis cyanopogon; assembly: GCA_013400585.1. Classification (NCBI taxonomy): domain Eukaryota; kingdom Metazoa; phylum Chordata; class Aves; order Passeriformes; family Irenidae; genus Chloropsis; species Chloropsis cyanopogon. Next base: position 47,960 of record WEZZ01037231.1, read on the forward strand.
GAAAACTGGCTGCCAGATTCAACGTGCTGGTGATCAATGACAGTGTAAGCAACCTCTGCTGTTCTCCATCTTCCACAGAGATGGTCAACTCAACATAGAAACCTGTAAGGTTGGTTGGTTAAGGGGGATTCCTCCTTCACAAGTCCCAGCTGACCATTCCCAGTAAGATCCTTGTCCTCTGTGTATTTCAGGAGTGGCCTATGAAAAACCATTGACCAGCTCACCCAGGACTTGGGAGTGCACCCCATCAAGTCCCATGAACCAAAGTATGTCTTATTTCTTTAAGTGTTCTCTAACCTGCTCCTCTTCTTAGAGAAGTCTCCCTTGTTCCAGACTTTCCTTCTCATATAAGGAACCCTGGAGTCCCACTAATTGGTCTTACCAGGAGAGATTGAGGCATGGAAACATCAGGAACTTCTTTCATGCCTTTTACCACCAAGAAAATGTAAAATTGCTCTTTTGCCATAGCTAATCAGCCAGTATTTTTGATAGTACTACCTCTGGAAAGCATATGAAATGAAAAAAAAAAAACATAGGAAGGAGGAAGAGTATCAGTTAAAGGAATAAATCAAACGACCCTTTTGCAACCAAATCAAGAGTTTATCCTCTTTAAAACAGCAGAGTAATAATTACTCTTTTAAATGAACTTGTCTATGGATTTCCCCTCTAAACCCTTTCTTAAATATTTCCTTCTGTTATTTGCTTTTTGCCTTTCATTGTATTTTTAAAGCCTAGGTATTTTCAAAGTAATTCTGAGTACAAGGGGGGGAAAACAACAAGATCTATGCAATATAGAAAACTGACCTATTTTTGAACACTCTTTTGAAAGTTGCTGACTCCCGCAAGAAGAAATCTGCTGTAAGAATGAAACTTTTTGAAAAAAGCCTAGACTGGAAGCAATTTGTTTTGGTTTGAATGAGTTATGACCATTTAAATCATCTATTGAATTGTGAATGTCTCCCTCCATAGGCTGAGTGCAGCAGCAGAAAGTGCTGTAGCAGTGGCCCACATATTAATTATAGATGGAAAAATTTTGCCTGTTGTAGCAGTCCTCTGTGGGCTGGAGAAGGCATAGACAGACATCTAATGCAGTTCAACAGTGTCCTCTCTCTGGAAAGGAAATTTCCTGAGGACCAGAAACAGATTTTACTGAGCTTTGGCCCTCATACTGCCTGTCACTTGCTAAATGAAATTTTAGTAGATAGCTATATTTTGAATAAAGTCCTAAAGTATACCTCTGAGGCCCCCAGAATTTTCTAAACATTGCTCCTGATCTTGTCTTTACTCACAAGCTGCATGAGGGGAGGTTTACACTCAACATTAGGAGGAATTTCTTCACAGAAGGGTGGTTAAACATTGGAATGGGCTGCCCAGGGAGGTGGCGTTTAAGAAAAGACTGGAGGTAGCACATAGTGGTCTAGTCGACAAAGTGGTGTTAGTTCATAGGTTGGATTTGATATCTCAGAGGTTTTTTCCAGCATAATTGATTCTGTGAAATAATTTTAATTTTCAGTCAAAAAAGAAAAATAGTTTTTTCCCCCACAGTAAATCAGTAATGGACTGTGTTGTCGTTCAAAGCCTGCCCAGGTGTTACCGTCAAGTTTTATTACTGATGAGAATCACAGAATCAATTCAATCAGTTCCACAGCAAGAAATTATTATGAAATAGAGACTTTCAAAGATGCTTAGGTGCTTGGAGACATAACAACTCCAAATACCTTCAAAAATATTGTCTTTTTCCTATCAACAATAGTTCTCTTTTGATAAACTACTGCTTATACATAGTGCAATGTGAGTGAAATCCCAGTTGCAATGTCTGACACCTGATCGCAATAGCTTGTTTGCTGTAATTAAGAACAGAATTAAGAACAAAAAGTGATAAAATCACAGTGAGATCCATATGTTTAAGTTTATTAGCCATTCTCTGGGTATTGCTGCAATTTAGATTTTTAATGCAATTACAGTTTTAGAAA
>WEZZ01037232.1:9130-27876 GCA_013400585.1 Chloropsis cyanopogon
GTTAGGAGAACCAGGGGAGGCAATAAACCAATCCTGAAGTACCCTAACTGAGAGTCTTCCTCCTTTCTCCGCGGCCATCGCCACAACCATGAGAGGTCCTCAGGGCAAGGACTCACGAGCCCTCTTCTCCCGTCCTCCTGAGCTCGAGGGAAGGGGCTTTGCTGCACGTGTCCACACCACCAGCTAGCCGGGACGCCAGTGGACGGCGGCATTTTGGGGTCTTCGTAGGACACCCTGCACTGCGCACAGCTTCTTTCCTTTGCTGTTTTGCTCGTTATTAAAGTTCTTTACTTTTCTGGGCTACTCTGTCGTACCCATCCCTGTTTATTTCTTTCAGCACAACTCCCAGCTGGTCCGGTCCTGAGGTCGCAATGCTGACACAACAGCCATGGACTTCTGTATGTCATTTAAGTGCTCCCTAGCCTGGTGCTACTGCACTGAGAACAAGTCTTCCTTGTTCTAGACTTTCCTTCCACTGTCTGAGTCCTACATTTCTTGATGGCCAGTTATTCTGATAAAGGCTCAGGCAAAAAGGCACTAAATCCGTTTCCACCGCCTCCCCTCCCCTCACATGTGGTGGGCTGAGAGTAGGCTCTTTCTTTGCATCCTTTTTTCCCTTCTTTCTTAAAGCTTCACATTTTTTTCTTTCTTAGGTCCTAGTAGCCTTTCCTTAAGGGATAAAAACATAAAAAGCCTAGCATACTCAAGTTCTCCAAAAAAACAGTCTTGGTATATGTGAGACATTAAATTTTATATTAATACCTCATCTAAACTGCCAAATTCAGGCCATGCTTCATTGTTTATATTATTATTATTCATTAATATATTATATATTGTTATTCATTATTTTAGAAGTTGGCCACATTAGTTCTGAGAGTCTGATCAATTCAGGTTTTGAAAGCAATGAATTGTTGCCTGTTAATCTTTGCCAATTTTTCAATAGTAAGCCTAAATGGGAATCTCTAGGTATGTGAGTTTTATCTTCATGTGAGAAGCCACACCCCATTGTCCCCTAAACAGGAAAAAACACAAAAAATATAATTAAGTGACCTAAAGACAAACCCTAATAAGCAGGGGGAGAGACAGAACAAGAACAAGGAACACACAGGACTTGAACACTGCCTCTGGACCAGCAGTGGTGGGCCTCACTCACTCTGCCACCACTGGCCCTACTGACCCTTTCTCTGTCCAGAGGATTTTCCAGAAGCCTCCTTGTCCAGTCTGGGTCACCAGAAACTGATGCCTGTTTTGGGCTTACCTAAAAACAGAGACCAGACCAAATGAAGGAAATAAAAAACTGTTATATTTATTGAAGGGCCTTCAGGTACACCTCAGGCAGACATAGCCCCCCAGGGGCTACATGCAAAATGGACAACGAGTCACCAGTTTTCAGATTTTTATAAGTTTGGTCCATTTGCCTATTGGAGATTACAATTCCAGCTTCACATAGTGAAGTCATTTTACCCCAAGTTTGCCCCCCACAACTCACCTTTGTTTACACTTCTCAGAGCCTAAGACAGTAAGGTGTCCTTGGTTCCCAGGCCTAGAGAGGAATTGTTTTGTCCGACCAAAATGGGAAGACAGTAACTAGCACGGTATAGGTCATTTAGAGTTATACACTAAAGAATTGCAGGATTACAATTATATGAGAAATATAAATGCTAATATCCTAAGGCATCAAAAAACTTGACCTCTTCTTTATTTTTCATCAATTCTCCTGCTGCTTTTAGCAGCAGTCCCACATTTTTCTGAGTCTTCCTTCTGCTGTTCATAGACATGTAGAAACCTTTCTTGTTGCCCTCCACATCCCTTGCCAGATTCAATGCCAGCTGGCTACAAAGGTCCAGGCAGCCTTTCTAACTCTATTGCTGCAATATCAGATAGCAACTCTTCTTGGGTCATGTATCTTTGATTTCATACCTTGTGAAGTTCTTTATTATGTTTTAGATCAGCTATGAGCTTTTTGCTCATATAGGCATGCTTCTTCACAGAATCATCAAGGTTGGAAAAGACCACAGAGATCAAGTCCAACCTATGACTGAACACCACCTTATCAACTAAACCATGGCACTAAGTGCCACATCCAATCTGGTTTTGAACATCTCCAGGGATGGTGATTCCACCACCTCCCTGTGCAGCCCATTCCAGTGCCCAACTACTCTTTCTGTAAAGAATTTTTTTTCTAATGTTTAGTCAAGACTTGTCCTGGCACAGCTTAAGACTGTGACCTCTAGTCCTGTTGTTGGTTGCCTGGGAGAAGGGACCGACCCACAACTGGCAACAGTCTCCTTTCAGGGAGTCCCCTGAAAGTGATGAGGTCTCCCCTAACCCTCATTTCCAGGCTAAACAATCCCAGCTCCCTCAGCCACTCTTAATAGGGCTTTTGTTCTAGACCCCTCACCAGCCTTGTTGCCCTTCTCTGGATGTGTTTGAGCATGTCAACATCCTTCCTAAATTGAGGGACGCAGAACTGGACACAGCACTCAAGGGTGGCCTCACCAGTGCTGAGTACAGGGGGACAATTCCTGCCCTGGCCCTGCTGGCCACNATTAAACTGAACTAGGCCCAACACAGATCCCTGGGGGACACCGCTAGTCACCAGCCACCTACTGGATGTGGCACTGTTCACCACCACTCTCTGGGCCTGGCATCCAGACAGTTCTTAACCCAGTGAGGGTGCTCCTGTCCAAGCCATGGGCTGCCAGCTTTTCCAGGAGAGTGCTGTGGGAGATGGTGTCAAAGGCTTTGCTGAATTCCAGGTAGACAACATCCACAGCCTTTCCTGCATCTACCGGGTGGGTCACCTGGTCATAAAAGGAGACCAGGTTGGCCAGGCAGGACCTACCCGTGCTGGCTGGGTCTGAGCCCTTGGCCATCCTGCAGGTGCTGTGTGATGGCACTCAAGATGATCTGTTCCACAGCCTTGCTAAGCACTGAACTGACACTGCCTGCCCTGTAGTTTCCCAGTTCCTCCTTCTGGCCCTTTTTGTGGATGGGTGTCACACTGGCCAGCTTTCAGTCATCTGGGACGTCCCTAGTGAGCCAGGACTGATGCCAGATGATGGAGAGTGGCTTGGTGAGCTCTTCAGCCAGCTTCCTCATCACCCTAGGATGGATCCCATCTGGTCCCATATACTTGTGAGATCTAAGTGGCTCAGCAGGTCTCTAATTACTTCCTCCTGGATTTCAGGGTGATTATTCTGCTCCCTGACCCAATCTACCATCTCAGGAGGCCTGTTGTCCTAAGGATGACCTGTCTTACCATTGAAAATTGAGGCAAAGGTGTTAAGAACCTCTGCCTTTTCCTCATCTTTATTGCTGTCCGCTTCTTCCTGGTCTTCAGGGCCAAGACCAGTCGATCCACACCCTGGCTAGCTTGGATGGGCGGGCGAACGATAAGGAGAGGGGCGCTGACCCAGGCAGTCGGCTATAGCCTCCGGACCGAAAGCAGGTCTGCGCCTTTGAGACCTCTCGGACGATGGTGCGGCGACAATGAGGAAGGCAGAGAAAGGCTCTCACTCGAGGGTCAACAAAGTTTATTATCCCCCGGCTGGCCGAGACCAACACGGGTTCTAATGCACTTGAAGACAGCTCAGGGCAAGAGCCCAGAATGGCTGCTTGCACGACTTTTTAAAGCAAGTGGGTGTCACAGCTCAGGACCAATGGGGATTCAACTGGGAGGCGGATAGGGAAGGACAGACAGGGATCTCTCCCAATCAGGGAGAGGGGAAGGAGGGTTCAACGAGGGAGGCCCTATCAAAGTCCGAGTTCCAAAGAACTTTCTAGTGATCGGGGAAGGGATAGGGGAGATTGACAAGGAGAGGATAGGAGGGGAAAAGGGATTGACAACTGAATCAGAGGAGGGGAAAGAACATTCTCAACTGGGGAAACCATTTCAGGGATAACAACGGGGGGAACTTGGGACAAACCAATCAGGTAACTTAGAACCCATCAGGCAGGCCCAAACTCCCACACCCCAACACATCTTTACTCACTAAATTCCCTTCCACATCCAATAAAGAACAGAGGTTGTCCTTGCCCTCCTTTGCTATTAATGTATCAATAAAAACATTTTTTATTATCCTTCACAGAAGTGGCCAGATTAAGCTCTAATTGGACTTTTGCCTCTCTAACTTTTTTCCTACATGACCTAGTAACATCCTTAAACATTTCCTCTTTCTAGAGGTGATACACCCTCTTTGTTTCCCTCAGTTTCTCCGAAACCTCCTTTCCCAGTCAGGCTCGGGCTTGTCGTCTTTCCCATTGGCTCATCTTTTGGCACATAGAGACTCTGCTCCTGCACCTTCAGGATTTTTTTCTTAACATATGTCCATCCTTCTTTAGTCCCTTTGTTTTTAAGAGCTGTTTCTCATGGTACTCTCCAAATCATTCTCTTGAATAGGCTGAAGTCCACCCTCTGGAAGTCCAGAGTAGAAGTTTTGTTGATGCCCCTCCTTGTTTCACTAAATATTGGAAACACTATTATTTCATGGTCACTGTACCCCAGACAACCTCTGACCGCCACATGTCCACCAGACCTTCTCTGTTTGTAAACAGCAAGTCTAGCAGAACCCTAGCTCTGGTAGGCTCTCTCACCAGCTGTGTCAAGAAGTCATCCTCCATGCAGTCTAAGAACCTCCTAGATTGCCTCTTGTCTGCTGTGTTGAGTTTGCAGCAGGAACCTGGCAGGTTAAAGTCTCCCACAACAACAAGGGCTGGCAATCTAGAAACATCCTCCAGCTGTTCAAAGAACATCCACGTCCTGGTTGGGTGGTCTATAACAGGCTCCCACCAGGGTGTTGGCCTTGTTGGCCTTCCTACCGATTCTCACCCATAGGCACGCAACCTTATCATCATTAATTTCAAGTTCTACAGCGTTGAGAGCCTCCATAATATACACAGCCACCCTGCTACCTCTCCTACCTCACCTGTCCCTTCTAAAAATGTAGCCACCCATTTCAGCACTCCAGTCATGTGAGTCATCCCACCATGTTTCTGTGATGGTGACTGTGTCACAGCTTCCCTGCCATACCTTGGCTTGCAGCTGTTTATCCATGCTGCATGCATTTGTGTACGTGCACTTCAGCTGAGCTGCTGATTTCACCCCTGACTCTGGCTCTCAATCATGGGCTAGAATCCTTTTGTCCTTGTTAGATAGATGGAGCCTATCTGACTCTGGCAGGCCAGGTGCCATAAAAGTTGCCCCATGATCAAAAGTTGCCCCAAAATTCCACTGATGGCACCAGCCCTTAAGCCGTGTAGGTTCTTCTGCTCCTTTCATCATTCATCCCTGCTACTGAAGGGACTGAGCAGAGGACCACCTGTGCTCCTGCCCCATAATCAACCCAGAGCCTTGAAATCCTTTGTAATTGCAACAGTGCCCTTCTTGTCAACCTCGTCATAGCCAGCCTGGAATCAGTGTGAAGTAATAATCAGAGGGAGTCTCCTGGTGATTTCCTGTACTTGGGCCCCAGGCAGGCAGCAGACTTCCCTGTGGGATGAGGCCAGTTGATACAGGGAATCTGTTCCCCTCAGAAGGGAGTCACCTACTACAACTACCCTTTTCTTTTTAATCCAAAAGGTTGTGATCTGTCTAACATGTGAAGTGTAACTGGGAGACTCACCAGGCAGATTATTTTCTTTGGTATCCTCTGCCTGAACTACTGGATCCAGGGCCTTGTACCTATTTTGAAATGGCACCTGAGAGGGTGATGGGGGACAGGAGGTAATTTTATTACTTCCCCGAGTAGAGACCTGTTTCCATTACCCCACATCTATTAGGTCTTCTACCACATCATGATTAGAGGCATGGGGCTTATTTGAATCCTGGTGGGCTTTTCTCAGGGGTGGAAGTGGGTAACTCCACCAGACTATTCCCCTTTCACTTTCCCTAATACTCCTCAGTCTTTCTACTTCTTTCTTAAGCTTTGCCACCAGACAGAGCAGTCATTCACCTGCTTGCACCATGTGCAGCTGTCATTTTCTCTGGTACTATCACCAGGCTCAGAAATTCCATGCAGCCAGTGGGTTGGACAGCTCTGTCCTTCATGGAGCATTCTCTTTGTGTTAGCACACTTTTACTAGCAATGGCTTTTGATTGTTTGAAAAAAATTGCTAGGAAAATAAAAAAGAAAGACACAACAAAATCCACCACCAGGAATGTGGCTGCAACCCTGCCTGCTTGCCCTGCCTGCTCAAACTGCCATGCAAGCTGCTGTGCCATGCCCTCATATGTGTGCCACACCCCTGCTCACCGTGCTCTGTGTCACTCACACTCCCCATGGCCCAATGAAGGTGGGGGATAAAATATGTTTCTGGTATTCCAACCATTACTAAGAAACATATTCTATCTCCCAACTTCGTTGAAACAAGAGGGGCAGCAAGGCAAACATTCAGTTTGTCTCTAACATAGTTTTCATTTAGGGAGTATCTTTCTGAGACATAGTGATTGTGTAAAACCATTTAGAATGAAGAAGGTCTTGAAAACACTCAACCTGCTTTCTAAGACTTTTCTGATGCTATAAACTATGTGCTGGCTATAGCCAAACTGCTCATATTAAACTGCATATAGCCTAAATGGAGCTTCTTCCATGAAAATATCTCATACTTCGGTACCAGGACCTCAGGTTTTCCAGAACCCCAGCTGTGAGGAGAAGCAAGTTAACAGGATCTTTCAAATTCTACTGTGTGTTTTGTTTTCATTCAGTCCAGAAGGAAGTCACACACATCTTCTTAGCCATCCAGCAGACTATTTTCTTGGACAGTCTTTGGCAAATCTTCAATATATAATTTGACTATGGAGTCTGACAGTCTGGTATTATTATTAGTCTAGCGTGAAACCAGGAGCACCCTGACCACTTTCCCTGCTTACATATATGAATAAAAGTGTCTTGCTTGCCCACTTGCTTAACTTAATGTTTTTGATCATATCCTGAGCACACCTCTTTAGACCCTTAATATCGTAGCAAAGGTGAGGAAGAAGCTTTCTGTTCCCCAAGTCAGTCAAGAGCAGACTGAAGGGATACAGATACCTGAATTCAGGATCTTGCTCCTCCAAGAATCACCTATGACATTCTAAACACAGGCAGGAAAAAACAGTTATGAAGAGTTTAGAGATCACTGCCTCAAAATTCAGATAGTATTGGTCTTTCTCTTATTTGGTATATTTCAGTTTAGTACCTAGAAACACAAACTTACCAAAGGCATGATTGAAGTTTGGGTTCAGTTTTCTGCTTGGAGGTCTTTTCTGCTGTCATCAGAGGTGCCACTTACATCAGAGAAATAAGATCATTGTATATAACAAGTCACTGAAATCACTATAAATATATTATTTGACACATTTATTCTTATTGTGAATTATTTATGCAGCAGTCCAGAAATATTACAATGCCGATGTTATTTGAAGCCATCCACTTGTAGATTATTATGTAAGCTAATTTCATGAGTATATTTGCATGCTATTCACCACTGGTCTTGTTGATTGCTAAGGTGCTGTATCTGCCAGCTTGTGATTACCTTTCTGAGAATCTGAGAAAAAACACCTCAAACATTTCCCCCCCCAAAAAAAAGAGAGAGATTCCAAAGTTAGTCTGATCTACTAAGTACAGTAATAGGTTTTGACACTGTGAGAGAAAATTTTGGAGTTGAGTAATAACTGCAATTGCTAATGATCATTAAACATGTTGAATGAATAAGAAAAGATATTGCTGAAAGTTGTCAAAACATTCCTAAATTCTGAATAATCACCAGAATAAATGTGTGTCCTTACATCACCACTATTTTCACCATATTAATTTGCTTTAGGAATTGTATCAGTGGTGAACTGCACTGATGCAGTGCTTAATACTAGGTTTTGACTGAATCAGGCTTAGTAAGAGATTTAATGAGCAAGATGGTTTTAAGAAAAAAAAATCTCTTAAGAACTAAATTCATATTAACAAAAACTTCTTATAGCAGGCAGGATTATGATTACCCAAATCTAAATTAAAACCTGGAGTCCCTTTTCATACCAGTACCAATGTTTTTAATTTATTTCTTAGGAAGGATTATGTCAGATATCAAATAAAATTAGATTAGACACACTTTTCCTGCAGATAGATATAAGATGATAATAACTTTGATAAAAATCATCTTCAACACAAAAATCCTCTGGGACATATGGGAGCTCAAGAGTGGTTGGGGGCTCTCCATGGCAGGGATTGGCAGCTGGATTTACCCTGCTTGCCCCAGCCAGGAGCAGGGCAGGCCAGAGCACTGGGGCTTGCAATGATCTTGCAGAGTTATTTAAATGCTGTACATTTCCAGGGGGCTATTTCAGGGGATGTAGGTCTGGAGCAAACACAGGGAACTGGCTGCATGGCATGAGAGACTTGATGAGACTGGCTGAGTAGATTCAGGTTTACCATGAAGAGCCCTGGAGGCCAGGTGGGCTGAGGAAATTATGGTCATCACGCACAAGAAAATACTCTGCTGAAGGGTCTGCATGCTTTCTCTTCAGAGACTCCTCCTAAAGGCTATTTTAATCAATCATAAAGCAGTTCCTCTCCAGATACTAAATACAAAGTGACAGAGCTGGGAAAAAAAAAAGTCAAACAATGTCATTTTACTCTACTTCAGCAGATTTTTCTTGTTTTGGTTTTATTTTCAGGTGTGAAAATAAAGCCAATATGCTGACATTTTTATGACACTGCTTTCCTATAATAAGTAAAAAGTCACATTAATACAATAATTTCATTTTCCAGTTCACTGGCCCGTAAAGTGGCTTATTACAATTGGGTATTTAATACAAATACAGAAAAGTATTTACTTTGATATATTTTAATTCTATCAAGAGTTGTGGTGACACTTTAACAATAAGAAGTAGCAAATGGGTTGTTTAGATCATTCATTTCCCTTCCAGATCAGCATTAAAATCCAGCTGAGGGGAGAACACATAATATTTAAAATAGTTCTTGTCCAGGATCTGAAGCAAAATAATGTACAGAAAGCTTTATTTGAAAAACCCTTGCTCCTTGGGAAGCCTAGGATGTACCATTGTTTCTGGATATAGATGCTGAGTGGCCACACAGGGCTGGCAAGGGGCCCTTCTGCTGTCCAGCTTTGGGAGCTGCTCTGCTCTGCCCACACTGAGCTACATCTGCCATGGGACCAGTGGAACAGTCACTAATCTGACTGTTGCACCATCCCCCCCCCGCCACTGTCCCCAGGCATTCCAGCCCTTCCTGACCCCCTAGCTATCCTTTTAGCAAAATAGGAGCAATTACAGTAGTCAGAACTAGCAAAAGGACAGGAGAGAATACAATTTTTATAGAACAAGTGGGTCAGGAATCCTGGACTCTTACATGTTAAGAAGTGATACGTGGAAGCTCTTGTACATCACTGCACATGTGGCCCATTCCTTCTGCCCTACTCCCCAGGTATTTAGCTCTCTTTGAACCAAATGTTTCTCTTAAATTTTGTGAAGGTAACACTTTTTACAGCTAAGTATGAAATGCAAGTGTTTACAAACTTATTGCCATGCCAGCTTTTGAAACTGTGAAGCCCCAAGACGAGACATATGGTAATTTTTGGTTTTCCCTTTCTCGAAGGCTCATACAATTTTCTGGTTATAAGCAGCCATTACACAGGGACAATGAGAAGTATTCCCACCTTAACTGCCTTTGCATCTTGTCCTGGTTTTTGAATCTGGGTGTAGAGAAGCTTGAAGGTGGTGAGATGCTATGGGTTTGAGCTGTATAAGGACCTAAGGAAGCAGAACCACTCTTCTGTAATGCTGAGCAGCAAAGTGGTGGGTGTTGTATGAAAGGGATCACACTGCTGTTTGTGAGGAGCTCGTATTGCTGGGGAAGGGCACAGTACGTAGTAAGCATCTAGCAGAATGGTTTTCTTTGGGGAAACTTAGGCTGAAGAATGTCTTGATCCCTCCTCAGGGTGTGACAGATGGGACTAAAACCTGTGCACACCAATAATGCTCTTTGTGCTCAGACACATAAATCTCAAGTTATGAGTTAACAACTTCAAAAGACAGATGTTCTTGAGAGATGTACTCGGTGCAAATGCTAGAGTGAAACAAAGATCTAGATCTCCTATGCTGTATCTGAGGGGGCTCCTATTTTGACTCTGAAGAAAACATTTTTTATAATCTCATTTTAACTATTTTTTCCTAAGACTTTCTGGTTCTGATCTTATGAAGTAATACATCTGGCTTTACAGCAATCAGCATATCCTGATATTCAACATTTGTCATATAAGCCAGGCCACAGGAATGGTAAATTTTTACCTTATATTATAGGAATTTATTTAACTTGCTAGTAGTTTAGATTCATTAGTTTACTTTGTATTCATGTTTGTTTTGCAATAGGTAAGTTGTCAGTGCAAAAAGGAATCAGGTCACATGATTGAAGCATGAATGATCATTTTTCCTGGGGTAATAGATTTCTTTTGGTGAAAGAAATTGCAGATTAATATTAGTTCATATGGCAGAAAATTTCAAATGAGAGAAAATAAAACTACCTTCAAAGAAGACTATAACTATACTTGGTTCTGCAGTGCAAAAATCTGAAATCTGACTTGTCAGAAGATGTTTCAGCACAATAAGTAATGTGGCTATTTTTCAACCAGATAAAACTAAAGTAACTTTTAAAAACATGGCTCCAATACTCAACTCAGCCAGGCAGAACTGCAGAAACATATAAAACTTCTATGACATTCTGTAGGAATGAAGTAGAGAAAGACACATAGATGATTTTCACAAAATCATGTAAAATTTTTTCTTTATTTGCCTACTTGATTTTTATCCTTTTTATTTTTCAAAACTGTATCAGGTAACACACACAGAGAAGGAAACTCTCCACTCATGTAGTGCCTCAGTCATACCTATTCACACAGGAGATGTCCTTGCTTTCTCTTCCTAGTATCACACCTGGTCCTTTGTCTTGCACAGTCAACCCTTATTAGTCCTGTTGGCAATGAGATTCTTTGATAAGGAGGATGCCCTGCCTCTACCAAATAGAAATTAGAGGCTAAAAATAGTCTCCAGAACCATTCAGGTTGTAAAAGAATGATCCGTTTCTTAAATAGGACATACTTATTTCTTTTCCCTGAACATACCCCTTACAACAATAAGTAAACAAAAAGCTGTGATGTTTCACTTTGGTCACAAAAACAAACAAACAAGCAAACAAGAAAAAAAAAAAAAAAAACAAGGAAAAAAAGTTATTTTCCTGTGCCTTGTCAAGTCGGTTCTCAATTGTTCTGTTACTTTTTGTTTGTGGGTAAGTTTTGATTTTAGATTTTTATCTTTTTCATCTGATAGTGACACAATTAGGTGGCTGTTCTTCATTTGAAAAGACTAGGGTTTTCTGTGTTTTCTTATTTGAATCTGATTGTAATTAGCAAACTTCCCCCTTTTTTTACCACCTTTCATCTCTCTAAATCTATTTATACCATGAAAGAATAGAACTTAATCCTCAAAATAAAGTATACAATGATTCTCCTGAAAAAAACCCAACCAATGAACGAAAAGAAAAAGGATAAAAGGGGGAAAATGTAGTGCAAAAATCTGCAAGCATGTTACAAATATATTTAGAATGGTCTTTGTTTTTCTTAATGCTTATTGATGCATTTGTGGGATGGGATGCCTTTATTTATTTATTTTCAACCCTGTCATCAGTTCTATTCTCGCTAAGCAGTAACTTTTTATCACTTCCAGTGAACTCAAAAGTAACAGCACCCTGTTATTCGCCTGTCATTTCTCACAGAAAGAGATACACTCGACCTGCTTCTGCCTGTGTCACCTGTCAATCACAGCACTTACAACACAACTTGCTTTTTGTCTTGGTGAAATATTCTAGTCATGCAACACACAGGAAACTATTGGTATTTGAATTGACCATCAGGTAGAGTTTGTCCCATGATGTCTGTGTCCCAGCTAGACTGTATTTTCCAGAAATATGAAAAAACCCAAACCAAACAAATGGCACAGTCCTATCCCACCTGTTTTTGTGGAATATCTCTCCTCTTTAGTTGTTGCTGAATGTTACGCTGCAAAGACACGTGTTTCACCTAATACGATGAGACATCTAGACAAATAGCCACCCCTTGTTCAAGCATGTAACCATGTTGTTGGTCATATTTTGTCGGTGTCTGGCCCTGTGGGAGGCCAGATCACCCCACAAAAGTCCTTTTCTGCTCTTGTCCTTACCAAAGAATGAAGCCAAAATCCGTCTGCACATGTTCAGGGTTGTTTGCTATTTCTTATCACAAATTTTTTCTTTCTGAGCCACAAAGGTCTGTTCAGCAGCTCAATTTCTGGTCGACTCCCACCTGCAGGGGAGTAGGCTGAGTTCTTATAGTAAAAATTACGTATACNATCGACGTCCTGGGTTCCCACAATATTTATCCAAAACTTCACATATATTTTCAGGCTATGTAGCTGACATTGAACGAGTAATTGTGTGAGTCTTCAGCTTCAGCTAAGAACCTAGCTTAAGAAGCCTGGAAGGATCTGCTTTTAAAAAGATTGGTGCCTTCAAAAGTTCTGAAATGAGTGTTTGAAGTTAACTATAAAAAAATGCATGAGACAAAAAGTCCTCTGAAATTCTGAAAAATATCAGTCTGTGTTTACGGACCATATTCCAGAATTTCAAAAGGGAAAAGAAAGATCAGGTGTTCTAGGAACTACTCTTCCATATTTCAGTGCTGCATTTTCATTATCTTGGAGTACAGACATGCAAGACAAGCATGTCTTGCCTAATGTGGTTTTGGAAGAGTGAAATGTCCCAGTGGAGCAACAGTTCAGTGCAGATACTGTTGCTTGCTTCTCAAATTCCTGGATTATGCTACTTCTAGTTGTTACACATATGTGGATCAGAGATCAGAGCTTAACCATTGTGAAAAGCTATTTTACATCCATATAAAAGACCTTATTTCACAAATGAACAAGCCAAAGGTTTAGCTTATTTGAATATCTGAATGAGATCCAAAACAGATTTAATTGAATATTCATTTCACGCAGCTTTAGCCAACTAAGTTGCTTAAATGAATTGATCCCATGAATAACACTCCATGTATATGGACACTTAATGACTGCACTGACAGAAGCCTTCGCCGGTGTCCTGCTTAAAGTGGCAACAGAGTGATGACAGACTAATTTGTACCCTAACATGCAACAGTTTTACAATACAGTATGAGGGTTGTGGAAGTAATACATGAAACTTTTACAAGCTGTCAGCCTCTCTTCTGTGTCTACTGAGGCACCAAGCTGCTGCCATGCCCATATTGATCATACACATGCTGTACAGATTCACTTTTTTCTCAGGTGCACTCCAAGTTTCTCAGTGGGATTTAAGAACAGTTTCTCATTCCCTTAGTGCCAGCATACTTCTGAGCTCCTTTCATCCAGATATTTGCCATCCCCATCGTGCAGCAGTGCAGCAATGTCCCAGCCAAAGACTTATTTGCAAGGGAATGCATGAAAATGCATTTCTCAAATTTTCTGCTGTCATGACTTTTGAGCATCTTCTTCTGTTTCTTTGGGTTAATTACTTTTCTCAGATGACTGAGATGAGACTAAATGAGGACCTTAATTTTCCTCAGACTTCAGAGCAAACAAAGGGGATGCACTTCATAGTAGAGCTGTTCTTCATACCATGTGATTCTCACCTTTTTGTGCTTGCTACAAAATCTACGTGGGATAAGAGACTGTATACTTTCAAAAGAGTGGCACAACACAAATATTTCTGGTTAACCTATGCAGTTGGCTGACCTTGGCCAGCTGCCAGACACTGACCTAGCTGCTCTGTCACTGCTACTCCTCCAGCAGGGCAGAGGAAGCAAATAAGATGAAAAAGCTCATGAGGCAAGGTAAATACAAGAAGGTTAGTTGCCAAATACCACCACAGGAAAAAGAAATTCAATGTGTGGAAAATTAATGTAATTTATTGCTAATTAAAATAGTTTTGGATAGTGAGAAACTAATACAAATTTAAAAAAAACCCTCCACACATACTTTCCCTGGCTTTTCTTCCCAGGCTCAACTTTACTCCCTCACTCTCGTCTCCTCTTCCTCTCATCCAACCCCGGATGCCCCAGGAAGATGGGGAATAGAGTTTTGGTTGGTACATAATTGGTTTTCTCTGCAGCTACTTCCTCCTCACACATTTCTCCTGCTCCAGCATGGGTTCTCCACAGGATATATTTCCTTCTGGAAATATGTACCTGCTCCAGTGTAGAGTTCCTCATGGGCTATGAGGTATGTATTTGCTTCAAAATGGATCTGTGCTGCAGTGGAATTTCTGCTTTGGGACCCGGAGAGAGGGACCTCTTCCTCTCCTTCCTTCTTCACTGACCTTGTTGTTGACAGGGTTGATCATCATTTGGTTTGTTTGTTTTTTTTTTTTCTCCTCCCTCCTCACTTTGATGGCTGGCATTTTGCCCTTTCTTAAACACATTTTCACAAAAGTGCTGCTTCCCCATGCTGTGTGGCTGATGGCCTCAGCTGTGTCTTGCATGGGTTCACTTTGGAGCTTGCTGGAACAGCTGTCTGTGGGACGGGGCAGTCCCTGTCTTATTGTCAGAGAGGCCACCCCTGCAGTCTCCGACTACCAGCACCTGGACACAGAGACTCACATCATCCTGACTGACTTGCTGTCAGTTGCGTCCTGTCCTACTTTCAGCAGATGTAAGAGCAGTCTCTTTTTGGGAGAATGTTGGTATTCTCCAGAAGACTGTGTCTATCTCAAACACAGGAACGTTTGTGAGTACTCAGAAACACTAGCTGTAAAAGTAGAGATATTGTTGATACAATTGTTTTAAGAATCAATAGGTGAATGTGAAGGGAAATAGACATATAAATAGAATATGAACTCTGGAAAAATGTGGCTGAAGGAACCTGAGGTTCATACATTTCGTAGCTGTAGAAAGAACCAGCAGAGTGAGCAAAAACTTTTGTTGTCTGATAGAGGTTCAGAATTGCAAGCAACTCCTGTTGTTGTTTGTGCATTTACTGTAATATAAAACTCCAGATTTAAATATAGGTGTCTGTATTTTCAGTTTCTCTTTTAACCTCATTTCTATTTAGTTCCTTTATAACAACACTGCACCTCTGTAAATTCATGCTGACTATTCCCATCCACTTTCTTATCCTTCATGTGTCAAGAAAAGATTCTCAGGACTACTTGCTCCTTCACTCTCTCAGGAGCTGGTGTGAAGTTGGTCAGTCTGTTGGTCTCTTTTACATCATGCTGGCATGACTTGCTGTGCTGCATTCCCAGAGTATGGGGTAGAAAGAAGCCTGTCCTATTGTGCACTCCACTGGTGAAAGAAGTGGGAAATTTTGGTTCGTCTAACTGGCTCATGAAGTGGATCCATTTCTACCGATCAGTACAGTTTAGGACAAGGACACTCAGAAATTAATCATAATGATCACTCTTTTTCCATGAAGAAACATTAGAAACTAGGGTGGAGAGTTTTTTTGCTAGCTACCAATTTTATAACTCACTTTCCCTGTTGCAGCCTGCTGTGGCCAAGCTGGATACTACCACTCAGCAGTTGGAACTNTTTTGGATAGTGAGAAACTAATACAAATTTAAAAAAAACCCTCCACACATACTTTCCCTGGCTTTTCTTCCCAGGCTCAACTTTACTCCCTCACTCTCGTCTCCTCTTCCTCTCATCCAACCCCGGATGCCCCAGGAAGATGGGGAATAGAGTTTTGGTTGGTACATAATTGGTTTTCTCTGCAGCTACTTCCTCCTCACACATTTCTCCTGCTCCAGCATGGGTTCTCCACAGGATATATTTCCTTCTGGAAATATGTACCTGCTCCAGTGTAGAGTTCCTCATGGGCTATGAGGTATGTATTTGCTTCAAAATGGATCTGTGCTGCAGTGGAATTTCTGCTTTGGGACCCGGAGAGAGGGACCTCTTCCTCTCCTTCCTTCTTCACTGACCTTGTTGTTGACAGGGTTGATCATCATTTGGTTTGTTTGTTTTTTTTTTTTCTCCTCCCTCCTCACTTTGATGGCTGGCATTTTGCCCTTTCTTAAACACATTTTCACAAAAGTGCTGCTTCCCCATGCTGTGTGGCTGATGGCCTCAGCTGTGTCTTGCATGGGTTCACTTTGGAGCTTGCTGGAACAGCTGTCTGTGGGACGGGGCAGTCCCTGTCTTATTGTCAGAGAGGCCACCCCTGCAGTCTCCGACTACCAGCACCTGGACACAGAGACTCACATCATCCTGACTGACTTGCTGTCAGTTGCGTCCTGTCCTACTTTCAGCAGATGTAAGAGCAGTCTCTTTTTGGGAGAATGTTGGTATTCTCCAGAAGACTGTGTCTATCTCAAACACAGGAACGTTTGTGAGTACTCAGAAACACTAGCTGTAAAAGTAGAGATATTGTTGATACAATTGTTTTAAGAATCAATAGGTGAATGTGAAGGGAAATAGACATATAAATAGAATATGAACTCTGGAAAAATGTGGCTGAAGGAACCTGAGGTTCATACATTTCGTAGCTGTAGAAAGAACCAGCAGAGTGAGCAAAAACTTTTGTTGTCTGATAGAGGTTCAGAATTGCAAGCAACTCCTGTTGTTGTTTGTGCATTTACTGTAATATAAAACTCCAGATTTAAATATAGGTGTCTGTATTTTCAGTTTCTCTTTTAACCTCATTTCTATTTAGTTCCTTTATAACAACACTGCACCTCTGTAAATTCATGCTGACTATTCCCATCCACTTTCTTATCCTTCATGTGTCAAGAAAAGATTCTCAGGACTACTTGCTCCTTCACTCTCTCAGGAGCTGGTGTGAAGTTGGTCAGTCTGTTGGTCTCTTTTACATCATGCTGGCATGACTTGCTGTGCTGCATTCCCAGAGTATGGGGTAGAAAGAAGCCTGTCCTATTGTGCACTCCACTGGTGAAAGAAGTGGGAAATTTTGGTTCGTCTAACTGGCTCATGAAGTGGATCCATTTCTACCGATCAGTACAGTTTAGGACAAGGACACTCAGAAATTAATCATAATGATCACTCTTTTTCCATGAAGAAACATTAGAAACTAGGGTGGAGAGTTTTTTTGCTAGCTACCAATTTTATAACTCACTTTCCCTGTTGCAGCCTGCTGTGGCCAAGCTGGATACTACCACTCAGCAGTTGGAACTTGACAGTTCTCAGCTCTGTGGGACATAAGTCCATGGATAAGCTGTTTTGGCTAAGGTATGGACTTTCTAATTCAGGTATTTCATGCAACAAGCCTCTTCTCTCACTAAAAACAGCCTGCTTGCATGTTCTTTCATTCCTTCCCCTGAAATCACAAGAGGTAGACACTTATTTCTCTCCTTTGAAAAAAAGAAATAAAGACGAAGACTGAAAAGAAGCATAATCAACGTATACATTTGGTGCACTAAATTAAGACCGTGCTAGGAATGCTGCACCCTAAGAAATCTGGAAAACACCAGATCCACATTGCTCTAGGAACTTGTTTGTCAGAAGCATTCAACAGTGAAAGAAAACAGTGCAGATGTTTTAATTAAGTGGCATAAGACTTCAGCTTGCATTAGTCTTGATTTTAGCCTCTGGACATGGCTTTAAATCAGGGAAATACAAAAACCTATGGGTCTTCAACTACGGCAAAAAATACACCTCCAAGGAAATTGCTTTCTCTTTTCCCTCTCATCTGCACAGGCACAAAGCCAGACAATGGCCAAAGAGCCATTGAACAAACTGCCTCTAAAACATCAATTTTTATGGAAACCAAATAGCTAATGAGAACACGAAGAGAAACACAAAAGGGAGTGCAAGTGCTGAAGTATACCCCACTTCCTCATGCTCATGAGACCCGAAACAATTTTTTTCAATCCTAAGACTCTCTCCCATTAGAAAAGTATTGGAGGAACTGTAGAAAGTATAATAGAAGCTTCTGGGCAGATGAGAAATTGAAAATTAGGAAAATTTTATCAGCTGTCTTCTTAAAAATACTGAATCATTTGTGCAAGAAATGTATGCAGAAATGCTGGACTAATAACACTGGACTAATTTTTAGAGGTAAGAGTAAGGATAGTATACAATCTGCTTTATGTTATCTGGTTCCACTAACCTCTATTCACAATTGAATCATTACAGAAAACATAAATGCCTTCTGAGAAGGGAAATTTAGTCAAGGGTTTGACAAGATAAGAAATTTTCTTTTGTAAACACAATGTCTCTCAGAACCAAGGAGAAAGGATGAGATAAATGTTCTAGTTAAAAATGATGCCACTAAAATGTCCTGTTAAAACAGATCGAACACCCAAAAAGATTAAACATGAATGACACATATTTTCTGAAGAGCTAAAGTAAACAGAATGTCTTTGAGTACAGATTTTAAGAATGACAATACTGTGTTCATGTATATACATGAAATATATATACAATAAATGCAAATTTGGGAAGGTATATATCCATGTATGTATGACTGATGGTAGTCAACACTCACTTCTTGAGAAGGAGAAATGTGTGTTAAATAAAAAATTCTTCCATTTGCCTTCTTAAGTTTTGACATTCAAAAACTGAAAATGACATTGAGCGAGATAAGAAACTTGACTTTCAAGAACTTCTGGTTCCTCTCCAAAATGTTTCATACTTAAGTGGTTACAATTGTAACAGACCCATGGACTCCTGGTCCAACCCAACAGCACACAGAGGATTACCATTTACCCAGAGTTGCCCAGAGAGGTGGTAGAATTTCCATCCTTGGAGATACTCAACTG
>WEZZ01037234.1:0-10236 GCA_013400585.1 Chloropsis cyanopogon
CCAAGAAGAGGTGCTTTAGATCCTCACTTGGACAAAGGGATTTCCATGTCTGCTTTTTACCTGGATGCACAGGATTACACAGGCCTTGCATTGGTATTTTTTACATGTTCACGCGCCTTTGCCCTAGCATGCCTCTGGCATGCCCAGGTGATATTTAGGAGGGAAAATCTGGGTCATTCTTTAAGACATACTCAAGGGTTTGCTTAAATGTTGCTTAGCCATGCCCTGAGGTTCTGCCTGGACTGGCAATCTGAGTCTGCACCTTTTGGCTGCTGCCATCAGTCATCAAAGATGTCTCTTTTGAAGAGAGGTCAAGTATTACCTTCAGACTCTGAATGCAAATACGATTAGAAAGAGTAGGAGTATATATTCTAGTGTTTAAGCTCAGGCTTCTACTCACAATTTCATATTGTTATAGGCGTTTAACCTTGTACAGCTCTCTTACAAATATGACCTTTCTTGTTTAGAAGACCAACAGTGGCAATTAATCCATCTGTTTATATGGCAAGCATAACTTGTTGCTGTTGCTATATTGGGAAATTATGCTTGAAATACAGAATGGCACAATCTTATGTTCTTTGTAACACTTTCATTAAAAGCGCTTTAGATTAATATACATGTATGTTACAATAAGTTTCCTTGAAGAGCTCTATAAAGATGTGATACTCATAGAGAATCTAATCAAGGTCATCAAATAAACATCATAGGGGTTTCTAAGGGTTATGATGATGCTCTGATTTTGATTTTCTTGAGAAAACTGGTGCCTTCTAACAGAAGAATCGGTAAGGATAAAAGTTGTATTTTTAGTTTCATTTCCATTGTGGTAAAATCTTTAAAGTGCATTCTCTGTATTTTTCTTTAGTGACTGCTACCTGCCTGAGAACCCTCTGTTCATAAACTGCACAAAGGAGCACAAAGACAGCCACATGTAAGTATAGCTCTGATGGTTAAAGCTTCAGTGATAAAAGGAGAGTCTTCTGCTAATGTGGACAGTGAGCTACTGAAAATTAGAGATATTTTGTGTAATCTTTTTGTGTACGAATTTGAGATTCTCTTAGCATTCTCTAAGTTTTGTATAAAGGAACTGTGCAGAACACAAGAGCAGCTTTTACCTCGAGTAATTATTTCAATTATATTAATTCTTATCACTGCCTTCTTTATTTTAGCAGAAACAAACAATCAAAACATGAACATCAGAAGAATACAACTTCTTTGCTTACAGAAACACTTGAGAAGAATATAAACTATACAGAGAGAGGAGTTCGATTTGACATACAGCCTTGGACAACAGTAAGTGAGAAGTAACAGATGTGTCAGGTAAAATTCATCTCTATATAATATTGGTTTTGTTTCTGTCTGAAATGCTGCGTGATGGAGCAGGGTCTCTGGATGGTCTCTGACTTCATGGACATTCCAGTACCATTGTTAATCTATATATGTACATCACAAATACTCAATTTTTAAACGTTGCTCATTGTACAGTGAAGTTAGAACACATCCTGCTATGCCAAAAATGACAAAATACATATTTAGTATTTACATTTTACAGACATGTAATGGTTTTTTGGGTTAAGAACTCCCAGCAAAGCATAGCAGTGAACAATTAGTAGTGCTTCCTTTAGAGCATACAGATTTTTGTCTTTCTAAAATGGTGCTTATCATCTGAGTCAGACTCCTCTTAAATCTGTGTGGTGATTTCCACTGTTGGTGACTTGATTTTTGAGGTCTCCCAAACACTGTTGTGTCCCTTTATTATTTTTATTTCAGAAATCCCTCCGCTTGATAAACCATGCTTTTAAAACCAATGTCTGGAGAGCATTAGGAGCCACACATCAGAAATCTTCTAAGCACATCTCCAAGCCAGCAGCTTCATATTTTCTGACTTCACCCTATGCTAGGCTTGGATGGTTGGTAATGTTTTTCATCCCACCTTCCTCTTACTTTCTGAAAGTTTTGAGTATGTACCAAAATATTATTGTTGGTCCTTTGGATACTCTTCAGGTGACAGTGCAAATCAATTAGTGGTACAAATCTGAGAGAATGGCTTGTATTGTATGTACAGAACAGCAAGTTAACACATGAGATTTTTCTTTCAGATGTTGATCAAGCTCAGAATGGAAGGAACCAACAATAAAACTAACATTGTCTCTAGTTCTGAACAGTAGAGAATTGTTGCTACCCTTTTTTGTTTGTTGAATGATGTTTGTGCAAAATTAATAATCTGCCATGAGTTGATGTCCAAGATGTCTAGCAAGACTTCTTGGAAATACTCTAGACTGGTAGGGAGTTCCAAGACAGATTCAGGACAGAGAGAGGCCTCTCTCTCCTTGCGAATGAGGTTCTACCTTGACCTACAACAAGAAAGAGTAATAAAACAAATTTGCATTGCTGCTTATCTAACTTCCCTTATTCTGTCTCAAAATTTGGATTTAATTTAATAAGAACAACAGTTCTTTCCATGTTCCATCTCTAAACTCCAGCATGTTACTGAGACCTGTGATCCTTTTTCTTATCTCCTGTTAAGTACATCAATTAAATCAGATGTTCAGTTTAAAAGGTATTTAATTTAATTTGTTTTATTCTTTTTGTATTCTTTGTCATATGCAAGCAGCCCTTTTTTATGCTCCTTGCTCTGATTGCTCTCTGGTGCCTAATGTCAGTAAGAAGCAGTCCCTACAGATCTCAGATGCATTGATGGAAGATGGTTCTTCTGGTTTTACTTAATTCAGGAAAACACAAATAAATATATAATATAAAAAATGCTGTATAGATCTTTACAAAACAATATGGGGAAACACAGGTCCTGGTTTATCTGAATTATGGGGGTTTTCCCCACTAATGTTGTGGTAGTCTGGAAACTAATGCTGATTTTGTTGACTCCCTTGCTGTGCAGGGCACTGATCTCAGCTGACCTAAACCAGGATGGATATGAAGATCTGGTGGCTGGAGCCCCAGGGTACAGCACAATGGGCCATGTTCAGATAGGAAGGGTGTATGTGGTCTATGGCAACCAGTCAGGTTTGCCACCAGAGGACATGGATCTGGATTGGAAAGCTGACCAAGTACTACAGGGTCATCAGGTGAGGGGGTCAAGGCAAAAATTTGTCACTTAATTTTTTTTTTGCCTGAAAATTGGTAAATTTTGAATGAGCAATGGTATTATTAATGTGTATGAGTATTATTCCTCCTGAGTCATATGATGTCATATGCTTTTCAAGAAAAATAACCAGGAAGAATTGAAGTGATAGTGATCTGTAGGTTCTCTTCCATTACTGTACCAGATAAGTGAGTATTAGACCATAAAGTGCCCTTAAATAAAATTCAGGTTGTGCCTTGGTGAGTCACAGTATAGCTAATTCTGGTCCCTGCATTTAAGAAAATATTGTGTTTTCTGTCCCTTTTAATCTAAAATTATTAATTTGATATGTTTTAGTTCCTTTGAGGCTACTTTTCTTCATTAATTGATAACTTCTCCCCAAATAATTTTGTCTGTAGTAAGAGTATTAAAAAGAGCAAAAGGGAAAACTCTGATTAGACATGATGGTGGCTGATCTGTAACCAAGAAGTAAGAGCAAATGACCCCTTTTGGGTGTTAAATATGATCCTCTGTAGAAAATACCTTTATTCATGAAGAAGATAATACAAAGAAATGAGATACATTTCCTTTTAATTTGTTTCTGTGGTTTTAAACTGTGGAGTAACAGCTTCTGTCTTCTTACAGAGTGTTTTAGTGGTTCTCAGTCATAATGCTGTCAACAGGAAAGACCATGAACTTAACATCAGTGGTGCCCTGGACTCAGAAGAGGAAATAGCAAAGCAGCACCATATTATATTCAGTTGTCCTTTATTTTAACACAGTTGGCTTTGAATTAGTGTGTTGTCATGGAGGGGTATTACTTAGAAGAAAAAGAATTGTTGGGATAAACTTTTGTCATCTGTTTCTAGTTCTTCCCTGTGCAAATGTACATTTGGTTTTAATGGATTTGACTGGAAAACATGAGAGCAATCCCCTTTCTTTTAGCCTTCAGGAAGATTTGGCTCTGCTTTGGCAGTCCTAGACTTCAATGAGGATGGAGTGCCAGATCTGGCAATTGGAGCACCTTCTGTGGGATCTCAGTTTCTTACTTACAAAGTACGCTGGAAACGGGTTTGTTGGGTTTTTTTTAACTCTTCAAATGGAATGTTTTTATTGATACATATTTTTTTAAACATTGAAATGAAAAAGAGAATTTCTGTTATTGCTCAAGGTGACATTGTAATTTAAACAGAAGTTTATAACCTTTGTGGGTACTCTGACTAGTGCAATGACAGCTACCTGTATTTCTCTTTCAGTGGCCTTTTTTTGTACATTAGAAATCCAAACCACATTGCAACTTAGCCGCACTGACATGCTGGAAACGTAAGGGGCCATTCATGAAATACACAGAGAGCCTGGAATGGACCTCATGGGTCAATGAATTNTGGAAACGTTAAGGGGCCATTCATGAAATACAGATGTACCCTTTTTGTTTAAGAACAGAGAGCCTGGAATGGACCTCATGGGTCAATGAATTTTGTCATATGCTGTCACAAGGCCAACAAATGATATCTAAAGTGTGATATGAGCACAGACACACTTGCTAAAATAATCAAGTTACAGAGGCTTAATGACTTGCAGCTTACCAGATATGCCCATATAATGGTCCCTGAGTATTTTTAGGCCATGAAAACTGAGAGGCAAAATGTTTTGATTTAAACTATATCCATTAAGCTTAAAACTCTTCAGAATTTAGATACTACTTTAGCTGTCTAAATAATTTAAATTGCTTTTATTTAGACTCACCACTGGGAAAATTGTGTGCATCTGTTGTGCCTAGCACTGTTTGCCATTGCATCAAATAATAATTATCAAAATTTGAGCCATCTGAACATATGTATTATGAGTATAAATATACACTATACTGCCCTTGTTCCTTACACATAGTATGATGAAACTGCACTTCTCTACTTTGTTGCTTGCTTACAGTAGTACCCATTAGCCATGGATATTCTTAGGTTTGGTGTGGGAAAGAAAGTTTTATGGGAAGGCTCTGAGAGGGAAAACGAAGTTGTATGAATAGCCCTTGCAGAACTGTTCCCCTCCTTGTGATTGGCCTTGGATTTATACTTGATACTGACATGCAAGTGCTCTCATGCCTTATTTTCTTTTTCTGCTGTTTAGGGTGCTGTGTATGTCTACTTTGGAACTGAGGGAAGAGGCTTGGCACCTCAGCCAAACATTACCATAACTTGTCAGGTATATTGATAATATAATGTCCTGTTTATACTGTCCTGTTAGCCACGCTAACACAGGCTTACACAGGCAGGAGGTGAGATAAAGGGGAAAAGAGCCTATGGGCTTAAAAAAACGAATGTTGAAATTCAGCTTATCATTGCAAGTAAATTTAGACTAATGGGGATGGAGCAAACAGGTGCTTGCTTAGATTAGTTGTGTTTGGGAAAGACATTCATACTGCAGTGTAGGAAGGCAGCAGGGTGAATAGAAAGGTGCAGAGCCCTCAAAACCAAAAAAAGCCACCATAAAACCCCAACCCTAACCAAACCAAAGTGAAGCCAAGAATTGGGAGGATTGAAGAATTGAAGCCAAGGAGTGGGAGGGTAATTTGGTCAGAAGCAAATTTAGCTCTTTAGAATTAAATTGCTCTATTTTGCTACAGAATTGATGGTCTCAGTTCTATTTCAGGCTTAAACTAACTGTTTGTTGCAGTATTCCTACTGTAATCTTGGTTGGGCCCTCCTGGCAGCTGATGTTGATGGGAATGGAAATGCTGATCTGGTTGTGGGCTCTCCATATGCTCCTGGTGGTGGGAAGCAGAGAGGATTTGTGGTTGCATTTTACTCTCATTTCAACAGGAGTGACCAAGGTAACATTTGTTGAGTAAATTAACCCTCCCATAGTTTATGTGACTGGTTATTTGTTCCTAATTAATCATGGCATAATTCAGGTTTGAAATGATCTCAGAGGGTGTCCCTCCTGTTCAAGCTGTGAAGCCAGACCAAATTGCTCAGGGCTTTGTCCAGCTGCATCTTAAAACCTCCAGTGACAGAAATTGCACAGACACTTGGGGTGGCTGTTCTTCTTCTTAGCAGTCTTTTCATAGGGAAAAAAAATCTCTTGTTACAGACAGTATGAAGCTTTCTTGTTTCAGTTCATGTTCATTGTCTATTGTCCTCCCACCATGCATAGTGGCCCTGTAGGCACGGAAAGCATGGAACACCCCTACTAAACTTGCTCCAGTTTGTCAACATTTCCTGTTACAGAACAATGTATTATAGGTGTGATCTAGGGAACAATCAGTTCTCTCAATCTTTGTCATGCTCCTGCTTACATAGTGTGAGGCACTGTTGGCTATCTGCTGTCAGAGCCTCACACTCAGCTCTCTGCCCACCAGGATCTCCAGGGCCTTTTCCACACAGCAGTTCCTCAGCCAGTCTGTCCCCAGCTGTATCAGTGCAAGGGCATCTCCTTTCCCAGGGTCAGGCTTTGCATTTGTGCTCACTGAATTTTGTGAGGCTCCTGTCAGCCTGTTACTCCAGCCTGCCTGGGTGCCTCCGAAAGAGACCATCCCCCTGCAATCTCCTGTTATCTGCCAGCTTCACAAAAGGTCATCTTTTTGCCTCGTCTAAATAATTTATAATAAAGTGTCCAACAGGATGAGTCCAAAAATTGATCCATGAAGGCACTCCACTTGTTGAAGGCATTCAGAGAATAACACATGGTTCTCTGCTCCTGTCAGAGGGATCATCTCTACCAGGTTTTTCCCATCTGGTTTTCTGTCCATCCAGACTGCAATGTCCCAGCCTGGATGCCAGAACAGTTGTGGGAAACTGTGTTGGAAACCTTGCTAAAGCAATGGATTCAACTATCTATTGTGAGTCCAGGGTAGGCTCACTGCTCTTTCTTGTAAAATTGCAAATGAACCTCAACAAATGAATCTTTATCGTTCTGTACGTTCATCATGTGGCTAAAGAGGAATGCTACAAGTGATCACAGTTAATGAGTACAGGTGATGGGGTTTCTAGTAAATGAGGGAGGAAATGTCATATATGGAACTAAATAATAAAGCTTGGGCAGCTTTGTAAGAATCATGTAATTGAGATTTACAATAATGCTTAATTGTTGCAGCTTATTCTAATTCATGTAAAATGAGAAACCACAAGAACATGAGTTTCAAAACACTGCTAACTGCCATTTTTGTAAAACCAAAGCACAGAATGAGTTATTTAAATTATAGCCACAATGATCTGAAGCTCTCCCACGCAGCAACCTTGAAGAATTACAAGTTCTGATAAGTAAGTAGTTTAGGGCAGGCTCTAGTAGCTTTCATGTACTTCATATAGGCTATTGGAAAGATTGAGAAACAGGCTGTGTCAAATGAAAGCTTTCACCAGCCAGCAGAGCTGCAGGGTGAGCAAGCAACGTCAACAGCTACTGATGCCATGTCATGGACAGTGTAACTTTGCACAGAGAATCTTGTTGTCCTACAATGAATCGGTGGAGGATTGCAAATGGGTTTTTCAATCCCAGGGCACACCAAGATTTAACTCATTTTTTTCTGGTCTCTCAGGACTTCTGTCAGTACATGATGCCAACTGGATGGTGCAGGGGGAAGAAAACTATGCTTGGTTTGGATTTTCACTTGCCAGCTGCCAGCTGGAGAATGTAACATTACTGCTGATTGGTAGCCCTACATGGAAGACTTGTTCTAGGTGGGTTCCATATGACAGCTTGCTGTCTTCTTCACTCTGCTCTACTTCTGCAAGGTTTAAGATTTGCAATAGATTAAACTTCCAGCTTTTTAGGAAATGTCCTTTTTGTTCAGCTTAGAATATTTTTATTAAATTAATATTCTTATGTCCTCACCCTTCCTTATGAAGACAAGGACTTTTAGACCCTCTTTTAGGGCAGGTCTTTGTTATTTAAAGACACCTAAAAATTTATTGGGTTTCCTTGGGGAGGGAAGAGAGGGGTCATAAAAATGCTGATGGGTAAGTGTGCCTTAAATAACCATATGGATGGCTCTTACTTTGAAATAGTACTTTTAAAAGCAAATTAAACATTAAGATGTATTGGATGATAAAAAAGTGGATAGACAGACAAAGTCTGCACTCTAAGTATTGTGTAATTAGTTAGAGCAAGTATGGGAATTACTAAAGTAGATTTCTAGAATTTGTCAGGCACTATTATTCCAAAGTAAAAGGGGAGAACATATGCAATAATATGTTGTTACATACAAATTTATTTTGCATTGTAATTCAAGCTGCAATCCCCTCTTGCTGGATGTCAGACAGAGTGTTGGGAAGGTGTATGGGTATAACCCACCAGGTACAGAGCGCTGGTTTGAGATAACTGGAGACAAGGTAGGGCTGCTTCTTTAGTATGGGACCTTGTGAATAATTTGAAGTAAAGTGACATTCTGTAGAAATTACATAGGTGTTTTAAAAATCTAACAGGAGATGGGCAGAATGGGTTTGTCTCTGGCCAGTGGTGTGCTGTCTGTGGCTGGGAACACAAGGAAAGTTTTGGTGGTGGGTGCACCTACTGCAGGTATGTGCTGAAAATTGGAGACCATTTCTGCTTTAGGATGTTTGTTTCTGCATGACTTGAGGAGAGATACAATGTTTAAGGGAAAATTACCTTTAATTAACCTTTAAATTACCATGTAATTAAAAAAAAAAAATTAGAAATTACTGTAATCACCTGTATACGCCTTATATGTAGAGTCCTCTTTACTGTGCCTCAACTTCAGTGGGTCGTTTTCCTTCCTTAAAATGGGCTTAACAGCATTACTACTCTGCATTATTTATGTAACAGTGATTTTCTTGTAGACTGCATATTTCTCAGAATTGAAACAAAACAGTATTTTGTCCTCACTGTGGCAGTAGACAGTAGGAATTGAAAGTAGACAGTAAGGAATTGCAAAGTAAGTAGACAGTTGATAGTAAGGAATTGAAAATATCAAACTGCAGAAGTCTAACTTGAATGCATTTCTCCCCTGGTACTATGACTAAAAGATTTTTTTTCCTATGCTAATTAGTGTTAATTCCATATAATTGTTGATGTTATTTGATACATTATACTAATATTTTGTCCACTTTATGTAATGCCAGTATTACCTATAATTGTAAGTATTAAACCTGAGTTCCTATGTCTGATGCTCAACATCTGTTTTTTGGGTTTTTTTCCAGACAGCCTGTCTAGGATTTTATTTATGTCCTCAGTGCTTCATCAAGCTGGACTGGCTCTGGTATATGACCTATCAAACAGCACCAAGCCTTCTCTGCTCAGTGCGTTCAGTGGGGACAGCAGGTTTTCTCGTTTCGGAGGAGACATATACTTAAGTGATCTGGATAGCGATGGGCTAGGTAAAGCTTGATGCATCTAGACCAGAAGTGAAGTGTTTGACTTTTGGCAAGGGGAAAATTGGTCACCTACATATTCATACAAGTGCTAAACACAGTCTGCTTTCTCAATTGAATTGTACCAATATTCCATTGTGCCTTACAGGGAGGCCTCTCTAAAATCACAAGCAACTCAATTAGAAATTGAAACATTTTAGTTGCCATCATTAATAGGAATTGTGGCATCTAGAGGCATGTAAATGCCAGCTCTTCCGTGTTTTGGTATGCCATTAATTCACTTCTGCTGTGTTATGTCCTCTTTGTAATATGTGCAGATGAAATGATTGTGGCATCCCCACTGCGAGCTAATGGTGTCACCTCAATCCTGTCTGGTGGGGCTGCTGGCCGTGTTTATATTTTCAATGGCAGACAGGCATCCTCGGGGAATGTGACAGACCACTGCGCATCATGGACATCTCCTTGTCCTGAGGACTGGGTAGGAATACATGAAAGTGAATTCTGGACATAAGTTTAGAATGACTACTAATTAATTACATCCAGTACAAATACCAAGTGTGTTCTGCCTGCATTCCAGAAAAGAAAAGGTTTTCTCAGGTTTCTGAATCTCTGCAAAACTCTCCAGCTCCTCCTATTTGTTCTTAAATTACTTTGCTGTTTAGGAGCCAGGGTTATCATACTGGTCTTCTACTCTCTTCCACTGACTTTTTATTTCCTCCTTTTTTTTCTTCTTTAGGCACAGTATGTCCTGATTTCTCCTGAGGTAAGTAACCAGAAAACAAGCTACTGAACGAAACTAAAAAGTCCTACTTTAAAAAACCTAGCAGCATTATAACC
>WEZZ01037234.1:14734-26415 GCA_013400585.1 Chloropsis cyanopogon
AAAAATCCCAAAGAAGAAATGGACAGTGTGTGACGTGATTTAGATGCATTTCATGCTCCCTCTACAACCTGAGAGAAACCAGTGGAGAGCTACACCCTTAAAGAGAAGTCCTAAGAACAAACAGAAATAGTTGCCATAAGGCTTTTACGCCTTCTTTCAGCCTATCACAGGACATCAAGGTTCCACACCTTGAACTAACCTGGCTACTTACTGTGGTGTAGGCTAGTCCATGCTTTGTCTTGGAGGGAAGAGAGAAAGCAGAGCCACCTTAAGAAAAAACAAGAACCCGTCTGATGATTTTTACCAGAATTTGAATTATGACAACACAAGGAGGTGTTAAACTGCAGCTGGATCAATGTGTGTTGAAACAGTGTCAGATAGAAAACGCAAGTGGGTGTTAGCCATAGGCCCACTTGCCCTGTTCCTAGAACTGCTGTTTTTGACCTAAATTAATTGTTAAGGAATATACAAGATTAGCAGCTACATTTCAAAGCGTTTTATTGCTCCTTTTTTCTCATTGCTGCCAATCTAGAAGTCATGCTTCACGGGAGATGCAGGTATGCTTTTTACTCTGGAAAACCTGTTATCTGCAATTGAATAGGGCCTTAAAAATCCATTCAAGAAGCTGCTCTTGGGGTGGATTTTTTGTTTCGTTGAAGTCAGATTCCTAAATCTGCAGTTCAGAACCAGCATTATTGATTAATCCTGCCTGCTTGCTTCTTTAAGCCAAAAATTCTGTTCTCTGTAAGAAAGGCCATTAAGCAAAGCAGTATTTGACAGAAACATTAAAAATGAGAATGGCCAAAAACTAAGTACAGGTATGTGATACAGAAAACTAAAGGCACATACATGGGGTGGAGGTGAAACTACTATGGAAAGCATTTTGCTATTTGCCCTTTTGTGTGTGAGCATGAAAAATTTCATTGTAGGTTTTTGGCACAAAATATTAATTAGCAAGTTTAGAAATCCGTGCTGTTTTCAGTAAGGAAGAACAAATACAAGGAAAGTGTCCAAAGTCCACCCTGTAACAACAGAAGTCTCTTCTTTCCTGCTGTTCCTACTGGTTTGTTAATGTGCTTCTGTTCAGCCCAAATGTCTCTCCTTTAAGGCTGGTCTTTATCTCCACTCTTCCAGCTGCTGGTTGGGATTTTTTCAAACCTGCAGGAACCTAGGCAAGAAACAAAATAGCCTGATTACATGAGAAGCTGCTTTACATGTGGCAGAAAGAAGTAAGGCTCCACAGACGCCTGAACCCTCATTTTGCTCCCTTTATTTTCAGAACAGTGTCTTTGGCTTCTCCCTCCCTAGTTACCTCCCAGTATCTTTCTCCAAGTCAGTCAGTATGTGCTGGACTTGGTTTTGAGCTACGCTTCACAATATTCTGGTAAACTGTAGCCATAGTCAAAAATTCACAACTACTTCTATCTGATTCTTAGTAGCAAAAGAGGAGAGGGAAGAAGGGGAGTTTATCTGAGCCTCCCTTAGTCACTTGTAACAACTTAACTTTTGACTCTACTGATACGTCTGCTATAAATATTACAGAGCAGAGATGAGGTAGACAATACAGTTCCACAAGTCCTGGAAAGTGTAGCCAATAGGGAAAATGACCCATATATGCTAATCTGAACATGGTCTCTGGAAATTTTCCTACAGCTCAGTACCCTCAATGATAAAGATGACTGGTGCGTATGTGAGAAACTATTACAAACTTCAGACTCAGAGTCAGGCTATCACAACCACAGCAGCATTCTCCAGAGAGATGTTACAGCTAGTGCTCGTCCTCATCATCCTTTTAGCTCTGCTTACTCTTTTACAAGTCAGGGACTACGGATCCAAAGTTAGTACGTGGGTGGGAGGATGAGGACTGCTTCTACCATTAGCCTCAGCTCTCCTTGGGCTTCCAGATGAAAGCAAATACAGCACTTCTCATGGAACAGCCTGCAGCTTCATTTCCACCCAGTGCTGGGGCTCCCCATCTCCTTCAATCCAGCTAGGGAGCACCTTCTCTGTCATGGAGCAGACCTCGAGCTGAATTTTGCCATGCTTTATGGCCTACCCCTCTAAGCCATCTTCTTTTCTGCCTTAGGAATGGACTGTACATGCAGAGTGTGAGGCAGGAGCCCCAGCCTGCCATACATACATGAGGAGGTAGTGGAGGATCCAGGTGCCGTCCAAGGAAGGAAAGTAAGCGCCGCCAGATCAGACCACTTCCCAGAAACATAATCCCTGTCATCAACCAAAATATCCTGGGGTCCTACTGACAGAACACTCCCATTAGTCATCCAACTATCTACCCAGAAAAGGGATTACCCAAAGATAATCTCTCATTCACCACCAGTGTTTTCTTCCTTTATGGGAGGAAGCAGTAAACTCTTCACCATCAACAGCCAAGCCCTCCCTTGGGAAAAGGGCTGTTTCACAGCAAAGCATTTTATTTAGGATAACTCTACTGTATTCTTTTAATGTTCCATGCAGTTTTACTTCCTTCATTGAGAAGTTTGAAAATTCAACCTTTATATTTAACTGATTTGAAAAGGATGAAATCTTTTGCTTTGTTTGTTTGTTTAAAACTGCACATGCTAGCTTTAAAAGTTGTACCCCCCCAGCCTGTACCCCTTCCTCCCCAGTTTAGTATAAACAATTCCTGACAGTAGAGTACGTCCTCTGATGTGCTGGAAATGCCCTGGCTGCCTGATAGATGCGCTTGTATCTGGAAGACAAAGCTGTTCTATTTTTGGAACAGATGATCATTAAAGAAACTTTAATACTGCTTTATAATCAACTACTTATACAACCAAAAATTTGTCTTCCCATTTCTTTTCCATGGACGTGACACAGAAAAAAGGCTGCAATACAATACTGTGCGGTTTGCCACGCAGTAATTTCCTTACAAAAGAAGTGACTGCATGAACAAATGAATCACTGGAGCTTTGTTTATGGAAAGAATGAAGTTGTACCAAATATGAAATAAGCTGTTAGAGCAGGACCCACATTTTATGATAAAGACAGGACTTGCTCCTTACCTCTTCAAGAGATGACTCCAAGTTCATACCAAATGCAACTCCTATGAGTCCAAAGAGAGAGACAGAGAAAGTCCCCATGGTCAGCTGCAAGTTCAGCCTCATCATCACATTACGGTGGCTAAAGAAGGGAGAAACATCTGTAAGGGGAACCCAAAAATTTATTTGCTGCCTAAATTCTTAAATTCCATATAAAATGCACCAAAAAAAACAGTGAAAGAGAGGAAGTCATGCTGAAATTAGGTAACCCCAGTTGCAAAGATCATGAAACAACAGTACAAAGAAACTATCATTTTGACATTGCTATCTGGACACCTCTAAAGGTGGCAGGTTCTGCTTAACCATCATCAGACTTTCCAGTATTGCTCACTTCTTAGAGGTGTATATACAGAGTAACAGTAAATTTCTGCTGAAATTTGTGACCTCTCACAACTATCTGGCTGCAATTTCTATGTCTGTATTCACAACAGACAAAAATTTATTGTTACCTTGCAAATTAATATATTTTACAAAAAACTGGAGTTGCTAAATGCTGCAGACTACAAACTTCAGTCCTTTTGGGTAAATCCCATATTCAAGTCTTCCACAAAAAGATTTTTGTGGTTTCCTGATATGATACAGCATCCACTAAGTGCTTCTACAGATAACTCCTCAGTGTACAGGAGAAAGAATATTAAACACCAACCTCAGAGTGGCATGTTCTTGCAAATGCAAGCTACAACTCTTTTTCAGTAAGAAATCTGACTAAAAGTGAAAAATGTAGCATACAGAAAAAGAAAACTTGTTCCCAAGTTATTAATTTTTGTATCATTCTACAGAGTAATAATTCAACCTGTACTGGAAACCTGAGTAGCCTAGCCAGACTCTGGCTAGTAATCTTTCTGAACAGAATTTTAATATGCCTCTCAATTTGCAGACATTTCCTGTATTGAAAAGCTCCCCTGAAGGGTCTAGGAGAAGCTGGGTTTTGCTGCTAGGGAAGACTGAAGCCTAACTACATACTAGTTAGGCTATCTTCTTGCTTTGCTTTATCCAGTTCATGATTAGAAAAGTGCAATGCATCTGTGACTACAAGTCCATTCAACCCTCACTAAGACAGAATTCTCCAACTTTCCTTGTAGTAAGATTTGAGAAAGTCTAGGCCAAGAAAGTCTAAATTCCACTCAGTTTTTGGTAATCTAACACATGGTAGCTAACCTGTCCAGGTTGATAAAGATGATGCTTTCTGAGTCATCAATCAGTACTCTGAGTTCACGAGCTTCATTTAAAAGATCTTCTGCTTGTCTGTAATAATTCTCCAACAGCAGCTCCATTTCCTCTGCATGGTCAATCCCAGACGTACTCTCCTCACTGTGAACGACAATTTATATTTTCCTGGTTATATATACATATATGTGTGTATCTCTATACATCCATATGGTATAGAAGTGTATTATTGATGTGTTAAGGCACATAAGAGTTGTGGGGAACAAGAGTGCTGCTAGACACTACGCCACAAAATCCAACCTTTTGGTGAGGAACTTCCATCAGCTCCAACAGCATAAAATAAAATAAAATAAATGCTTTTATATTTATTAGCACCTCAGCATAGGCAGTCAATTATTTTAAGCAGTGAAGTTAACATTTGATGTGCTCAAAGTATACACACCACCACAAATTTTAAGTTTTTCAGATATTACAATATGAAAAAGTTATAAAAATTGTATATTATATATTATTAAGTTATTATAAAATGCTAACTATTTTGACAGATTAACTTTTTGGTGCCCTCAAGTGGTGAGAGCTGGTAACAATGCACTCAAAAACTCCCAACAATCAAACAACCAAAAGTCAATACACAATTACACAGTGATGGAGATGGTTTAGGTTACAGTGGTTTAGTAGTAAAGCATTTGAGCTATACCCAGCTATTGCTGCAAAGCACTCTTCAATCCCGAAGCAGCCAAAGAATGACCATTTTAATGAAAGATGCTCTTCTTTTAAATGAAGTCTGAAAGACTTTCATCTTATTTCACACTGCTACTGTTGGCGCAGCAGCCTTCCTCTGAAATACATGTTTCTGGCAATGTGTAGATGAAACTGAAGCACCTGAGGTCCACAAGAGCTTTGAAACTAAGCAGAAAAGCCAAGAAGAGTGTTTATATTTTTTTGTTTTGTGGTATGATCTCATTTCTCCAGAGAGACTGAAGTTTTTAATGAATCTCCTCCTGGCACTATTGACTGCTAAAACAACATCTCTGTAATGGTTATCCATGAAAATAAGTGGTATGTCTTACAAATCAACTCATGTAAGCTCCTTGAGGACCTTTAACAGAGCACCTAGTTTCTCTCTTTTTGGGGCAGAAACTGAGTTAGCCAACCTGATCTGAAAGCCCTCCAAACCTTGAGGTTTTCACTACATGGAGATGAGAGGAGCTGCAGACTTCAAAGTCTTAGAGCACTATGTGCAATATTACAGATTCAGCTCAAGGTCATACTTGATGAGAATCTTTACGTTTACACCAGCTCCTCTGGGGATAGACAAAATAAAGACAGCCATAAAGACATGAAAATAACTGCCACTGGATCAGCTTTTATTAACTAGCCTCCATCTGTCTCATGACTCTTTCACATTCTGACATTCCTTCACACAAAGTTAAGAGGTCTGCCTCCTCTCTGAGCTAAGCTCACCATTCTGCTGCAAAAGATCTCTGACAGCACCTATGCCTAACTGGGCTCCTCCACATCCTTCCAGGCTTCCTGAAAGGATCATCAAATACCACCTATCAGTTGCATCAATCCTGGATCAAAAAAGAGCTGTTCACGCATGGCCAATGTGCCTGCAAACGTGTTGTCATGGCTTGTGTTTCCCAGTGTGCCTTGTGCACAGACTGCCTCACTGCATCCTGCAGCACAGCTCTTCACACAACCTCCTACTAGCTCTCCTACCCTCGTGCAATGCTGTCTGAAAGAAGAGATGCCTGTGAGTTTGACACGAGTGTAAGGTGACATTGGGGTCTTTCCTAGATCCCCTACACACTGTCTACCGTGAGGCAACAAAGGCTTTACCAGCAGACTGTATTAAATCTAAAGAAAGACTGTGAGCAAAACCAGGAAAATGCAAATTAGAAATGCAAACCATGTCCCACTTCTGGTACACTGAGTTTCTGCTGCAAATTTAGATTAAGCTCTTCAGGGCAAGACTTCAAACCCACACACCGTGTGGTTAATACGTACATGCAATGCAGTTAGGCAAAAGTATCATTCAGCAACTTCACAAAGTACCCTGGAAGGTAACTTCTGTTATCTGTTTATATATAAAACACATCTTTATGCCCAAGATTTAAATACAATTCAGCCCAAAACGTATTTGGAAATTGTATACATTATCTTTCCATTTTTTAGTTTTTATTAAAGTGACCAGTGCTGCTGTTGCTGTGTGCTGTCCTTCGCCAGAACCGCAGAGTGCAATAGGATTGTTTCTGCACATACATCTCCTGGAATGCTGTTCTTCAGGTACCCAAGATTGCTCCAAGGCCTCTTTCCTTCAGGTTCTGCTGATGAGCAAAAACCTAGGAGCAAGGTGTTCAGAATATTTCTAGTAAAGGAAGTGTGGAGCTTTACCTATTCAAGACAAGCTTTAAAACCTGACGTATTTTGGTGAAACTGAAGAAAATGCTCCCAGAATGTGTTGATTTATATTGAAAAATAACATTTGCTTTTTCTGCCATCCTGCTCCCATCCCATCACATACTAGATGAGCTGGCCTGTTACGTCAAGAACTATTTGTAATGGTGTAACAATGGAGCTCCTCTCCAAAATGGCAACTACAGTGGTTTCTGAAGTAGCAAGCATTAGGATTAAAAAAAACAAAAGACTTAGAGAGACTTTTTCTTTCTGGTTTTTAGCAGTAAGCATCTAGTTAGTTTAGTGTTCAAGTTCTCTTCAAACAAAATACACTGTTAAAAAAATGTATGTGGTTTCAAACTATACATACAATACTTGTGGATCAGTCCATTTAGACAGACAGAGTTCTTCTATTACTTCCTCTTCATCTAAGATCTCCAGAATTGTTTCTTTGAAAACTTTAACATCTGTTTCCAGTTCTGACAAGCTGAAAGAACAGGCAAAAGGTCAAGTAATCCCCAGTGGCACCAGTGCCAAAGGTAATCTCTACATGAGTTTGCCAGCCAGCACCCTCGCTAGATGGAGTGGCCAGGGAAGACTTGCTTGCAGGGTTGTAAGAGCTCCTTCAGTACATGCTCTACAAGCCACACACTTAGCTGTGGCAGTGATCTGTCTGGGGACCAGTGAGGTACAGACACGCACTAAAAGGCATCCAGATGTGTTTCTGGACGTATTTGTAAGCCAGAAAAAACAAGCACTCTTTGAGCACGTACCAAGCACATGTTTGCACTGTCATATGAGAGAGATCACATGAAGGTAGCATTGTACTAGTAACCTCAAAGTACAGACATACATAGGTTTACAACAGTTTACATTAAGGGGAACATTTTCACACTGTTTGATTCTCTTAGATATTACTTTGTTTTGTCAGATACTATTTAAGAAGCATGACAGTATTTCTGACTACTCAGAATTTCTTTCCCTTTTCCCCCATATCACTAGGTAATTCATATACTGACTTTTACATTTCCAGGTAAGATGCACAACCCAGCATTATAGTAATCTAAGAAATCAATATCAGATACCATTTTTCTAACACCTTAATGCATGCCATTTTCTATGGTCATATTCTAGTGTCTTCACAGCTTATTCTTAGTTACCTCTTGCCATTTTGCAGGAGAATATGTAGTTTACTCCTATCCACAGATAAAAGCTTGGGATCCACTAGGGCTTCCAGTATCTCAAGGATCTGAGGCTGCAAAGTGTTAAGTCTTCCCTGCAGTTTGCTGATCTAGATAACAACATGATCCTTCATAAGAATTAAAATAATTCATTTAGAATGATTTGGGCAACTGACACCTGTCTCTCAACACAGAATTCACAGTAATAGGTAGTTAATACAACCTGCTTTCCAATGCCTGGGAAATACTTCCCATATGGATACCCCATAAACACAGAGCCAGTGTACATAAAAAGTGAACTGAAACCCAGTGACAACCACACCAATAACGCTGATAAAGCTAAAACGCTATTGTGTATAAATGTTATATTAGAATTAGCAAGCACAAATTTCTAATAGCTAGAAATTTCTAGCTAGAAATCTCATCTGACTCCTGCTCAAGAGGCCAAAACCTCAGCACTTTTGTGTGATTTTCATTCCAGCCACATGTCTCTAGAAAGGAATTCTGACTTGTTTTTTAATTATCCAAATGGTAGTGAAGCCATCAACATTCCCTTTATTGGAAAGGGAATGAAAACACACATACATACAAAACTTTAAGAACTAAGGGGTCAAAACAGAGAAAGTGCAGAATACATTTAAAAATATGTACGTGTAAATATTAACACAAGACTAAAGTCATACTGCCCTTTCTGTGTAGCAAGAACTTCCCAAACATTTTAGAAAAATGAGATAGCTCACCCAGTACTGCAGAATTGCTTCTATGGCTCGGAATTCAAAGGGCAGGGAATATGTGACTAGTTGACCTTCCCCAGCCAGCTGAGATGCTAGTTCATTGAGGAGCCAGTGTTCCAGACTTACATTACGATAATCTAGTATCAGAAGAAACTCTGGTGTTATGACAGCCTTCAAGAACTGAAAAAGACAGTACACGAAAGGAGTCTGAAAAAAACTCTGACCATTTCTCATAACTCTGTAGCACATTTGATGATTTGGGCTTTGATAAACCAATCTTCAAATGTCATTTCAGGTAGGAAAATAACAAAATCTCATGCTAACTGCAAAGAGGCTCAGACACGGCACTGTGCCAGGGATATAGAAAAGGCTCCTCACAAGCCTCTACTTCAGTGACAATGTTAATAATGTTTCTCCCATGCTCAACAAGGAAACTGGTCACTAATGTGTACAGTTGGTGAACTCACACTCTGATTGCTAGGCAGAGCTCCAAAGAAACATTTACTGCTGGACTGCATGTCACAGAAAGCTGCTGTTTACTTGCTGTGCAAGAAAATTGAAGTGCAAGGATGAGACAGGATTTACACTCAGCTACAGGGAAACCATTACCTCCATTCTCATTATGATCCTGTTGTTCCTGGTTGCAATGCTCATCACATGTTGAAATCTTAGATCTCGAGCTTGAAGACCCAACTCCTGGTACAATTCTGTTTTCTTCTTTTCTATCATGAAAATATTTTTAGATGAAGACATTGAGAGGACAAGCACGCATGTTCTGAAATTATATCCTAGTGTGTTACCAAGTCCCACAACAAAACAACCCAGCTATTAAAGATTTTCCTCCTATTGACTCCTCAATCTAAGTTATTTTCTACAAAATTTAAAAGAGTATATCTTCAATGGAAAAATTCTGGATATAAGTGAAATAGTTGGCCACAACAATTAATTTCACATCAGAAACAAGTGACTCTTTTGAGAAAGCATATGTAATCCTACACTGACAGACAAGGCAGGAAAAGTAGCATGGTAGTCCAAAAGAAAAAAGGCAAAGCAAAAATTACCTTCTTGTGAGAGATGGTAATACATTATTTTCAAAAAATTACTTAAAAATGTACAAAAACTGTAGCAATAGAGATGATATGAAGACCCAATGGAAGGCAGCAAAACAGAAGAAATGCTGCAACATCTCAAATAAACACAGTGAAGTATCCAAAACATAATTTTTTTAACAAAGTAGATTTCAATTGGTCTTTTCAGTATTGGACAAGGAAAATACTCAAACAAACCCAAACAAAACTACAATGAAAACTTACCAAAATAGGTAGTATTTCCCTCTTTGTCAAACTTCATCTGGAGGAATGGGAAAAAAAAATAAATTTCATAGAACCACTATAAAATAAGAAATCAATTTCTAAAATTTTTTGCACTTCCCTAGGAGCCAAATGGAAAATACATTATTAATAGAATGCAACTTTTATGCTCTCTATTAACAATTAAGCAAAATAACTGCATGAAATGGCCACGTTTCACTGTGTTTGTGACCAGTGTCATCTGCATGACTGTGTTCCTACACAAACCTTGTTAAGGTGATTTACAGAGGATCAGACTATTTCTGTTGGAAGAGATCTACAATGATCAGAGTCCAGCTGCTTGACCAATTCAAGGCTGGCCAGAAGTTAAAGCCTGATATTTAGCATGCTGTCCAAATGCCTCAAATGCTGACAGACTTGGGATATTGACCACCTCTCCAGGAAGCTTGTTCCAGAGTCTGACCACCCTCTTGGTAAAGAATTGCTTCCTAATGTCCAGTCTAAACCTCTCCTGGCACAGCTTTGAGCTACTCCCATGCATCCTACCACTGGATCTCATGGAGAGATCAGCAAGGCATCTTACGTATAGGATTGAAAATTCAGCTATTTGCTCTGTAACACTCTGAAAAATTCCCAAATAAAACTTAAAAAGTAAAGAGTACCACAGATTGTACGGTTAGGCTTTGTGCCCACATCAAGTATTGCAAAGACATACTATTTAGCTTGTAGCTTGCACCTCAATACTTCTTGTCTTAGCATCTGTCATTTATATTTTTCACTTAATGCTTGTATTTCCTAGTAAAATTATTTTCTTGGAAAGACTGCCATGTCTGTATTAATGAAGAATTTTATTGTTTTGCTTATAAACAATGTAGCTTAATTCAACATTACTGACTTTTAAACTGACTTGAAGTGAATTAAGCCTACCTAAGCATGCATTCCAGTAGACCTGCAGTGGAGGTTACATGGCACCTTGTTGAAAAGTAGAATGACTGCTTTTTGTTATCAACAAGGAGACCACACCTTCCCTCACTGGCACTAATAATGTGATTTTTCACAATATATATATATTTAAAAGAAAAACATAATGTGCAAAACAAGCAGCTTGCAAACAGCCTTCAGTCTCCTTTAAAAAGACTGCATAAACCGAGCTTGTTTTTCACCAAATTCTATGTTTGCTTAGAATTGCAGCTATCAAGACACAGGACCAATATTTCTAGAAAGTATTAGCAACTAGTTGACTTCATTATCTTCTTGATAAACTTAAGAAGAAACTTCTGACTGCAACACTTCCAAGAGCTGACTTGCCTTCATAATTAGAGCCAGAGAACTTCCAGCAGATGCTGGACCTTAGAAAAGCATCTTCATCAACACTACGTACTCTAACTGGTTCTCATATCAGAGCAGCTCAAAGCAAAAACTTAGAACTAGGGATGTTCTCCGAGACATAAATTCATCTGGTTTAATGACGCCTTAAAATTAAAAAACAACCAACCAACCGCGGAAAAACACCATCATCTTGCGCTAACTGCCCTCAATGGCGGAAATGCCTCCAGGTACTTACCACTGCAAAAACAGGAGACACGCTGGCTAGGGTGGCTTGGGAGGTCTCAGTGGGGGCATGTTGGTGAAATTTACCTGCGGGGAGAGAACACAGCTCTACTTCCAGCACGCCGCCCTTGGCCTTGAGCTGCGCGGTGCCCCCCGCCCTCAGGCTCCGGCACACACGTCAGGAAGTGCCGGTCACGACAAGGCCCCGACGAGCCCGAGCCGGAACCCGATCCCGCCCGACCCGGCCGCTCCCAGCGCAGCTGCCCCCGCTCAGGTGTC
>WEZZ01037234.1:26437-36500 GCA_013400585.1 Chloropsis cyanopogon
GGGCACGGGGGAGCAGCGCGGCCCCGCGCAGCATCGACCCAGCTCGGCCTCTCGGCCCAGCACCGCTCCCGGCGTGCAGCCTTGGCGAGGGAGGAGCCCGAGCGGTGACGGGGAAGGAGGAGCCCGGCCGGGTGACGAGAGCCCCGGCACGGCGTGGGAGGAGCGCGGCCACAGCGGCACCGCTATAGGGGCGGGCTGTGGCCTCGCCGGCTGCGGAGTGGTGTGTCCTTGCCGACGTGCTTCTGCATTTCTAAACGCTCTGATATAACTCAGTGGCGCCCTGGAAGGTCATAGCCATTGTTTTGTATATGAACAGAGCCATGATCCTTCTCACCAACTCACCCAGCCTGTGTTCAGTCCCACTGATATTAACTGGATTTTTTATGTGATGATTTGTGAGAATGGGGGAAAAAAACCCCAAGAACACCATAAAGCTCACCTGAGCTCCTCTAATGAGATAGGTCGGAATTGAAAATCCAATTTAATGGATAACTGTGGGAGTTTATTATTTCCTCCCAAAGACATAAGTGTTCTTAAAATCTCAGCTCCAGCAGTCGTAATAATGTGCGCACACCTTACTGTGGCTGGGATTTTCCCTGCTGCATTTGTCCAGTTCCTGATGATCTTCTAAAATATGGAGTTGTTTTTTTTTCCAAGTGAAGTACAATTTTGTCCCCAGCAAATGTCTTGGAATTAAATTTCCTTGCCCTACTTCTGTATCCTAAGATAGAGACAACCTGGGTGGTTGACATGTAAAAGTTTCATTACCAGCATACCAGCTTCCGCTGTTATATATATTTTTGAAACTGCAGCTTTCGTGTGCAAAAGTGCTATGCAGGTAGCAGGGGTGTCCTTCCTTTAGCTGGTCCTGCTGAAATGTGTAAATCGGTGTGGAGGCAAAGCCTGCATCCAAACCCTGCAGCAGAACACCTTATCAGAATGTACTTAGAGTACTCATTAATCCTCAGCGGGGAAATAAAAAAGGAAGTGATTAATTAAATGATCCGTACAGTGTGGCTGCTCCAAGAGGAAGGTGCAAATCTAAACAACGGTCTGAGTTTTGAAAACAAGGGTGTGACCAAACAGGACAAAAGAAACTTACCCAACACCAATTTGATGTGGATAAGCAGACACTTCTTTTTTTTGGTGCTGGGAACACACAGGATTAGTCCTGCAAATGTGTTCCACTTAGTAAACAAAATTCATCCATTTTATATACTTTTTCTGCCAAGCCATCATTACATAAGTTGTTTTATGTACTATGCATAATATGTCCGCTCTTAAAATTAGCTTTTACAATAACTGGTTTTGCTAGTTATATAACTTCATTAATATTCCTACCGTAAGACAATCATTGATCATCTCTACTGAGCTCTACTGAATGGCATCCTTGACATTCAAATCAAGATGGGAAGGGTAGGGGCTTTCCAAGCAGCGTATCTGGTGGGCATGTTGGTCTCCATAGTTTCTTGAACAAAAAGTAAGAAATCCAGTAACTTCTTGGTGAAGTTTCTATGGTTGCATATTTTAAACACAGCACTCCTAAAATTGCTATACCTTATACTTTACCATTTTCTACTTGTAATCATAGCTAACTCTTTTATATGATTAAATCAATTATATTATTAGAACATTTATAGCAACACTGTCCTTTTCTTTCCTGCACCAGATGACCTGTGGATTTGTATGTTTGTGTGTACATACATACATTAACACACATAGATGAGCCTTTGTTCCAAGTGGATTGACATGCACAGAATTAGAAGGATGGTTTAAACACACCTTGCATAAATGAATGACCTCACAAGGAAGTAATTAAATGAAAAAGTTCCTCAGTAGTTATGGACAGCATGTATATGTAGACTGAAGCCATCAGAGGTTTTCAGTTAAAGGTAACCTGTCTGCAAATGTTGTCCCTATTCATACTTGAAAAAGCTGAAATCTACTCTAAGTGGAGTATTTTAGCTCTAGTTTTGGTTAATCTCAGCAGGTGGCAGTATGTGCAATGCTAATTTAATCTCTTGGATGTCAGAGATACTTAATATTTGTAAATACCAGACAACACAGAAAATACATCAGGAAGGCAGGAAACCAGTGCACATTGCTGGCAATTAATGGCAGCTTATGTTGGCTCTGCATGTTG
This sequence comes from Chloropsis cyanopogon, assembly GCA_013400585.1. NCBI lineage: Eukaryota > Metazoa > Chordata > Aves > Passeriformes > Irenidae > Chloropsis > Chloropsis cyanopogon. The sequence continues at coordinate 28,581 of WEZZ01037234.1, forward strand.
GAATGCAAAAACTAGGGAAGCATCTAAAGGATATCTACCAGAAATTTACATTTAATGAATGTGCAGTAAGTCATTTCATACTCTTCAATAAAAAGGGAAAAGCTGCTGGGCTGATCTATTTGTTTTCCTTTGCTCATCTGTTTTTCTAGCTCCTAAGACAACAGAAGTGTTGGAAATAAGATGATGTAACTTCGTACTGAATCTGTACTGATACAAACTCTGCTATGTACGATCCAATAGGCCAAAGTATTGGTAAGCACTGGCATTGTATCTCATTACACCTGCATTATCAGCCACCACTGCAACTGTCTGGAAGGGCAGACAATAACCAAGTGTCACCTCTGTCTTCAGAGGTGAAGGCAGCACATCAGTGTGCACTGCCAGCCAGGGACAAGTCATAAAGCACACACACAATGTCTGATTTTACACTGCTGCTGGCAAAAGATAACTGGAGATCTAGAACTTGTAGCTCTAATTTATTGTAGTTCTAAATACCAACAAGCTGCTGGTTGATTCTGCTGCAGGTACATGTCAGGTATCTGTCCTGCGGTGCTGACCTTTGGGAGCAGTTTGCTGAATTTCATCGAAGAAATAGTGGGACAAGCTCATCTGCTGTTTGTTGAAGAGGCTCACTGACAAGGACAGGCATGACGGCTGTTGTTCATTCAGCCAAAAAGAAAGGATAGCTCCAGCACAGGCTTGCTTAGTGATGAAACTGCCATCCAAACCAGAAGCTATTTGTGAGGTTGAATGACACGAGCAACTAGTTCCACTGCCAGCTGAATGTCAGTGCTGACGTGGGGGACTGCTCTGACTGCAGCTGGGCTTTGTGCAAAGAAGGAGCAGAAACACCAAGGAAAAACACACAGAATGAGATGAAAAGCATAGGTATCATCAGAGGGGTCCTTATAAATCTCTGCTGAAGAAAAGCTCAGAGAACTTTTTGGTAAAATTATGGTAAAAAGGCATCTTGGTCAACAGACAATTCTCAGTGTATAACTTGTCCATTTGATCAATCTTTTTTAATATACAAATATGTGTCTGTACCTATGACCTGTTTCTTCTCCTAAAAGAAATGTGCAATTTTATTCACATTGAGAAAAAAAATAAAAACAAGAACAAGAAACAACAAAACAGAAGCCAGATTAACAAAAAACCCATAGTTCCTACTATAAAGTACTTAAGTGTTTAGTGGATGATGAGTCCTACACAAGAAGAGAGACACAGAAAAGACCCCATAGAAAAATTACCAAAAGAACCTACTCATGTTTATAGTAATTGCTCTTACATTAACAAATCAGGAATACCCAACTGATAATCTCAGGTCCCTTGATCAAAGGTAGCTACAGCTTCACACTGAGAAATCTTTGCTTAAGAAGCAAAGACTCCACTTTCATTACTCTATACCAAGACCACATGGAAGGTATCTTTCAACCTTTTCCTTTCTTAAGGTAACCCACTGGAATTTGGTTTTCCATGGAGAACCATTTCCTTTTGTGCCGCTGAGGGTTTGCTAAAGCCTTTTCCTTACCTAATCCTTCAGTATCTTGGCTGCCTCAAGAACACTGTTGGACAGGACCTGTGTGGTAAAAAGCAGTGGCTTAAACTGTGATTGTCTAAAGTATTTAAGGTATTTCTTAAAGCAAAAATACTTAATCATGGTATTCTAAGGAGTTTTCAATCTGGCAATATAAGAAGTAGATGAATTTGTTATAACATGGGCTTTAATATTTACAACTGCATCAGTATTTACTTTTTCTAGTGTGTGCATGTGAGCTGAAGCACTTGGTATTTATGTGCTTTAAACTGCCAGTGCAGGCAGTCTGGCTACTCCAGACTTACAGCTGGGAATAAAGTAGCTGCTATTACTTAGTCTGATTTTCTGATAAGCTGCACAGAGTTATTAAGTGTGATTCTCAGCACTGTGTGTAATAGAATAAGCTGAATTTCATTCTATGTTTAGAAACTTAATCCTTTTCCATTCTGTCCATTTTGCTGGTCTTTTCTCAGCACTACGACATTTCTGTCTTCATGACTTCATGTTTTGCTGTCACTGAGCATAGCTGGCAAGGCCCTGCAACAAGCTGCAAAATCCTTCCTCTCTGCAAAAAGGCAGAGACTGCATGACATTCTGGTGCAGAAAAAGTGACCCTCTTTGATGCTACACTATGCCATGGCTCTGCTCTCATCACATCCCCCAACATTATGGTATGTTAGGCTCATGTGACCTCAGGGGATCCTGACACATGACCTGGTCATGCACCAACCTCATGTAAGATGAGAGGTCTGATGTTGCTCCATCATAAAGACATTATGTCTCTGCATTTATCTTAAATCATGTCATGAGTTCAGCAGCTTGACTCCTTGCTGTTGAGAATGTGATAGGAGATTGTTTACAAAGTGAAACAATAGTTGGAATAAAAGGTCAGACCTTGGAAAAGCTAGGAGGAGCAAACTGTCATGGTTCAAGGCACTGCTATTATGGACTGAAGTGTCTAACCTTTTGTTGGCTTTTGGTTAGCAGTTTTACCTAGGTGAGATGGAAAACAAAGATTTTGTCCACCAGTTTTAGGCTGTTTCAAGGCTAGCAGTGCTCTGGTACCATTTAAGGGATATGTTATTGCAATCCATAAAGTGATTGTAACTAGCGTGGCCATAGGTAAAGACCAACAGTATTTTGAAGTATCAAAAGTGTGAAAATGGGTGCACCAATAAAATGTTCAGTGTCTTGCTCCTATGTCAAAGATGTTGTGTGACTACAAATTAGACCTAAGATCCCTAAATGTGGTAGAATATGGTAAAAATAGCAGAAAATTGACATATCACTACTTGAATGCAGAGCATTCAAGTGTGAGAGTCATCAACATTTTTTGGTTTTACTCGAAAGCGTATCTTTAATAACAAAAAATTCCTTTCAGGTTAAAGTAGTTCAAAGTTAAACAGTATTAATTCGAGGATGGTAAATGCTTGGTTCTCCCCGTTATTAGGCAAGAGACCAGCAGCAAGTGGGGAACTTTAGCTGTTAACCAATAACAGTAGCATGTTTGACTGCCCTCACCCTGAAATTGCTGTTTGTAATGGTTAACTGCTCTTTTGTAACTCACAGCAGGGGGGTAATTTTCCCATCAAAGGAGGTAAGATAAAAGGAAAGAAAATTCCTTCCATCCCGTGTGTAAAAAGCCATTTGAAAAGACAATCATTACTGTACACTACACAAATTCAGGTAGGAAAGTCTAGTGCATTTGTAGACTTGAGACTATCGGTGGGCAAAAGAGGTTGTTAAAATAATTATATTTGAATTGAAGGCACTTCTATTTTACTTTCTCTCTGTTTTTACGGCTTCTTGTCCCCAGGGTGTGCCAGAGTGCGGTGGGTGCGCTGCGTCACCTCGGCGTTTCCCCGCTGCCGCCGCTTTCCCGGCCGGGGCAGCTCCGCCGCTGGCCCGTCCCTTCTGGGAACGGGCCGCGGTCAGGCAGGAGGAGGCAGAGCAGGGATTTCCTCTCTCCCTCTTTCGGATCCCGTTCCCTCTGCCCCCGCGGCCCCCTTTGCCCGCCTCTGGGCACGCCGCCCCTGTCCCTCCTTCCCGCGGGGGGCTCTGGGCCGGGCAGACTCCTAGCAGGCTCCCGCCCGGCTGCCCGGCGGGGAGGCCGAGCACGCGCGGAGTAAAGTTTCCAGAGGAAAGCAGGGCGGTAGGGCTTCCCGTGATGGCAGAGCAGGAGGACCAAGGTCTTCGGCAGTCCGTGTCCCTGCTGTGCCGGTCCGAGCGTCAGGCCGCGTTTTTCCGCCTGGGGCGTTCCCCGCACCAAGCTCCCCCGGCGCCCGGAGCAGCGCGCTGGTTGCCTAGGAGGAGCCGCTGTGTACACGTTACTCAGGGCTGTGTCCAGGCCCCGGCGAGCCGTGATCGCTCCCCGGGAGGTGTGCCCATGTGCCCAGCGTGGGCGGTGTCAGGGCCAGGGGGGTTCCCGAGCAGGAGCCTCTCCCGAGCAAACAGGTGCAGGCGGCGCGGCGGCTCGGGCTGCGCCGGGCACACGGAGGCACCAGCATGACCAGTCCTGGCACAAAGGCGTCGTGGCTCTCGCAGCCGAGCGTGAAGAGCGTGCTGGTGTATCGCAACGGGGACCCTTTCTTCCCGGGGCGCCGCATTGTCATCCACGAGAAGAAAGTGTCCAACTTTGATGTGTTCCTGAAAGAGGTGACGGGCGGGGTGCAGGCGCCCTTTGGAGCTGTGCGGAATATCTATACCCCCCGGGGCGGGCATCGTGTCCGACAGCTGGACGAGCTCCAGAGTGGGGAGCAGTACGTGGCTGGTGGCAGGGAGGCTTTCAAGAAACTCAAGTGAGTGGCTGAAATGTAAGACTTATACAGAAATGAATGTCAGCATTTGGGGTTTGGCACTGTGGCAGTGCTTCAGACGACCCCTCACCCTGTCCCTTTTATTAGTCATTGCGGAAAGTGAACTTAGAAGCTGTGACCCAGGGCAAAAGGAAAAGAGCTTTAGAGTTGAGCCCCAGAAAGGGTATTCATACCATGAGTCACATAGTGACAATTCCTTGACATGACAGTAGAAAAGGGGAAATAGCCCCTTAACCCGAAGGACACGAAGGACACGCGGGAATGGCATGTTGTTGAGATGCCTGTGCTTAGCTGAAAGGCCAGTATCAGTATTTGTGCTCAGGGGTAACAGAGTGAAAGCAGTAAAAGGTGGAGTGTTGACAGTCCTGCCACGAAGTTGATGAGCTTGGGAATTCAATTCCCAGTGCTTCCGTTCTTGTTTATTTTTTAAAATTCTAAAGTATTCTACCCAGCTATCTGCATCTCCATCACTTCTGTTCATTTTGGGTAGTGTATAGGCTAATGCCCCTCCTGTTATTCAAAAGGTGACCATTTATATTCTTTTTCCTACCTGGACACCAAGAATTAAGCTGCCAGTTTGTCAATTTTCTAGTGAATCATTGGGAGAATAATGTGAAAGAGGTCTGGGCTTTTAGGTGTGTTTCCAGAGAGGCTCTGCAAGAGATCAGTAACTATTCTTAATTCTGTCAGTGAATTTCATGGTCTGAATTGACTATTGTATCTTTTGCTCTGTCTTTGTGGGGATTTTTCCTACAGTTAAATTTATGGAAATAAATTTCAAAATCAACAGTCCCTTTCTGGAGATGTTTGAGAATTTATATCATCAACTACCACCTTTACAGCGTCTTCCTCATCTTGGCTCTGTAGAGTTGAGGACACTATATTTTTCAGGAGAGCTCATTAGTGGATCATTATGTTTCAGGACAAAACTCTTTGTGTAATGAACAGGATCTCTATCATCACCCTTGCCGTTTCTGTCACTAGCTGCTTCTAAAGATTTATTGAAGCTTCTTGCACTTCAGTAGGAAAGCCAGAGAGAAAGATGTATGACAGGCTAAATACAAGCCCTTTTCCAGCAGGGCTTACTCTTTTCCGTATCAAATGCGGTGCTAAACTCTTAAAAGAGATATTAAGTCCTGTGATTCTGGGGATGGCTTAAAATTGTTATCAGCACATCGTGTTACACCTCCCTAAATGTCTTTTGTGTTAATAGGCTGTAAGTAAATAAGTGTTTGGCGTTAGCATGCACTGTTTAGAGAATTGGGCACTCTGGATTTATATTGCGTGGGGAAAAGCATTCCTTTTTGTCAGATCCCACTTTATGGTCAGGGTTTTATGGTGAGACTTGTTCAGGCTTTTAAGGTTGCAACATGCAACAAGGTACCTGTTATTTAAGGCCAACAAAGATAATACTTTAAGACAAGCTAACCTAAGGGACTGGGTAAAATCAGGACGTTTTATATATCCCTTGATATCCCATCTGGTCCTGTGCTGTAGAGAGGATAAATGGGATGACTTGAGATCCCTTCAATTTCTGCATTTAGAATTGGAGTTGTTCACTTATTAGTATTTGTTTACATAATGCTGAAAATGTTGGCAGTGCTTTTATGAGCATTAAAGAGAAGCTGAAGGGCTTAATGTTGAAGTTGTTCTTAATTGGGTTGTGGACAGAATGGTGATTAGGGAGACATCTTAGGCAGAAAAGTCAGAGGAGAGGAAGGGTTAATTGGAAGGAGCAGTTTTCTGGAAGGAAGTGAAGGAATTAAAGAAAAATGTGTATGTTTGTGTAATGTGTCATGGATAAACAGTTACAGTGTGACAGGTGAAATCATATGCCTTAAAGGATCTGCATCTGGTCTGATGGTAGCAAGAAGTTTGATTTTTCTTTTCTTTAAATTGAATTTATTTATTTATTTATTCTCACCCCAGTGACAGTGATTCTTATTGGACATATTAATTGCTATGATAGACTGTGCAGTACTCAACTTTGAAATGGCACTGATGTGTGGGAGCTGTGGGAGTGTAATGGAGAAAGTATCCAAAGACTAGCAGAAGATGAAAATGTCATTGTTCAGCTTGAAGCAGTGCATTTGTTTCTTCCTAGATGCCTTACACTGAGAAGTGAATATTTTTCTTTCCTGTTCACTGTGAATTCAAGACTAAACTGTGCTCACCTGTAGCACCTAAGCCAAAACCTTTAAGATTGATAGTTCTGAGGGCATATTTTCCAGATAAACTGCTGAATAATTTTAAAATAAAATAAAACAATCAGCGTTTAGAAATTCTGAATTTAGAAAAAAAATATGTAGAAATCTTCTTTAATGGAGGGATTTTTAGTCAATGTTGGCAATTTTTGTAACATATAGAAAGTTTTCCATCTTGTTTTGTCATTTAGAGGTGTGCTAAGTTAACACACTGTTATAGATAATAATTTGATAAGCCAATTATGATTAAAAAATCATTAAAAAAAAGTATTAAAAAAATTGACAGTTTGAACCGCAACCGAAAACAGACAATGGCAGCCACAATCAAAGGGAAACGAGACAGGACTGGCCCGGGACCAGCTCTGGGTGGACGAAAGGTTCACACTCACTAGCAAAATGAACCAACTCACCACGAATTGGGGTCTGAAGGCTACAGTTTTTATACTGTTTTTGTAGCCCGAGGTGATGTCCTGGTCATTCCCATTCAAAAGTTCCCATATTCATGAGTCTCATAGTCCCAGTGCAGATGTGGACATAGTGAAGTTTCGGAGTAATCAGAAGTTGATGACTAGGAATCTGAGTCCATTTCTTCGCTGGGATGGTTTCTCGGAAGGTTGCTTTTGAATGCATATATTTCCAGTAAATCCGTTCCCAGATTTACATTCTTGATGAAACTGGCAGATGTTTATCAGGTGTCTATGAGCTGAGATAGCGTTGTGGAGACTCTCTTGGAGATGGCCCATCTCTGCATAAGCCATCTTTTTGTGTGGAAATGTGGTGAGATAAGTGTCTACATTCCAGGAGGAGGGTTCCTCCTCTTGCTACCTTGTTTTAAAGTTTAAATTTTTATTATTTTTTTAGCAGTTTATAACACGCACATATATATATACAGTTCGGAATTAAAGAACAATATTTATAAATGCACGAATTATTATTATACATCTATCACAACACCCTTTTTTTGGTGTGTATGTGGTAGGGTGTGTTGGTATATTGGAGTTGTTGCAGTGTTGAGTGAGAATGCACATGTAGGCTGCCCCCCCGTGGAGTTCTTCCCCAGCTCTCGGCTTCCTGAAAGAAGACTGTCTATGCTAGAGCTGGTTTCGATTTTTAGGTTTTTTCAGCATGCTACTCCTTCCATCATCCTTCCTTTGCCCATTTACATGTATCTGTGCTCATTCATCAATGGTAGATTGTTCTCTTTCCAGCTGTGTCTTTCTAAACAATGCTGAAGTTTCATTGCTGGCTTGGCTAGCCATGGGTTGGAAGCATTTCTGCTTTCTTAGTAAGTGAGAATAGTTTTGTAAAATTTTTGGTTTGACATTTTTCTGAGTGCCATCATCCAAAAAAAAAAAAAAAAAAA